>CM074733.1:175901081-176338581 GCA_037367245.1 Phrynocephalus guinanensis | reverse complement strand
GAGTCATGGCAACTGGACTTCTTTTCCTTGAGAGGTAGAAATGTTTCACTGCTCATCCAAACAGCTTCGTCAGTCTGAATACAGCTAGTCCGAGTCCAGTAGCCATGACTCAACTTCCAGATAAACTCACCTGGATGACTGAGAATCTTCACAAACATAAAGTTACAAATATCATGGTCATGACAGGACCAATCCTTTAAATACAGTTAATAAACAGTGCTAGTCGGTGCCAAGCGTACAAGACATAAAGCCAAAAGATAAATGGAAACTTGGACACACCACTGTCTGATTGCCATTCCATGGCAGAACCCCAAATGTGCATTGCTCGTGTACATGCATAATGCAAGAAGCAGCAGGCTTATTCCTTAGTAGTCCATTGGACTCTATAGAAATGATCCCATAGACTTCAGTTATCATGCATAATTCACAGTTCTTGATCAAGCAAAAAGTGTAAACAAAAAAATTCTGTAATGTTACATATTTCGTTGTGTCTGAGCTGTGTTTTATTTAGTGGTACGTAAAGAAGTGAAATAGAAACAGATTTATATTCTAGGATCTAGCTCAGTAGTTTAGGTCTCTGGCTGTGGAGCCATAAGTTGAGAGTACGGATGGGCATTTCATTAGCCACACGAGCCCAGGTGGTCCTCGGAACCGGCTGATACACGCAGATCCAATTGCTTTATCTTTAGTGTAAGGGATATGCATACACACAGGTCAATAGCTGTGTCCTTCTTGTGTTCACCCATACTTAATGGGTGTTGGGAAGGGTTGCATACGTGGGACCTTCATGCACCCCAGACCATTGTACTGTACATCTAACAAGCCTATTCAGGCCATTGTCCACCTCAGGGGTCCTCAAAGTTTTCAAATAGCGGGCCGGTCCACCACCACCCAGACACCACTGGGGGCCGGACCACAGTCCCCCCCCCAAAAAAAAAGTGACATGGAAAAAAGGGGGGAGGGAGGGGCAAGTGGGCGGTAGTTGGGGGGGAGTGGGAGAAGCAACATAGTCCACTGCTTTGAACTGCCTCAGCAATAGAAGCAGCTGCGGAGGCTGGCTTGCTCGCAAAGCAGGGGGTAGGTGGGGGGGTTGCAATAGGTCCCAGGGGCCGGATTCAGGACCTTGCGGGGCCGCATCTGGCCCCGGGGCCTTAGGTTGAGGACCCCTGGTCCACCTAATGAGCCTATCCAGAACAGGGTGGCGTGAAATCAAGGTGAAATATAAGTTGGAGGCCGCACCACCAACTTTCCTCAGACTGACGAAGCTGCTTGGATGAGTAGCGAAACGTTGTGATCTCACAAGAAAAGGAAGTCCCGTTGCCATGACTCAATTTCCAAATGCCATGTATGTGAGAAATGGGTATGTGGAGGAAGGAAGGGGTGTACTGTCTTGTTATTTCCTCAAGCAACAACATGGTTGGGGATGGTCATATGTGAGCTTTAAGACCATCAGAACTGTATTGTTTTTCTTTGAGATTTTGAACCTTTTGCCCCCTTTGACAGTAAACCCACCCTGACTCTATAAGCCAAAATCTATGCATGTCTAATGGCTCATGAATTGAACTTTACATTTATTACTGCCTTCCTACAGTATTGCTGTCATCCCAGGAGAAATCTCTTCCCCCAGCCAGAGTTATCCACTTTTCATGGATTTCCTTTTTCAGTGTTGTGAAAGGAATGCCCATTATATACAATTTTGACGGAAAAAACTGCAGGCATCTCGGGTTGCATTAGTTAGTTGGCTGCTCAGCCTTCTCCCTTCTTTTCTCGTGTAATAGGATCCTTTATTAAATCTTTCCTCTGTAATTGTGTTGTGGCATAATACCCCTCAATTTGTAATATGTATGAATTGTCAGCTGCCCTCAAGGACCCTCATGAAAATTGCATGTTGTATAGAATATGAATGGGAATATTTTTGTTCCTCCGCTATTGAGCAGACACTTATTTTTGGCATCTCTCCCCCCAAACTCTTTTTTCTATCTCCATCTCTTTGATTTCCTACCCCGGCTGCCTACCGTCTCCAAAATTGTATTCTAAATAGTCTAAATAATAATGCATAATTTTGGATTGAATAACAAGTCGGGAAAAATTCAATCTCAGTGACAGCTGTGTTCCTGAAAGCCCTCTGGGCTGTGCTTTCAAGGTTCAGGGTGTTTGCGAAACCTTCAGACTGATTTATTGAGCCAAATTCAATATGAGAGTCATTACTTATGATCAAACTGCCATTATTGCAATACAGGAATATGTTTTTTTTAAAGGGAGGGGATCAAAGTTCCAGTCCTCTGCAGTGCTAGGCGTGTCGTCTGAGGAACTCAAAATGGCTTGCTCAACTGAGATGTGCCAATGCCTTCAGAGGTGGTGCGCAATATGAATACGATCGTCTTTCTGAAGGTATTAGTCCGCCTCGCCCATTATTGGCTGCCCAGGCAGGCAGCAGATCTCTGGGGTCTTTTCCAGCGCTACTCACAGATGCTGGGGATTGAACTTGGTGCCTTTTGTATGCATGCTGCGCACTTTGGCCCCTGAGCTATGGTTGCCCTACTAGACTCTTGCACATGGTCACTAAGGAAGCAGCATAATGGGCAACTCACCTTATCTCCACTTGACTGTGCATTACATTGCTGTCCAGAGCCTGGCGAGAGTCTTTTCAGTGGTATTCCTCACCTCTTGCCCTGATGGCTACCTGGAAAACCTACTGAGGGCCTAAGATATTGTGAGGCCCTATGATGTGTCCAGTTAAAGAGAGGTGTACATGTTTCCCTCTGTGGTGTTTGGCTATAAAGATCCCTTATAACCTGAAGCTTACGTACGTACTTGTGCATCAGCCAGGCACTGCCCGTCTGGCATCAGCCCCAAGGTAGACTGAACTCAAAGGTAATTTCATGGTAGTCAGGGGCCCAAAGCGGGCCTGGTCAGGAAAGCCCAGAACCGGGGTGAAGGCAATGTGGAGCTTAGCAAAACTGGTGATCCAAAAGCAAGGCCAAGAACAGTTCAGAGTCGAAGTAGTCCAGTCCTCCTGAGAAAAACAACATGGAAAGTCCACGAAACGTAAACAAGCAGTCCAAAAGTGACACAGAGCAAGGAGCCAGCGCTGGAGCTCAGCTGCAGGTGCTGGCCAGCCAGTAAAGGAACTCAGCTGCAGGTTTTTAATCTGCTCTTTTCCCTGGAAGGAACAACGTCCGACCAAGGAGATGCTGTCCTCTTACAGAGACCTCCTAATGTCTTAATAACCAAACATTTGATAACCAAGCATTTCACATGGCTTCCATGGCCCCTCTCTCAAACCACCTAGCTTCTCTGTCTAAAATGTGAACATCCTCGTCTTTGCATGAGCACTCATATTACACAGAGAAGACAGGTGGTATGAGAGAGAGGTCAGGGAAGCCATCCACGTGTGTTTTGAAAATCCCTCTCTCAACAGGGGTTGGGGATTTAGGCACAATCTGTCTGCCACTTATCAAGCTGCCCCTTCATCGATCCCGAGAGGACTTCACACCTCCACCAGGAAGGTCACGGGTAATGACTCATACTTAATGGGTGTTGGGAAGAGTTGAATAGGTGAGACTTGCATGCAAGGCAGGCGCGTCCATTAAGGCGAACTAGGCAGTTGCCTAGGGCGCCCAAATGGAGAGGGGGTGCTGGCCAGCCTGCTGCCCCCCTCCTGCCCCTCTGCTGGCCACCGCCCCCCGCCTTCCCACCCCCATGCCCCCCACCCCACCCCACCCCTCGCCTAGGGCACAAAAAAACCTAGCACCAGCCCTGCTTGCATGCACTCCAGGCCATTGTAAATCTAATGAGCCTATGCAGACCATTGTCCACCTCACAACCATATTCAGGCCACTGTCCACCTAACGAGCCCGTTCAGACCAGGGTGGCTTGAAGGCAAGGGGAGCTATAAATTGGAGGCCTCACTACCAACTTTCCTCAGACTGATGAAGCTGCTTGGATGAGCAGTGAAACGTTTCAATCTCACAAGAGAAGTTGCCATGGCTCAAGTTCCAGATAACACTCTTAACATCATATTGTGCCAGGCAAAAATATTTCAGTGTTCCAAGCCTTTTACTAACCATTAATTTTTAGCTGTCTTTATCTTAAAAGAGTGTTGTTGTTTTTAAAATCCAGTCTATTTGAATAAAATGCTGGGGTGTTTTTTTTAAAAAATTTGTTGTTTTAGTGTCTATTAAAAGGTGATTGTCCTGCATGTTTCTATACCAAACAGCAGCCCAGGCAACATTGACTACATGCTGATCTTCTACCAAAATTAAGGAGGACTTCCATTCTCTTGGTTCTCCAGAGTGACCCCTCCTTGAAGGCTGCAGCAGATCTCAACGAATTTTGTTGGATGCTGCAGTCATGTCAGAAGGAGCATTTTCACACTTCCCGAGACTTGTTTGGAGAAAAGCAACAATTCTTCAGCTCCAGAATTTGCACGTTTGTGAAATGTTCAGGGCACTTGGGGAAAATAAAAGGTAGCTAACGCAATGCCTCCATTTAAAAATGTAGATGGCTAAATGCTTAGGTGAAAATCAAAAACGATGGGAAATCATGTCTTAGTCCAAGGGAAGGGAAATGTGTGGAAAAAAACTACAAGGCGTGTGTACTGTATAATACATTGGGGAAGGGAGGAGAAGTAGTGGTGGCTTGATATATGGCAAAGAAGAAGAAAATGCAGGTGAACTGCAATGATAAATGTGAGAGATTGTTGCCTGGCTTAATGCAAGGAGGTTATGCTCTGCCACTCCACCAGCTCTCTTGAAAGACATTTCCCCCTCCACCCCCCACTTCCATCCCTCCCCTTTTCTTTGTTGTACCATGTCTCTTTGTGGCCACATGTAAGCTACTTTGGGAAACCTTTCATTTGAGGAACAGGATTTGTGTTGAATGTGGCGGTTTCTTCCATTCTGACTCTGCTCTGACGGTGGTCCTGCAGAACTGTTTACCAACTCTATGACATATTGTTTCAAGGCCAGGTGAATCTGAAAAGGGAAAGCGATGAGGTAACTTGAATGGGATGTAAGGACATTTAACTACCTATCTAAGGCCCCGGTCTCATGACGATTTTGCTGCTCTTTTTGCTGTGAAAGACTGCACAGCAAAATATTGTGCCTTCACTCCGAAGAGCAGTATTTTGGTACCCCGGTCGACCACGCCCTGGAAGCGCACTTTAACCAAACCTTTTTGTACCACCACTAGGGGTTGTGTTAAAATACTTCTGTTGTTGATGCACACTTTTTAACGCCTCAAACAAGGTGCGACTGCAGAAAATTTACACCAATTAGATTCGTACCCCCTTTTCTGCCACTTCCTGTATTTCTGCCTTGGAAATCGCTTATGCTACTGAATTGGTGGCATGCCAGCATAAAAAACAGCGGTGACACCCAAATGGCAGTTATTGACATTGCTCGTTTGTGTAAATTAGCCCATTAAAATTATAACACATAGGGGGAAAATACCAGACACTTCCACATGATGACAAAGGCCACTACCACACTTCCTCAAGCAGCTGCTTTTTATGTTGCTTTGCCTTATCTCCTCCCGCGGTCATGTGGTCGCTACAGCGGTTCGGCAGTCCGCACTTCAGCGGTTGCTTAGGAATCGGCTTCCCTGTTTGCACTTGGCTGAACCGCTTTAAAAATGACAGGGAAACGGCAGAAACAGGGGGGAAATCAGAAAAAGGCAGCGTAGTATGTCCGCAAATACAACCAAGTCGCTTTAAAAGGGGGTGCAGGAACCGAATTAAAAAAACACCACCCCCAGTGGTTGTCGCAAGAAAAACCGACATGGCAGTCAGAAATGGGCGTGGCCAAGGGGGCTATTCAGAAAAAGCGATTTGAAAAGCGGACATTGATTTTTAAGGTGATTTGTCTTTAAGGAAAAGGCGTTTCAAATCTAAAGTGCGGCAGCAGTCAATGAGTAGTGCTAGAAAGCCGGCATGCCGGTAAATAACCAGCATTTTTTAAAAAAAAAAATATGTGTGATGGAGAAAATCAGCTCGAAAAACAGGGAAAAGATGTGCAGTAAGCAAGTTGGGATGGATGCAGAGAAGTAAAATACTCCCCTGTTGTCGGGGTGCTAACTGCGCATCAAACATCACGTGACCACCTGAAAAAAAACAGTATGCATCATATTAAGATGCACAGATAATGGTAGTGAGATCGGGGCTTAAGAGGACACCTACACTTTACTCTGGAGTTTCCACTGAATCTGATATGGATGGAATCAAATTAAAACAGGGCAGCAACAAGACACAAAGCAAAGTGCAGAGAAGGCCAGTGGGGAATTATCTTTTTTCAGTGGGCCATTAACCTATTTTAGTTCAGCCGACATTGGTGGTTTTAGTTTTGCTCCATACTGGTGTTCCTTTTCTTCACTTTCTGCTCTGTCCGATTGCCTGACTTCCCCTGATACGAAAGGGGAGGGTTGCAGATTGAATGCCTTGTATGCCTAGTTTGTTTTTTCAAGGCTTTAAAATCAGCACTGGAAGGAATTAGTGTGAAATGGCCATGCAGACACAAATCTTTATTTAAAAGGTGGAAATTGCCAATTAGCACCTTGTCAGATGAAAGGTATCATGGTTAAAGTGAAAAGGAAAACTTGCTGTAGTCACCTGGATGGTTACAGCAATTTCATTCGTGGAAACCAGCAGGGACTGGCTTTGAAAAACTGCATGTCACAGAGGATCCAAGCATATTTTCCCTGCTGCATAGGCACTCCTTAACTTTCTTTGTATCAGGGCTCGTTTTCTCCACTCCAATTGGTATTTATTATCATACTCCTGATTTTGCACTAAAGCAGGAAAAAGGAAATTGTGGCCTTCCATTTGCCAAATGGCAACTCTCGTCAGGCCTCCTTGTTGGCTGTATTGGTATGGCTTCCTTCGATTTGAACAGCTTAATGTGTTGGAGAGGACCTTCCATCAACAACACTACCTGGGGTTGTTGGAAAGAAATCACCTGCCTATCTTCCTGAATCTCCCAGATATCCAAGTGAAAACCAGCTATCCAGCATTGCAGGAATGAACCCTAAGGAAGAGAGGCAAGGCCCTTGCTAGCGTATGTTGTCTCCCCTTCCCCACCCCTCATCTACCACCATTGGGTCTGCAGTTATCTGGAGAAGCACAAGTTCTCTAGCCCTTCCCACATCTTCAATAATGAAAACAAAGGATTCCAGACAGAGGGATATCCTCTTCCAACTGGTATATTGTGTGCACGGTCATGAGTACAAAACTTCAGACCATGCTATCTTGTTCACATCCTGATCAGTGGAACCAGATGAAGTACTGTTTTTTTTTTAAATGGATTGGTGTACCTTATTGGTTCGAATGTGTTTTATTGTTGCTCATGCTTTTTTCATTATGGTATTTGTTTTCATCCTTCTTTCATATTTGCGTGCTCCCTGCTGTTAGCTTTAAATATTCTCTTTTAATGGTGTTAAGTTTCCTTGGGTTCTTTTTAAGGAGCAAAGTAGTAGAAATAAATAATAATTAAATCCCTTCAACAGAAAAATATATATTAGGTAGGGGTCTCCTGTGGTTGCCAGATGGATCACATGGTAACATCCATAAGAAATGCTGATAGAGTCATGTCGGGCATTAAGATCAGACACAATATTGAATTAAATGCGATAAGTCCCTCGTTGCTCTTGAACACATCAATTTCAGCCACTGTAAACATGGCCATCAGCCCAGTCAAAGCCGCTCTCCATTCTTGCATGGTTGATTAATAGTCTGCACTGAAGTGGTTCTCAGATGTTATCCCCAGCAGCACTGACTAATCACACGCAGGAAATCTACACGGGGAAGTCGTTCTTGGCCCGCAACGATGCTTCAGTGGAGTCCTGCTGGGCCAATTTACTACACCAAGCAAATACAGCCTGGTTGTCAGTGTGGATCTTGAGTGGCAGTGTCACAGGATTAAAAATGAAACAACGAGATGATGATACATATCCGTGGAAGGCAACTTACAAAAGCAAATGAAATCAACCCAGTCTGATAGGAGATGTGGGACTGATTTGAGCTTTGTGTTGTTAGGTTTAAGCTGGGCTGTTGTTCCCAGAATTCCAGAGAACAAACCTCACGCTTGAGAAACTGCGACATTGGTGCAAACAAAATAGATTTTTAGCAACCATCCTTTGTCATGGCATGATGGAATTTAATGATACTAATATAATAGTCTTAGAACTGCAGAGTTAGAAGCAAAGTGTTCTGCTTCTATACTGCCCCATACCACTTTAAGGAGTTTCTGGGCTGTTTATAATTTTTTATTACAGTATGCAGGCTACACATTGCCCCCCCTCCCAGCAAGCTGGGTACTCAGTTTACCAACCTCAGAAGGATGGAAGGCTGAGTCCACCATGAGCCGGCTGCCTGGGATTGAACCCCAGGTCGTGAGCACCGTTTTAGCTGCAGGACAGGCATTTAACCATTGCGCCACAGGACCATGTGGATCAAGTCCAGCCTCCAGAAAGAGGCGCATGCCTATTCCTATGGTAGGACTAGGTATTTATTTTTATTTATTCATTCTTTCTTTCTTCCAGAATATTTTTACCCCACCTTTCTCCTTGGAAAAGGACTCAAGGTGGCTTACAATAATGAGGGACTATATGCATCCCAGAACATTTAAGACATAATTTAAGTTACTAGGCTCCATCTCACATCATTCCTCCCCACTGATTATGGTGCTTAAAATTGAAGAGAATGTTATCCAATAATATTTGGACTGATGGGGAGTATTACAGACTAAAAGGAGTTGGCTTATGTTTTTGTGGCTACTTGCCACATAAATCCTTGCTCCACCAATACAAGAGGGACAACTAGTACATTTGCAAGTGTGTGCGACTCACCCAAAAACACCTCAGTAGGTGTTGTTGGTTTTTTTAATGGATGTGCTTTGAGTCCAGAAATTTAGGTGGAATTCAAACCAGGGCAAGAATAGTTGTCAGTTTCCAAACCAAAGCAAAACAAGAAAGCTCAAAGTGGGAGTCAAATCAACTCGGTCCTTTCAAAGAACCAAATACTGCTTCAGTCCTTTGGGATTTTTTCAAAGTGTCAGTGAAAAAGCTGAGCTCTGGCGAAAACTTAATCCTAGAGCCCTTTCAAGGGAATTCCTCCCTCCCCACCCTGATCGGCAGCCTTCTTGTGAGAGAAGCACGTGAGAGAGAATGGAGAGAGGTTGCTATTTGCTAATAATTTTGAGAAGCTAATGTGAATGTGCATTGGAGAATTCTTTCTTGTTTTTAAGGCAACTGCAGATCTCAATCCAATAGACATAATTCTTAGGCACTCCAGATGTTTTCGATCACAACTGCCAGTGTCCTTTGTCATTGGCAGTCTAGGCTTGGAATTCTGGGAATTGTGGTCCAAAACTTCTGGAGTGCCGAAGGTTTGCCACCACTGGTCTAGGGCTTCAAGATTGGAACTCTCAGGAGGAGGAACTCTTCTTAGTTTCAGTCTTTAGAATTCTCATCTGTGCTTCTGCTTCCTACAACCTATGGTGGTGGTGGTGTGTGTGTGGGGGGTGACACCCTTTTAAGCAGGCACGTCCAAACTTCGACCCTCCTGATGTTTTGGGCCACAACTCTCAGAATTCTAAGCTTAGATTGCCAATGGCAAAGGACTGTGGGAGTTGCTGTCCAAAACATCTGGAGGGCCTAAGTTTGGACATGCCTGTTTTTAAGTATCAGGTAATCAGAAATCAGGTCCTTCTTTTAGAGTGCAAGAGTGCACTGGACAAAAGGTGTGTGGATAGGTGGATGTTATTCATCCTTACAACACCACTTTTCTTTTCTTGCTCTTCAATGTTCAGTGGAAGCTGTGAGTTTTGGCCTGAAACTCAGGCAACATATGTTGGAGCAACCAGCAGAACAGGCCTCTGGGACCTTTTTCTGAACCAGTGGAACAAACAGCAGATTTGTTTCCTTGGATTCTGCTGCCCATCTATTTTGCCATAAAATGGCACTGCCAGTCAGTCACGGGGGAGCTAATCTCTCATGGCTGCAGCTGATGACTCTATGTTCTCGGCATGCACCCTGTTGTAACACAAACTGCCACGGAAAATATTCCTCCGTCATAAAGAGAAACGTGAAGTGCTGTATCTGGACACTTTCCACAGGGATTTGATGAAGATTAAGTACAAAGCAACTCCAGCGTGATGATGAGCTGTAGGAGAGGCAATTAAGTGTTCCACTGATTATGGTTAATGGGGGCAATTAGAGAATATATTTTGAAAGCCCGAAGTCCATGTCAGTGGGAAAGAGAGAAGGAAGAGAGGAAAGAATGAAGGAAGATAAATAAATGACGTCTCCAGGGACTAAGGCAAAGTATGCCGATCTTCCGACAAGTTTTGCCCTGCCATCTCCTTGTTGTCACACTGGATGCCAAGGCAGAGAGACCAAGCATGCCCCCCTACCCAGGTGAGGTGTGTAATACCCACAACAACTCTAGTCGTTTTAGACATATGAGGCAGAAAATTCCTCAAACATCTCCGGCTATCCTCGGCAGAATACCATGGCTGAAATCTATTACTTAGTGTAGAAAGTCACAGGGGGTGGGGAGGTCTATAGCCTTACCGGGGTTTGATGAAACACCTCCTTTCTAACTTCCATCAATTCAAATAGCTGTGCCTTACTAGGTTACACAACAGGACTTCAGCCAGTATATAAACTTCTTCCATTATAATAATATAAATGATAAATGCTTCGCTGCCTCATAGTAGTGCTGGTCCCACCATGCCTGCTTTTGTCCAGTTCCTCCTTAGGCCACAATCCCCCAACTGGAGGCACAATATTACAGACCTGCAAATCTGATGGGATAGGGTTGGAAGGCCAAATCTCTCTCTCTCTCTCTCTCTCTCTCTCTCTCTCTCTCTCTCTCTCTCTCTCTCTCTCTCTCTCTCTCTCTCTTTCTTTCTTTCTTTCTTTCTTTCTTTCTTTCTTTCTTTCTTTCTTTCTTTCTTCCTTCCTTCCTTCCTTCCTTCCTTCCTTCCTTCCTTCCTTTTGCTGCAAGTTTTTTTTGTTTTGCTTTGTTCTGACTGCCTTGCTCTTGTTTCAACCAAGAATATGGCAAGCCAAGAAAGAATGTACCTAAGCAGCAAAAACATAATGTTTGTGTGTGTAACAAAGCAGGGTCTATGATGACGGGGGGCAAGTGGTTTCCCTTTTTTCTCGATGGACCACCAGTGTCATGTTTCATGTTGCCCACAGGAAACATTTGACTTTGCCTTGAATCAATTGCATGGTGAGATGGCATGCAATCTGCCCCACAGATGTGGGCAAAACAGATACTGACAGGCAAGGAGAAGAGATAGGGGTGAAAGAGTTCATTGTGGGACAGACTCTCTCTCTCCCCCCCCCCCCCGGCAATCTGATGCCTCAAGCCCATTGACTTCTTTACCGCTACCGCACTTGTGATTTAAAACGCCTTTTCCTTTAGAACAAGGTGCCTTAAAAATCACTGTCCAGTTTTCAAGACAATTTATCTCAAGAACCCCCTTGGCCACACCCATTTTTGGCCACTGTGGTACATTTTTCTTGAAACGGCCACTGGGGGTAGTTTTTTTTTTTTTTACATCGCTTCTTGCTTCTCCTTTTTAAGCGATTTGGTGTTATTTGCGGACATAGGAAGTCACTTTTCCCCTCATTGTCCCTATTCTTAACTGTGTTCCTTTCATAAAACAGTGGTTTAATCTAGTGGGAACTGGAAAACCGATCGCTAGGTACCCACTTAAGTGCGAACTGCAGAATTGCTATTACAGCCATGTGATGCCTGGAGGAGAAAAGGTGACCCAAAATAAAAAGCAGCGGCTCATGGAAGTGCAGGAGCGGTCTTATTTACTGGGAAGCAAACAGGAGAAGCTTAAATGGGCCTCCCCCCACCCACCCACCCGGCCCATGGAAACTAAAGACAACCTTTTCAGTGTTCCACAGGGAAAAGCTCTTTTCACCGATCAGGTGGCGATTGAAGAGAAGAGCTGATCTATTCTGTGGCAGTGAGTAGAACCTGGGAAAGAGGCCTGCCCATCTCCCACAGAAGATTTATCTGCGCTCTGGTATTCATATTCTGTCATTCAGTACAAGAATGTTTGTTGCATGCAACTTGTCCTCGTGTGGGTAGAAATGAGAGCAAGCAATGTCCCGACCGAGTTTCAGTCCCCCAGTGATCAAAAAATCAAAGTCCTAATATGAAAACAATAAGTCCACTATGAGGAAAGGATCCTTGAAACAAAGGTATGGTGAAAGTCCACTCAAATAGCTATTTATGACATGTAGCATTATAGCACGTGTAATATGGAATTATACTTGATAGCTTCTTGAGCATGAGTGAGTCCTTCCCCTACCTTCAAAATTAATGTTGTATATTTACACATACAGTACATACACTCTGGTGTGTAACTGTAGCAAAGAGAGAGCAGGGGGAGAAGGATAACAAAGAAGTATTTAAAACCAGTGATGAACCAAACATTCATAGTAGTTTTGTTGTTGTAGTGTTACAGTTGTGGCCGACTCTTCATGACCCCATGTCCATGGAGTTTTTCTTAGCAGGAATGCTGGAGTGGTTTGCCAGTTCCTACTCCAGGTTCCTACAGCACCTGGTATTCTCTGGTGGTCTCCCATCCAAGTACTAACCAGGGCCGACCCTGCTTAGCTTCTAAATTCAGGCAAGATCGGATGTACTCATGGCATCTAGACAGCTCCTCATAGTAATTTAGAATAGAGTGGACCCTCGTATAACAAACGGTTTGTATAACATAAAATCTGTACAACATAAAAAAATTCCAGAGATAGGGGAAATTTGCTTAACAAAATCATCTATGGGGCGAATCCGTACAACATAAAAATGGTCGCAATTAGGGATTACAGTACTCTGTTCTCAATGCATTCCTGTGAGAAATTTGTATGAAGGAAAAATTGCTTAACATAATTTCATTTGGAACAAATTAATTCCTTTATAAAAGGTACCACTGTACATTATTCTCATGCCTGTCTATTTTTGCAGCTCCCCCCGCCTTTTGCTTCAGACACCCTCACCCTTTTGGAGGAGGGAAACATCTATGATTAACAGTGTAAGAATAACACTGAAAGGAATGTGGAAATAACTTTCTTTTCTGGCATGACAAAGAATCTCACCTGCATTTCCTCCCAGTTCTTTTTTGTTCTTGTGGCTGTTGCTATGCTGTGTGTTCCTCCAACTCAAGGAATTTCCTGCCAATACTATACTCTGGTTCTGTTGTAGGCTGGCTGAGGGTTGCTTCTGATTGTTCATTCCAGAAAATGTGTGTGGCACCTGTCTCTTCCAGCGTACATGCCTGCCAATGCTTTGATATCAACATATCATGTTGGTCTCCGGGGACAAACACAACTCCAGAAACCCTAATGATTTTGTTGACTTTTTATGCTGCTGTATTGCCATATATTTTATATCTTCTGTATGCGAGAGCCTGCCACACAGTGTGACAGGCAGCCAATGGAAGGCAGAATGCCATAGGTGGAGAAAGGAGAGGATCCGACTCACTAGGTCTGATTGACTCACCGATTGTTGCTGGTGCAGCAACCAAAGGACAAAGGAACGATGGTGACCTCCATGTGGAGAATAACAGGGTCTGGGGGTCTGGCATCATGGTTAAAGGTGGGGGAAGAAAGCCCAGATGCGAAACGGATGCTGGGTTTGGGTTTCCTGGAGGGCTGTCCCTGAAGGCTTAAAAGGGGGAGCACACAGTCAACCCCCCTCTTTTCCCTTCCTGAGCGTGGAGCACCCCTGGCCCACCCTCCCCTTTTCCTTTCGTTACTGGTAGGTAGCTGCATATTAGTAGATGGAAAGTCAATTGTATGATGCATGTCACAACTTTGGTAGGTATGGCGATTTTACAGGTATTGAGACAGATCCAGGAATTTAAAACTGCAGGAAAGAACCTCCGGGTTGAAAAATACCTGCAGAGGAAGTCTGAAGGTCATGGTCAAGGGTAAATAGCATGGTGGTGGTGGGAGGTGGACCCCCTCCCTCGACGTTGATTTATGACTCAACCCGATGGGGTTGACACCCCTCAGGGACACCCAATTTTTAATGAGGAGATGGGACACCGATGGGGTGGACACCCCAGGGTTCCTGGAACACAAAAAGAGAGACTACAAAAACAAAGAAAATGCACAGGAACATCAAAGGCACAGGCGTGTTCCTTTGATGCACTGGACCTGACCCAATTTCTTAGCCAGAGTACTGTCCGCTGTATTCAATAAAGTTGTGGCCTAGTTATACCCAAACCATGGTGGTCTTGCCTCATATTTATGTACTCACTCAATTAAGAGAAGCTTAGCTATAGGCAATGAAAGGTTCAAAATGACTCAAAAAGGGAGAATCCACAGATCTCCCATCATGGTTTCCTAACCGTTCTAGCCAAAAACATGCCCACCACTACTGCAAAAAAACATGGAAAATAAGATGACTTGAATATAATCACTCCACATAGTGCCTTAATTTTGATATTGTATATTTTCTCATATCAAGCTGTATGTAGATAACAGGCAGTTATTTGCTGAGTCCACCAATAAACGAGATGAAGAAACAGTGGGAAAGAGTTGGTTTGGCTTCCACCTTAGTTAATTTTTGACAGAATTCTCATTGGGCTTTGCATATGGTTTGCACAACTTGCTGTGGCTAGTTGTGGCTAGTGTCTGGTCACATGCATAGTTGTGCAATGGAGACTGGAGATGAATTCTGGCACCCCACCAATTGGCTGCAATGAGCTATGACAAGTTAGGTCAAGTTTATGTGAATGCCGCTGTGGCGAACCATCGGCACTCCAGATGTTTTGGACCACATCTCCCAGAATTCTGAGCCTAGACTGCCAATGACAAAGGACTGTGGGAGTTGTGGTCCCAAACATCTGGAAACTGAAACTGAAAAGTTACTTTTAATAATAAGTTACTCTAATTGTGATTAGTGTGTTGGAGATGGGGTTATGAAATTAAATTGTATTGTCCAGTAACTTCTCAGGTTCTTTGGCAAAATACGTTCCTGCATAGGAATGAGTTTTATTTGAATTACTAGTCATTTGGAATTCCAAATGAAGTCAGCCAGATTGTTTCAAACAACAAACAAAACCACAACACTCATCCTTATTCTCCTGATATAGTTGGCATTCCTGCTGTTCGAAATATTGGACATAATTTGCATTGTTATGTGGCTGTTCTAATTAGTGCTCCATATTTAGAGGCTTTTAAAGGAAATAATTTTTGTCTACAAATAAATTAGCAGTAGCTTCTACTAGTAATACAATTATTCCAGAAGTGTTGCCTTGAAGAGCGATGTATGCTTGGATCTGAGAATATTGATTTAAAAAGAGGTTAAATAGCGAGAACCATCCGGATATTTATTTATTTATTTATTTATTTAACTTATATGCCGCCCACTACCCAAAGGTCTCTGGGCGGCTTACAATCCAAGGAATAAAACAATTTAGAATAGTTAAGAGTAAAATATCACTAAATCATCAATAAAAACCTTACACTAAAATCATTATTCTAAAATTGTCATCAGCGGACCCACAATCTATATTATATCAATTAAAAACCTTCTGGAACAGGAAGGTTTTTACCTGGCGCCGGAATGTAATCAGTGTTGGCGCCAGGCGGATCTCGATCGGGAGGGCATTCCATAGCTTGTGAAGAACAAAAATGAAGGCAGCCTTATATTAAATCTCTTTTACTTCTTCCTGAAATTACAAAGGTACAGTATTGGTTACCTAAACCTGAACCTTCCATTTTCTTAATTCTCACTTTGGAGATACTCTGGTGAGAGGTCCAAGCAGGTTTTGAACTCCTTGCAGAGGAGCAGGGGAAATTGCCATCAAAACTGGTCATGCTTCTCATGAAATCTCTTGCGTATTTCATCCGAATAACCCTAAAGGGCTTACTCTGCGTTTTGCTGCGCCGTGATGCTTCTGTGCCATATCCAGTGATTCAATCGTTGCAACATATTGCTGGAAACATAAAGAGCCTCCAGCCTATAAAGACACAAGAACATCAACCATAAATACTCCCCTATTGATCTTTGTTGTTCTAAGGAAGCAGTGCAATATTGTTAAAGAAACATAAAATATATGAGGCACCACGAACATTTAGAAAATGTCTGGCCTGCCACTGGGCAAAGGCGCACGCAGAACAGCTGGCACATGGCACACAAGGAAGCATTCGGAGCGACAAAGAGTGGCACCCCTGCTTCGCAAGTGGAGCTGTGTAGAGCGTTCATAGGAGCCAGTGGCAATAGGTTGATAGTAACTGGTCCAGCAGGCTCTTCTGGAGGCTTTGGCACTAGGTTAAACTAATTGCAACAGAGAGACATTTTCAACTGTTTTCCCTGGCTGTGAGCTTCTGCAGTCTCCATGTTGCACTCCCTCTTCTCCCAGAACCAAACATAAGATTATCTGCATTTACTCAGCGGTTTGGAGAGCATAATTGCCCTAAATGTATCCACTCACTGTTTCTGCCATTTTCTAATCAGAGGTGGTGACACCATGTGCGTTCTTTGCATTTTAGTGTGAAATTGCCTCCATTTTTGAACACATGCCACATATTCTGCTAAATTTGCATTGTCCCTAAATGTTTCCTTCCATGCAGTGGTGATTACATGGGCTGTCCATGCCACAATATGTCCTGTCTTCCCCTCCTTCCACCTCTTCCCCACTTTCTCCTGTTAGGCCCTACCCATTCTGTGCCCTGTTTCCAATGTTGTTTGTTTCCCTCCCTTGATGCTACCTGATTTAGAAGTTTCCCTTTTGTGAAGGAGGTGTAGTTTTCCCCCAACATGGGCAAAAAAGTCTGCAGAGAAACACTTACACTGCTCAGCAATTTGTGTCTATAGCAGTTACTTTACGTCCTACCTTGTTCCGTGATTACGTTTGTACCGTGACAGCATTGTTCGCAGCCATATGGTTTTGTCCCTGTTCAGTCCCTTTTTCCATTTACTCACGGGCATGATTACTTGTCTCGTGACAACTGTTACTTCACGGTCTTGTTCGGTGACAAATTCTGAATTTGTCTTGCTTTCTTAACCCTTTTTTTAAATATTGTAAATAAAACTTTTTCGATATTCTGATTTACTTGTCTTCCAGGATTTACACGTCAATGCTACAGAATTTTCAGTACTTTCTTTAATAAACATTTGCACTGCATGGTGTTTCCCATAGGGAAACTAATGTTGAATGCTGCCTCAGCCACTGACCACTAGGTCGACACTGGTTGTTGTGTGACAGTTGTTACCCCACGGTCCCTTGTCTCAGAACAGGAACTGGGAACCAACCGTGACAAGAGAATTCCCCAGCCCAGGGGCAGGTATGGCTTGTCATGCTCTGTTCCCAGTTCCGGGGGTGTGGTCAAGACAACTTTTTGCTGTCACGCTATGGACGTGAAGTAAGATTTTTTTTTTGGTACTGGTCCCAAGTGGGACAGCAAGGAGGCACGAATGGGATGTGAAGTAACCACCTATGTGGTAAAATGGCAAGTTAAGAATACTGTAAATAGGCTGATAAGAAGCAACCATTAAGCAGCCTTGTCCCAACTGCAGCCTGGGTTTTTCCCAGATCTTTGACTTCCATCTTTTCCTTCCTCTCAAACAAGTGCAGGTCCTCTGGAGATGTGCACCATTAGAGCTTCCCCTAACACCACTAGTGATATTGGCTGTGGGAATTTTTTTTTGGGGGGGGGGAATTTCCATCATTGACATGAGCAACGGCATCAGGGGAGTTCTAATGGTTCACATCTCAGGAGGACCTGCACTTGCATGAGAAGAATAAAAAGATGGAGGTCACAGATATGGGGAAACCCAGGCTGCAATTTAAAAAACAAAACAAAACAAACCTGCTGCCAGTGAGGCAAAATAACCAGTAAATGGAGGGCAACCAGAACAGGCAATTCAAGAGTCCAGTAACATTGTGTGTTTCTGCCGAATTGATCTGAATCAATGGGTGACAGAGCCCCTCCTTAAACAGAATCAAGCAGGACACTTGGACAGGCTCGGAGAGTGTTTGTTAAACTATCCAGTTTGACCTCTGGTTCTACCTGTGTCTACCCACCATTTGCTGCTGCGATTTCCTCCCCACCCATAGCAACTGTCACTGGCTGCTGCTGTTTCCAAGTAAACATGAGACCCAGCTGCTAAGTAAGAGACGGAGTAGGCCTGTTTCTGAAAACTCAGAATAGGCCCTTGGTTCATCTAAGACTGATACGTCACGTCCATCTCATCGCTGTTCGCAGTCCTGCTGGGGACCGGTACGAAGTAATCTAACTGCACGTCCACTGTGGGAATAGAGGAGTTCGTCCCGACCACACCCCCTGAACTGCAATTTACGCGGGATGAAAGATTCCCCTCCCTGGCTTTGGGAATCTCTTCATCAGGCTTCTTGGTGTGAGACAAGAGCCCATGAAGTCACGCTTGTCGCAGAACGAGTGACGATAGGAGCAAAACCCATCTAGTGGCAGGAGCTCGAAGCGACATTCACCAATAAATTCCCTATGGAGTTAGCAATGCAGTGAATAGCTTTTAAAAGACAAATGTGTTGAAGTTTTCTATGTAACACATTGAAGGCAAGGCTTCAGAGAATCGAAACATCGAAAAACGGAAGGTCAGGCCAAAAACAACAACAACAGAGAATGAAGGCATGGAATTTCACATCTCATCACTGAATGAGGACGTGTGTTAACAGTCATGCCAGTATCATCCATCACGCCCGTGCATACACGGGAACAGGGACAGAACTGCAAGAAGACCACGTGACCGCGGCCAACATCAACACGCGATGAACTTCCTCCTGGGATGAGAATGGCCATGAAGTAACCATCTAAGTGGGAATGCTTCATTCCCATGTTGCGTTCATTGAAGTGCAAAGGGCTGCCCAACGCAACAAAAAGGAATCAAAACCAGAGAGGATGCTATTGCTATTATGGTGGTTGTGTGGGAATCGCCGCTGAATAGAAGGAAAGCAAAGCAGAGCTTCTGGATGCTAACGCTGCTTCTTTTCTTTCCATGGGACATGCCTTCAGCTCGGGACCTGAGAGCATGCCTTTTAAGAAAAGGCCATGACAGCCACAACTTGCTTGGAGGAGGCAGTGAGGATGAATCTCTCTTCTGTGTTCTGAATTGACCCAATGATGGCATTTCCCTAGAGGGCTCCATGAGAGACAACTCAGAAGGCAAAGCTCTGTCTTCTCGCTGTGTGCGTCACATGTAAGCTACAGACATACTGTTTTGACTTTAATTATTTGAGAGTGTCCCTCCAAATGAGCGCCTGCTGCTGAGGATGACTAGGAAACAAATATGGATTGAGTGTTCAAGGGGAGATTTATTACGAAGGTCAAAGGCCTGCTCTAGGTTTTATCCAAAATAAATGTGGAATATTATTATATATCACAATAATAACTACCATGAAATCCATCATTAAGAGGTTCTTTAATTCCTCCTCACTTTCTGCTATCAGAGTAGTATCATCTGCGTATCTGAGGGTGTTGATATTTCTTCTGGCAATCTTAATTCTGGCTTGTGATTCATCCAGACCTGCCTTTCACATGATGTACTCTGCATGTTACTGTATAAGTTAAATCCTTTCCCAGTTTTAAGCCAGCCAGTTGTTCCATATCCAGTTCTGTCTGTTGCTGCTTGTCCCACATATAGCTTTCTTAGAAGACAGATAAGGTAGACCACATTTAGTCAAACTCTCCATTATGACCTATGCCGGATTGCTCATAGCTTCTCTGAGTTGCTCCAGCCCCTTTGCCACGACAAGGCAATGAAATGGCATGTTATTTTTTGCTTTGTTCCTGCTTCTAGCCTAATGTTTTTGTTGTTGTTTTGTTTTTGTTTTGCGTGGGTCATCCTGCATTAACAAGGCTTATCAATTCATTACTTTTCAGGAACTGTGTGTCAGGGACCTCTCTCAAGCTTTGGCAAGCAGCAAAGTCTTGGGTTCTGGGGGTCTTTTCCCCTTCACTCCCTCCCAGCTGTGACTGTGCTTCACTTTGTGGCATGGCAGTGGTGGAGCAGGAAAGAGGATGCAGCCAGAGGTGCCATGGTGGGGTTCAGGAGTGGAAGGAGGTGGGCTCATGCCTCCTCACTGGACAACTTAACAACATAAGAACATAAGAAGAGCCATCATGCTGCATCAGGCCAACGGCCCATCTAGTCCAGCTTCCTGTATCTCACAAGTGGCCCCACTAGATGCATTTGGGAGCGCATGAGACTAGATCCCCGTCTCCTGGTACCACTCCCCTGCATCTGGCCCTTGAAGTACCCCGGTTTTAAGCCTGGAGATGACACATCTCCATCATGGTTTGTAACCTGTGATGGACTTCTCCTTCAGGAATCTGTCCTGTCCCCTTTTGAAGGCATCCAGGCCAGATGCCATCACCACATCCTGTGGCAGGGAGTTCCACAGACTAACAACGTGCTGGGTGAAAAAAAATATTTTCTTTTGTCTTGGACTGCCTTAGACAAGGAGGGCATCTGAGGAACGTGAGCAGCGACCATGGGGAGCTGGAGAGGGCACACCCAAGTTACATTTTAGGCTGCTTGCCTTAGGCACCAACGTTGCCAGGTATGGCTCTGCTCATATAGGCTTTGCGTCACTTGTTATATTGTCCCTTGTGTTTGCTCGTTGAGAGCTTCCGATTTTCCTTCTGTATCTCAGTCCGCAACTAATCCGTCCTGAATGACTGTACTGTCATTTGAGTGAGAGTTCCTGGAAAGAACTGTTTTCCTCTTGCTTGGGTTTGTTTTGCTTTAACAGTAAAAGAAACCACCCCAGCCTCACCCTCTGGAACTGTCCTTTATTTGCAGCCAGGAAGAATTGGCCTTGTTGGCGTTTCACCCCAGTTGTGCCAGTTCTTTTATCAGACTCCAGCTGAAATCCAGCGTGTAAAAAAAATAAAATCATAACTTTCCGTTCCTTCCTAGCTGGCAAATAAAGAGTCCCAGCTGTGATTTATGGGGGTGGGGGTGGGGAGCATGCTGGCATTTTGCAGGCATAGGTACCTCTGGCAGTCATGGTGGGGAACTTTTTCTTTGCCAGTTCGGAATGGACTGGAAGTTACACATTTTCTCACTCTAAGCAACATGATTTCAGCCTCTGCTTTATTTCTGTCCAAATTTGTTCTGTCGTTAAGCATTGGATTTGGTTGCCAGCCTAAATCTTGGTGATTTACATGTGTCTAAATTGCACAACTCACCACAGTGAATTCCTCCTGCAAGCTAACCAGAGGAAAGGTGTTTTACAAAGTGCTTCACCTATTGTGCAACGAGCAGTTGCTTAATAATAAGAATACGAATGATACTTCTGTGCCGTCAAGTTGCTTCTGACATCTGACTACCTTTTCCAGGGTTTTATAGGTAAAGAGACACTCAGAAGTGGTTTATTGGTTTATTTTATTATATTATATTTTACTTGAAATATTTTTACCCTGCCTTAATCCTTAGAAAGGTCCAAGGCAGCATGCACGAACAAAAGACAATATTTAAGGCTAGAAGCAATAAGTATAGAAAGTAGACATGGGCACGGAACGGCGAAATTTCTGTTTCTGTTACTGTTCTTCGTTTCCGTTACATAACAGAATGAAGAACGACAATTTGCTTTTTTTTAATTTAAGTAATTTTATTGGGTTTTTTTGGGGGGGACGAAGGAGGGAGGGTGTGGGGGAGGGGGGGAATACACTATAAAAATTTCATTAAGTATATCAAGCCAAAAATAATGGTTTAACATATTAACAAATCACCAAATAATATCACAATACTAATAAGTTTGTTACTTCTTGCCATCTTTTCCGGGAAATCTCGTCGTAGTCTCCCTTTAGAAAACTGGACAGTCTGTCGATTTCAATACATTCTCTTATCTTTTCATGGAAGTTTCTCTCTGTTGGCACTTCTGGTTGTTTCCAAAATTTCGCATACAGTATCCTTGCAGCAACTATTACATGATGAAGTACATATTTGTGGTCATATAAGATATTAATATCTACTAAAAATCTGGTCTAAGCTCTAACTTAATTTTCAAATATCTTTCTAAAAATAATTTTACCATTATCCAATATGCCTTTGCCACTTTACATGTCCACCACATATGGTAAAAGGTACCACTGTCATGTTTACATTTCCAACATTTGGGTGAGCAATTATACATCTTAGATAAACGGTGGGGGGGAAATGCCATCTATAAAACATCTTGTAACAATTTTCCTTAAAGGCTATAGATTTAAAGAGTTTAACTGTATTCCACAAAGAGTCCCATTTGTTTAGATGAATAGAATAACCAAAATTTTCTGCCCATCTTATCATAGTAACTTTGACCAGTGTATTGATCATTTTTTTCATTTACTGAGAAGCTTTGAATCACTAGAAGATAGTATTTTGTCAAGTGGAGTGTCATTAATCATAAATCCCCCCTCTTTAGTGAGATTTTTAAAGTGTGAGTATATTTGTTGGTACTTCCACCAGTCTAACTTGTAACCTTCTGATACTAAGAACGACAATTTGGACGGGTCAGGCTCGAACCGAACAGAACCAACAAAAATTTGTTCGGTGCTGTTCGTTTCCGTTAGTGGCAGCGCGCGATAAAATGGACTGGAGCTGTGGGGAAAAAACTGCGCAGGAAACCGCAGCTTTTTTTTTTGGCAGAGCCCCAAGCACCGATCAGCTGTAGTGCGGGGGGCTTGGGGCTTGGCAAAAAAATAGTTTTAAAAGCCCCTGCTTTCCGGCGCCGATTGAGCACATTGGGGAAGGGAAGCTCCCCGGCATATTTTTAAACCTCCTTTGCTTTTTAAAGAACAAGAAGATAATTTTCGCCGCCTCCCACTGCCACCTCCGGAACTCTGGGTCAAGCATGCCTAAATAAATCAAGCGATTTATTCCTAGCCAAGGTTTGGGTGCTCGCTTTCTTACGTTCTCCTCCCCCTCTTTGCTGTGTCATCGTAAAAAAGGAAAATATTAACGAGTGAGCTCAGCGAAGTACACCCCCTTGGCCTCACCTTTCCTCCGGATCTCCCGTCCCGGGCTTGCCTCCTCTGCCCTCATGGTCATGCCCTCCGTGTTGTGTGTGTGTGTGTATGTGCGCGCCGCGCATGTGTATGGAGAAGAGGGGGACGCTGGTGGGGATTCTGGGGACAATGCTGTGCTCCTTAAAGGGGCGGGTTGTCTTTCCGCATCCGTTTGGCAATGAGGGTGAGGGACCATGAGGCAGAGGAGGCAGCAACCCCAGGAGGAGATCCCGAATCAAGGTGGGGGTAAAAGAGGGTGTATTTCGCTGAGCTCGCTATGTTGCTATTTTGCTTTTTTGTGACGGTATGGTAAAGGGCAGTGGGGGGACGGGGGAGAATTTAAGAAAGCGAGCTCCCGTTCCGGAATTTGGGAGGCGGTGGCGGTGGCAGAAGACGGCAATAATTATTCTTGTTCTTTTAAAAACAAAGGAGATTTAAAAATAAGCCAGGGCACTTCCACCCCAATGCACCCGGAAAGCACGAGCTTTTAAAACTTTTTTTTTTTTTTTGCTGAATCCAAAGCCCACACTACAGTTGATTGGCGCTTGGGGCTGTTCCAAAAAAACAACAACAATGCTGCGGTTTCCATGCTTGCTTTTTCCCATAGGAATGCATTGCTTCAATGCATTCCTATGGAAAAACGACAATCGAACCAAAACGACAGACGGAATGAAGTTTTTCTAGAAAAATCCATTTCAACGGAACCAAACCGAAATGAAAAGGGCCCGTACCAAAACGGAAAAGGAACACCATTTTTGCTTTTCATGCCCATCTCTAATAGAAAGACTAAAAAAGGGTTTAATACAAATACAGATACTAGGAAGGATTAAGTAAATAAATGGTAAATAAATGCAACACCAAAAACTACCTTTTCTCGAAGGTGGCCTGGGACTGTCCAGTTTGCCAAAACCACACAGGCTGGGTCTTCTCCTAGGTGACATAGTGGAAAATCACTAGCCAGATACTTAACTCGTTGTTGCCTCATTAATTAACACCCGTTCCTAACACTGAGTGAGTAATATATCTTATACAAGCATAAACCTCCAGCAGAATTCTGGCTGTTTTATTGGGATTAAAATGGAAGGTTTTATTTACATACAAATGTGGGTGGAGGTGAGGTTAGCTGTCTGCCTAGATCAGTGGTGGTGAACCTTTGGCCCTCCAGAGGCTTTGGACCACAACTCTCAAAGTCCTTTGTCATTGGCAATCTGGGCTTAGAATTCGGGGAGTTGTGGTCCAAAACATCTGGAGTGCTGAAGGTTCGCTGCCACTGGCCTAGATGCCCCACATGACATCTGCTGAAGCCAGATCAATTTTGCATTATACATTTTGCATTTGCATTACCACAACTCAGTATTATGAGTAAAACATGCTTGGGCTGTGCAGAAATGCAAAATAGGCCAAACAAGAACTCACACCCACAAATGTTAAGAGAGGAATAAAAGAGGCAAAAATAATCCCAGCACAAAACAAGACTTTAATAAGAGCTTTCATAAACATCTAAGGGATAGGCTTGAGTTATTGCTGTCGTGTTACAAAAGAGAAAGGGAACAGGTTGGGAAAGAGTAACCTTGCTGAACTGAGAGAAAACAACAATCCTTTGTGTGAAGATGATCACATTTTATTTGGCATATGTTTTTGTGAACTTCAGCCAATGCAGTGGGCCACAGTTCAGAAAAGCTTCAGCCAAATGCAGTTCATCTTTTAGTGTATTTATTTAGTTGAATATAAGTCTAGTTTTTCAGACCTAATTTTGGGCTGAAAAATGGAGCCCTTGACTTATATTCGGGTCAATACTTTTAGCCACTGAGACAAGCACTTGCCTTGGTGGCTAAAAGTCATTTTAAACATCGTGTGCTGCTTCTCCAGCTCACAAAGGAGGAGTTGCCAGGCCCTGCTGCATTTCCCACCCTAGACTTATACTCGAGTCAATAGATTTCCCCAGTTTTGGGGGGTTAAATTAGGGGCCTTGACTTATACTTGGGTCGACATATACTCGAGTATATACGGTATTTATTTTTTTCATATCCTGCCTTTCTTCTGGTGCAATGACAGGAGGTAGCTTACAAGATGATTTTAAAACGCAGCTGCAATAGGAACAAGTTGAATAGTCTTTCTGTTGCCCCACAGTACTCTGTGTTGGTCTACTGGGAACATCTTATCATGGCTAGCCCTCTCTCAGATATTCGAATTGCATGGATCTGCGCAGGAATCTGAGACTCGTGGCGCAGTGGTTAAATGCCTGTCCTGCAGGTAAAACTGTGCTCACGACCTGGGTTCAATCCCCGGTAGCAGGCTCAAGGTTCACTCAGCCTTCCATCCTTCCGAGGTCGGTAAAATGAGTACCCAGCTTGCTAGGGGGGCAATGTGTAGCCTGCACACTGTAATCAAAATTGTAAACCGCCCAGAGACTACTTGTAGTGGTATGGGGCGGTATATAAGCAGAACACTTTTTTTTTATGTCTTTGATCCGAAATCTTGATCATAACCGCTATGCAGTACCAGCAGTCTAGATGCATCTTGGCCTGTGGCACCCAACCATGGGTTTTGCTTTCCAGCAGTTAGGCTGCAGTTGGCTGCACCGCAAGGACCTTCTGTAGCAGAATATACTGGTGTCTAGCCCGGTCTTGCCTTTTGGCATGCCACGAAGCAGAGCTGTTCAGTTGATTTGGGGGAATCCTAAACCAAATCAAGGTCAATCTAACCAATTCAGATCAAAATCCAACATGAGATGGGGAATCGGTCCAAAGCCAATCCAGTTTGTTCACTTAACTGTGTAGTTTGATGGTAGTTTTGTACAGTTTATTGTTGTAGCCTGTTGTTTTCCTTCCCTTCAATCTATCAGTAACCAGTGCAGTCCAGCCTTGTAGACTTTTTATGATTGTCGTTCCTTTGGTATATGTAAGGCCCCTATCCCACGTCCCTTTAAATGCAGATTAAATTTGTAGATAAACCGTGTCCAAAATTGACATCCCCATGGCCACCAGCCTTTTTTTTGGGGGGGGGAGAAAGAAAAGAAAATCTGGTAACACAGCCTTAAGCAAGGTTTCCAAGACTTACCAGAGAGGTAGGGATTTTTTTTTGGCCTGGCTTAAAAAATCCACCTTTTAAGGAGGCAGACGTTGTGGGAGCACGGAGATGATCCGGTTTTCTTCATCTTTTTTTCTCATAGCACTGACTGGCTGTTCCTGGGGCTGATCGGGCACTTTTTTCCTACTTCCCCCAACCCTAGCGCTAGTCAGCTGGTCCTCTGGCTGGTCTAGTGCTGGTTTTTTAAAATATATTTAAATCCCCCCCACCCTCCTAGTTCAAGGCAGCTGGCCAATCCGGCACTGTTTTTTTTTTAACTTCCACTAGCCCTAGCACCAGTCAGCTGGTCCTTTTATATCCTAGAGCCACCTTCTGACCATGGGGCTGAACTGCGCTTTAAAAAGAACCTTTGTACGTGGGAACTGCTATCCCACATCTTCAGTCACGTGACTGGAGGAGGAGGAAAAGCCAGACCTTCAGAAGATCAGTATCTTCCTCAGGTGAGATAGCAGCCTATGTCCGTGTTATTTCTGTTAGCAGTGCCACCCCTCATCCCCCCTTTTGACCTGTTTTTGCCCCTTTACACCCTACTTCCATTTTGGACCAATTTTGTTCTCTTACATGCCTCCCCCCATTTTGGTCCAAAGGCCACATTGTATTTATTTATTCATTTATTTTTAAGAGTATTTTTTACCCTGTTTTTCTCCTTGGAAAAGGACCCAAGGCGGCTTACAGTAATGAGGGATAATATACAGTCCAGTACAACAAAGACATGTTCAGGTATTGATAACAGGGAATTATTGAGGAACATCTACCAGCATTAATAGACATTACATTAAAGCTACAAGAAAATGTGTGCATTTAAAAAGAGAGTAAAATTCCATGTAAAAATTATGAGTGATGGAAACTAACATCAAAAACATAGTGTCACTGTAAACAGATAAGATTAGAAATAGTTATAAACACAAAGTCTATGTGATCCTATCGATTCATATAAAAGTCACATAATAGGTAGACCATCATTCAGGGAAAGCTTGCCTGAAAAGAAAAATCTTTGCCCACTTCTGGAAAGACAACAGAGATGAGGCAGTCCTGGCCTCCAGTGGAAGGGAGTTGCAGAGTCCGTAAATCTTTGATATTCAGTTCTGCTTCTACATTAGATATTTTACTCTATTAACACCACAAATTGATTGCCAGCAGTCATGAAATGCAGAAAAAAGCAGATGTTATTAGTAAATTTTAAGCAACTTTAAAAGTAGACAGCACAAACACCTCAGACCTATCTGTTTCAAAATTGTCTGGAACTATAATTGAAGGAAGGGACTTCAAAAGACCTTAAATGTGTTCATTTATGTGTAAAAGCAACCCAAAAGGCCCAGACTTATTTCTGAGGGAAAATATTAAGAAGTGGCTAGCATAGAAACCCTATTTGACTGGAATTTATTGATCAGAATAGATTGGATCAGTGGTGAATCAGTCTCAACCAAATCAGGCCAACATTCACATCACCACATTCACATCACCAGACTGGATTTTCAAACCTCACTGGGAATTGTTGCACAGACCCACTATTGGCCTTTTCACACAACCCCTAAACTCCGCGGCAAATGGCTCCCAGCTCCGGAGCTTAAAATTGTTTCCCCACCAGCTCCGGAGTTTACAGAAAATTAAGTGCGACCACGCCCACCTAAGCGCGTCCCAGTGCACTTTTCAGGTACCTGCTCTCCGGGGGTGAAAATTCCTAATGCGGATGTAACCTACTGAGTGCCGGGCTCTCCTCTCTTCTGTTTGTTGTTTTTTTGCCCCCCACCCCTTTAAGAGACAGGAATCAGGACGACAACGGAGCTCGGGGCAGCTTCGACCGGCAGACAGAGGTGAGCCTGCATTCTTTTCTCCCTTTTTTTCTCCCTCCCCTCACACAGACAGGAGCAAGGAAGTGCAGAGGGGTGGGAATGCAGGAAGAGCAACGAACCCCCAAGATCTCTGGTCTGAATTTAAGGGGCCAGCGGATCTTAGGGGTTGTGTGAAAAGGCTCTATGAAGCAATGTGGTGCTATTGGACTCCACCCTTTGCTCCACTATGCAACTAAAAGTGCATTATTAACAGGCAGTGACCATCACAGCTGTCAGATTAGATGTTTTTGAAAAGGATTAGATGGCTAGAGTGATTATTAATGTTGTTATTTTGTATACTTGGCATTTTCTGGTTCCCTTGGGGCCAGGACTGTCTCAATTTCACAGTCCACCATCACCACCAGCAACAATGTGCCATCTGGTGAATTACAATCTATGGTGCCACTTCCCAGGGTTTTCTAGGTGGAGAATACCCAGAAGAAGCTTTCCCCCAGTCTCTTCCTTTCAGGAGGTGGTGGGTGCTCCGCGCATTTTGGCCAAGGCTTTACAGGCGATTGCTATGGTGCTGGTAGATCCCCTTTTATCATGGTTTTAATTATCGTGTTACTGCTTATTCAAGGGAATTCTCTGCTTGAATTACTTCTGCGCTCAGTAGTATTGCTCCCTTCACAGACCAGTTGGTGAACAAATTAGCAGGCGTGCTTATGTTGGCAAAGTTCAAGGGAAAAGGGGTGGGTGGGCGAACAGGGCCAAACATTGTGGCATTCGAAAACCTAAAGAACTTATTTCAGTGTGAAATTTTTGATCCAAATACTCTTTCTGTACACCTGGGGACTTCAGCTCCTAAACTGTTTCTGTGCCCGCTGTAGACGGTGGCTTCTGTAGACTGCCCTCCTAAAGCTTTTC
The DNA here is from genome assembly GCA_037367245.1 of Phrynocephalus guinanensis. NCBI lineage: Eukaryota > Metazoa > Chordata > Lepidosauria > Squamata > Agamidae > Phrynocephalus > Phrynocephalus guinanensis. The sequence goes on along the minus strand of CM074733.1, from coordinate 176,309,785 downwards.
GACGAATTCATCAAAATGGTGGTGGGAGAACTGCCAAAACTGAAACTAAGACCAACTCATCTCTCATAGTCCAGTTCTGGATTGTAAGATGAGGGTCAGCAGGTGGAAGACCTTGGCCCTCTTTCATTTGATGATGATCTGACCCTTGGCGTTAATTTTCAATATTCACACTTACTAAAAAAAAATGTATCTCACCCTCTAAGTAATAATGCTGTAATAAAAAGAATACAGCACACACACACACACACACACACACACACACAGAGAGAGAGAGAGAGAGAGAGAGAGAGAGAGAGAGAGAGAGAGAGAGAGAGAGAGAGAGAGAGAATATAAATTATTTATAAAATATTTGTATTTTATGTGTAAAATAATGTATTGTATGCATACAAATGTTTATGTTGGCAAAATAATTATATGAAAGTACAGTACAGTAGACCCTCATATACTGTAACAAACAGTTTGTATAACATAAAATCTGTACAACATAAAAAATTCCAGAGATAGGGGGAATTTGCGCAACAGAATCACCTATGGGGCGAATCCGTACAGTATAAAAATGGTTGCAATTAGGGATTACTCCATTTTCAATGCATTCCTATGAGAAATTTGTATAATGGAAATTTTGCTTAACGTAATTTCATTTGGAACAAATTAATTCCTTCATACAAGGTACCACTGTATATCATGTTACGGACACTGCCTAGGAAAGGGGGCGCATTAGAAAAAAGTTGACAAAAACCACGAGGGTTAAGAGAAACGCGAACATGCTCACACATTTTTTTGTTCAGAAAGTAAAAAAAAATCAAGGCTTGTTCAGGAGCAGGGCAGAACGAGCGCCACGTTGGTAAAATGGAGAACTGAACAAGATGGAACCTGAGAGCTTCTCTGGAAGAAGGAGGAGGCTGGTGTTAGTTTGCTTCCTAAGGAAGAGGGTGACTTTTTCATTGTCATTGGACATCAGCATTCAGTCTGAATCCTGTACATCCATATCCAAGCTTACCGAGCTCAATCTCAGTGGCTTTCTTTCTCTGGATGGATAAGGTATCATCATGATCACACTCTCCCCAACTGCTTTGGATTACGAATCCCGGAGGACTTGCACATTTCTTGGTGGCCATGGTTTTAAAGAAATGTGCCAGATAAATTGTGTTCTCATGCAGTTCAGTTCCATTACACTTTCCTTACCATGAAAACAGTGATTAAACTTTTTCTTTCTTTCTTTCTTTCTTTCTTTCTTTGTTTGTTTGTTTCTTTCTTTGTTTCTTTCTTTCTTTCCAATATTTAGAACTAGCAACATTTGCTGAGTCCAGATCCAGAACCTACTTGGGATGGACTTGACTTTAAGTGCTATTTTTTATTCTTTAATTGTAGTATATCTTGCACAATCTGTAACACAACCTGGTTCACTAAACTGAATCACTTCTTTTTTGATAATGAAGGAGATAATATGCTTGTAGGTAAGGTTTGAAACCATAAGTCAATGAGGTTACAGATAGATACCACCTTTGGCTGCCTGTTTTACAACTGTTTGGTTTACCGCAGGCATCACTGAAACCTGATATTAGCATTTTTTCCAGGAATGAAATTGTTGCAAGGCAAAATATATTACAGTACAATGTTTGCCATAATATAAAACATAAAGTGATGAATAAGAAGCAATTGATCTGCTTGATGTCAAAAAGCTTTCAGACACAATCCAGTTAATTGGTAATTTTATAATGATAATGATTGAATTATTGTTTTGTCTTATGTGTTTGTTTGTTTTTTTGCCACCATCAATACTTGCCTTTATGCAATCCGCCTCCCCTTAGATGGCGATGCTAGGGTGCTCATGTACGTTGTGATTTTAAACTGTCTATAATTGTTTTTTGCTTTATTGTATTATTTTGCTTTTATTATTTATGTTATATTGTACTCTGAATATTGCGCTTTGTCGCTACTATGTAAGCCGCCCAGAGTTCCTCCGGGAAGATGGGTGGGATACAAATGCAACAAATAAATAAATAAATAAATAAATAAATAAATAAATAAATAAATAAATAAATAAATACTTATCAACTGGTTTGGTTTTATTTTGTATTATTTTTTATTATTGATTGCTTTCTTTTGTTTATGTTTGTTTTAAACTAAGTTGTGAACCTCCCAGAGTAGTTTCTGGCTAGATGGGCAGTAAGTAAGTAAGTAAGTAAGTAAGTAAGTAAGTAAGTAAGTAAGTAAGTAAGTAAGTAGACAAATTTTAAAAATCCTGGGAATGATGAGGTAGCTTTCGTGTTGTGGTGAGGTTACACAGTACCATCAGTGCCACCGAAAGGAACATCAACTTTCAACCACTACGTAATATTATTAATTTGGCTCCAGTTGGATCTGCCTAGTGGGTGGACGAAGTGTTCACCTCAATTTCCAGATGGAAGACTCTTTGCTTTTTGTGTACCTCTGTTCTCTGGCCAAATAGAATCTCACAGTTTCAAAAAGAAGGATATATGTGGGAAGGTGTAAGCCTATGATCCAGGTTTCTTTGTCTGAGGATCTGAGCTGTGATATCTAATCAACAGATACTTGAAATGTAGCTTGATAACCGCACCACCAATGCATCCCCCACCCCCGCAACTCACCTCTAAGAAACAAGCTCAGCACAGCCATATGACAGGAATATTTGTGACTCTGATTTCTACAATTCTTCTGCACTACCCACAAGATACTGCTGCATGCCTGAGGAAGTGGACTTTGACCCACAAAAGTCACAGATGGTTTGATTTATTTATTATTGTTTTTGCGGGTCAAATAAGGTATCACTGTCTACTCCTGCATCTGGGAATCTTGTAATCTTTAAATACTCAAAGAGAGTGTCTATCTCTGAATCGGTTTCTAAATGGAAGAGAAATTCAATCACGACACTAAACGCTGCAGTCCTTCCTGGGAATTTGATCCATTCAGTTACTTTCTAGTAAACAGGCCCAGTAATTGGTTCTAAGACTGTAAAAGCCTTTATGCATTTTATAGGTTTTAGTACCATTGGGGCATAAGGGCCACACATAGAACCCCCCCCTCTCTTTCTCTCTCTCTTTCTCTCTCTGTGTGTATGTGTGTATTTGGCTCCAGAGTTATGATAAATGGACCCCCCTCTGCCCTGCCCCCACGTCCTTTAATTGGATCTGTCCCTGAATAAGTATCAAATTGTGGAACATGCAGTTTCATCTACCAACTTCAACCTGCTCTTTCCTCTTTTGCTTCTTGAAGCAAACAATGGGGGTGGGGGTGGGGTGAAAATGAAGGTGTTAAGAAGCCTGCAGGAAAATAATTATCAGTATCTTTAATTAATTTGCACTCAAAGTGATGTTCTAAACAGCTCCTGGCTGCATTTACTGTAGATTGATTTATAATAAATCCTTACCCTCCTTATTTGATACCTCCAAGTGTAAGCAGAACATAGCTTCACAAAAGTTGTCAGGGGTAGTTTATTATTCCTTTTCTCCCCCTCCCCTGTTCTAGCAGATGTGGCACACACACACGGCAATTAAAGATAATTCGGTGCTCAGATATGAACAAAGGGAATGATAATATGTCTGTCAGTAATGGCACCTGAAAAGTGGAAAGGGGGGGGGGGAGGAAGAGGAATCAAATAATGAAGTCATTCTCCCATTTTTTTTTATTCTAAATGGGCTTCAGAAATTATAGGGCGAGAACCAGCTACTGTATGGGAAGGGTCTCTTCCTTCCCTTTTTCTATACTTTTCACATTTGTGCAGTTTTTATAGCTTGGTTGTATGAATTCTGGTCTGTTCTCACATTTTGTTCTGTAATGGTTTACCTCAGAAAAAAAGAATCTCGCTTTCCCTTTCAAAAAGCCTGTGACATATGAATGTAAGGCCCTTCCCCGCCCACCTCCCTTGTTCCCTAGCCCTTGAGGCACACAGAGTGGCAACGCAGCGGCTTCATGCAAAAACAAACTTTTATTAAACAATTTTTCAGTGTCGGTGTCCTCATTAGCAGGAGCGTTTCCTTCCTCCAATAAAGGGTCTGCCACAGCCCACTTCTCCTCTAAACGTCCAAGCGACCCATCAGGCTGGAAAGTCCACTTTGGACGGGAAATATTGCCTCTGTAAGCAAGCCCGGGCCCTGCAGGGTTCTGTACACTCATCCCTGCACCAGCCACGGTCTCCACCAAGTCCAACGCCCTGGATTCACTCACTTCGTCGTTGGGCTCACCCCATGGGTAGTGTAGTGTTTTCTCCAGCAAGCTCTCAACTCCCGCTGGGTCTCCCTTTGGCGGGCTTGGCATTCAAAGTATTCCCGACCTTGCCTTCTTTGCTCACGCCAAGCCATCTGCCCCCCAAATGGTGCCTTCACCGCCTTTTCGCCCTCCACTCTCGCTCAGCCACTTGTCGCAGGAGTGTGAAGGTGACCCATTCTTCCGCCCAGGTGTCTTTCTTTTACTATATTTTATTTATTTATTTGATTTATTTGATTTCTATACCACAACCATCTAGCAAAAAAGCTACTCTGGGCAGTTTACAAACATATACAAAATACAAAAACAGGTTAAACAACTTAAAATAGTAAATAAAAACTAATCAATCAGACCAAATAATCAAATCATCATAATAAAAAGAACAAATAAGCAAACAAGCAAAAATACAATAAATCAAAATGATTTGACAATACAAAATAAGAACAAATGGGAAAAAATAACTAATAAATCCTCTCCTTTAGCGCTCTCCCTCACCCCAATCCAACTGTCCAGGGCCACCTCACTCTCCTCCTCTTCCTTCTCTGCCCTCGACTCCTCTTTTTCCCCTCTCCCTCTCTCTGTTGCTACTTTAGTTCTTCCCCTGACCCTCAGTGAGCGTGGGCTTGTGTTGCATGTAGGTTCTTGGGAAGAGGGGGGGCACACTCTCCTCCTCACAGTAGGTCATTGTGGTTCTGTATCCATCATTCAGAACACCAGGAAATGGACCCATTAATGCTGCACAATATTGCACCAAACCACCAACCAGAAAAAAAGGATTCCAAACTTTACATAGCGAAGGGAAGCTTGAATATTGACAAGTCTATGGAACTCCCTGCCACAGGATGTGGTGATGGCATCTGGCCTGGATGCCTTCAAAAGGGGATTGGACAGATTCCTGGAGGAAAAGTCCATCACAGGTTACAAACCATGATGGAGATGTGTAATCTCCAGGCTTAATACCAAGGTACTTCAAGGGCCAGATGCAGGGGAGTGGTATCAGGAGACATATATCTAGTCTCATGCGCTCCCAAACGCATCTGGTGGGGCCGCTGTGAGATACAGGAAGCTGGACTAGATGGGCCTTTGGCCTGATCCAGCATGGCTCTTCTTATGTTCTTATGTTCTTATGTAACACAAGCGGCAGCAGTCAAGAAGGTCTACATCAGTGGTTCTCCACGTGTGGGTCCCCATATATTCCTGGACTGCAACTCCCAGAAATCCTGGCCAGCTCAGTTAGTGATCTGGGAGATTCAGACCAGGAACATCTGGGGACCCACAGATGGAGAACCACTGGTCTGCATGATACACACTTCTGCTCACTACCCTTCACCAAAGTGACACCACATTTCAGAAACTGACTCCCTTTTTTTCATCAGTTAATCACTTCCCACCCAACACAGAGCTGTGTGTCAGAACACAAGAGGACACCTGTAGTCCATCATGACTGCTCCCCTTGGTGTTCTCAACATCCAAGCTACCCCTTGCTAGGTACGGCTTGTCATCTTGTGCAGTGATAATATATCTCTTCCAGATAACGGGACATTTTCACTGTTGTTTGGAGAGAACTGTGATTTCGTTGGGTTTTTTTTTTTGAAGTTTGACAGTAGTTTCCTGAAAGTAGAGTTAGGGTAGAGGTTTTAGAGCTTCCCCATGTATCTACAGTGTGTACCAATACTAATGGGTTAATAATAATACCCTTGGACTGGGAAATGTTGAGATGTGCCTCTTCCTAGTGTCCCAGATCAGGGAGAGCAGCTAAGATTCTTCCACAGAGATGTCAAGCATCTTCCACAAACTACAGTACCCAATATTCTTTGAGAAAGGCTGTGTCAGTTAAACCAGTGTGCCTTCATACATATACTGTATAGTCTCAGGGCACCTCCCTTCAACCAGTTCTGCCTCCGTCAAAGCAACTTTTCCTTTCCCCTTATGTAGGCTGCTACCATTTTAAAGCAGATACAGTGGACCCTCATATAACAAACGGTTTGTATAGCATAAAATCTGTACAACATAAAAAATTCCAGAGATAGGGGAAATTTGCTTAACAGAATTGCCTATGGGGCAAATCCGTACAACATAAAAAGGTCACGATTAGGGATTACTCCGTTTTCTATGCATTCCTATGGGAAATTTGTATAAAGGAAATTTTGCTTCACATAATTTCATTTGGAATGAATTAATTCCTTTATACAAGTTACCACTGTAGTTGAACCTGTGATTAACTTACCTGTGAACACTTGTATTTTTTTCTTCTTCTTTCTGAACATTTGTATCATGTTCAATAAAACAGAACAGATTTGCCTAGCACTTTTTTTTGGTACAAGGTTGAAACCTTTTAAAAATTGCCTTGACATTTAAAAGTTATATCTGTATTTGTTTGTGTGTTTTAGCCACCTGAGCCAGTTTTATGCTTCTCAGGCTCACTGCATTCATGGCAAGATTTTGTGTTGTTTTATTTGCTTATTATCTGATTGGTTCTGGATACCAACCGTAAGTCCTCTTCAAGATGGAGGCAAGGTCTGGGCATGTTTTTGAAAAGGAATAGACATTGCATAATAATATGTGCAAAGAGAGATTCTGAACCCAGTCCAGTTCCCATAGTCAAAGTTATCTGCTGTTAAGAATATTGAATTATGTCCGGTATTCCAAGCAGGAACAACTTTTGTAAAGATGCATGCACTGATGGGTTAATGTTAAGTGAATGATCACAATAAGGTCTGCACTTCATGTCCAGACAGCAGACTCCCTGTTTCAGAACTCAAGTCCCAGCATGAGGCAACAAAGTCCTAGAACCCTCAAAGAGAGATCTCCGTGTAATCAGAATCATAGAATGAGCTGAACCTCTAAACAAATATTGAGAGTAAGAGTTATCACACTGATCGCTCTGTGTCTGTTTTAACGCTGTGCACAGAAAATTATGACCCTGAAACTGGAAGCGATTCCTCTCCCTCTGCCCCAGTACTATAAGGAAAATAGCATTGATCCACGTTCAGTACCTTGATGCTGGTGTAAATGCAATTGTTTGGGTGTTTACATTGGTGGGAAGGCCCATTATCTTAATTTTTAATTAGAGCTACTTTGCCTTACCTCACAGGAGAATGAGGTAAGGCAAACTAGCTTCATCAAGCGAGTGATGAAATTGTTTGGACAAGAGTACGCGTTTCCTGGTCCCATAAATTATATTTCTTAGGGTTCCACAAATGCACACCGAGATAAGCACCCACTGTTTTATGCACTAAAAGTAAGAGAAAACATTTAGCAGAACTCTGGAAGTTGTCTGTGCTGAAAGAGAAGATAATAAACAATACAGTCAAACCGTGGTTTAAGAATTCAATGTGTTCTCCATGACGTTATGCGGAAAATTCGCAAACCGGAAACACATGGGGGCACAATGTATCCTGGGTACTTCCCCCCCCCCTATGCATTACAGGAGAAAATCATAAACCAAGGCATTATTTTCAATGAATTTCCTTTCATGTAGCTAACATTACGTTAACGAAGGCACTCGTAAACCGAAGTGCGAGATAGCTCCTAACATATTGCAACAAAAAAGTTATAAGTTAGTTTGGACATTTGCTAATGTGGTTTAATTTGGTTCAAGGCACTTTTAAATAAAAGCAATGTACTTAAATTGGGATTTTGTCAGGAAAGTTTCTCTAGTGATACAGTAGGATTAGCAGAGATCAAGGAAGGGAAGGATAAGGGAAGACCTGTGTTGGAAGGGTGGACAGAATGTAACAAGGGAGGAACTGAAACAACAGAACTGAATAACAAAAGCTTAATCCAATTTCTACAAACAACGGAAGGCTAATCCCCACAACCATGGAATCTAGACATGGCTGTGAGGCGAGGAAGTTAAATGTGTTGCAACATTGACTTTGAAAGTGCATTCATTCAATGGAAAATAAACCTGATTAATGTCATGGACTGGGACTTAGGGAATATAGCTTCAGGTCTTCACAAATCCATGGAAGTCTTCAGCCAGTGTTGTTTTCTCAGCTGGACCTACCTCACAGGGTTGCTGTTCAAAAAGTAAGAAGGAAGAAAACCTTGTACAGTGGACCCTTGTATAACAAATGGTTTGTATAACATAGAATCTGTACAACATAAAACATTCCGGATATAGGGAAAATTTGCTTAACGGAATCGCCCATGGGGCGAAATCGCCTATGGGGCGAATCTGTACAACATAAAAATGGTCGTGATTATGGATTACTCCGTTTTCAATGCACTCCTATGGGAGATTTGTATAAAGGAAAATTTGCTCAGACCTTAACCTGACCCATAACTATGGGGTGCCTTCCCTCAAAATTGTTTGTGGGAAGTTACCCATCGTGGTCCACAAGCTGTTTCTGACTTGAAACAACCCTCTGTCCCTGGCATTTTTTAAATCACTTGTCTTATTTGTTTGTCTCTATTCACTGTTGTTTTGATTCTTATGGTTTGAGGATGATGTTGCAAAAGACTTATGTGTTGTACGACCACTTAGTAGATTTTCACTAAGTGAAATATATAAAAAGAATCTATCTATCTATCTATCTATCTATCTATCTATCTATCTATCTATCTATCTATCTATCTATCTATCTATCTATCAATGTATTTTCACTAAATGCAATCTATAAAATGTAATAAAAATGCTGTAGAATGCAGTGAATGAAGGAATGAATGAGAAACTTGAAAGACCATTAAAGATGAAGGCTTTCACAACTGCTGGTTGGTTCTTCTAGACTAGAGCATTGGATGGGAGGGAAGAAAGGAATAAAAGAGACCAATGACCATCCTCTCCAGATGTTGTGGGTTTGAAATCTGCTAAATATAGGACAAATGTAACCTCCAATTCTTCTGTTCTGGGTGTTACTGTTGGGTGCTTCTGCTTTCAACCCTCTCAGTGGCAGTCCCTTCATCTAACACAGTGATTCTCAACCTTCCTAATGCTGGGACCATTTAATGCAGTTCCTCATGTTGTGTTGACCCCCTTACCATGCTTGGAAGAGGCCACAAACCCCCTTTGGCAGGCCACTATGCTGCAGAAGCCATAGAGAACTTCTCTGTATATAGGCAACCTCAGCCAATCACAGCTTCCGGTGCCATTGACTGATATCCCCTCCAACCTATCACGCTGTAACTCACTCTTTTACCCCGTTCCTCCCTCTCCTTCTCCAGACCCAAGCCGTTTGTGCCTTTTTCTTCATTGGCTCATGGCAACCCCTGTGAAAGGGTCATTCGACCCCCAAAGGGGTCCCGACCTCCAGGTTGAGAACCACTGGGTTAATGGAATGGAAAGAGAGAAATCATTGATTCTATATCCCTTGACCTCAAACCTGTTATGACTGCATCTCACATTCATTGTTCAAGTCTGTAGTCTCCATCTCCAAACATTAGTTTAACTGCAGATCCTGCAGCTTCAGCCTCTACCTGGGAACATGTTTGAAGTTTTCCATTCCTCGCTCCCCCCCCCCTTGGCTCGCCCATAGCCCAGGCATTGTGTTGTCTGCTGGCCTGATGAAAAACTCAGCAAAGGGGAGGAAGCCAAAAGAAAACAGAAGGGCAAGGGAATGATGCTGTGTGGAAGGAAGGCAGGAGAAGCAAAGAAATCTTTTGCAGTGAGTGAGAAATGGAGCTGACAAAAATTCATGCCACTGTTTCCCTCTCTACGAGCTCCAGGGAGAGGCAAGGGAAGGTAGATAATAAAGTAATGGATGTGATTTCTCCTCCTCCACCTCCATTCTGCTGAGGCTTTTAGCGTAGTCATGCAACATAATTTTAAACCCAATTTAAAATTCAAAAAGACATTATAATGTTCTGCTTTCAAAGTAAACAATGCAATTTGTTTAACCCCCCTCCCATGTTTATTTATTAACACTTCCCTCAGAGTGTGTGATCTCTTCCTGTAGACATCTCCATCTCTGTATGTTTCATCGATACTCATGGAAAGATTTGCCCATGGCAATATTGTATGCAAATTTGTGCTTTCCTCTCTCTCTCTCTCTCTCTCTCTCTCTCTCTCTCTCTCTCTCTCTCTCTCTCTGTGTTTGTGTGTGTGTGTGTTTAACTTCAAAACTAGTTTTACCAGTTTTTGCGACAGGAATGCAGGGCAGTGGTGCTGATTGTGAGACAGCTGGTGCATTCTGCCACATGACCTCACAACCTCTTTGTTGTCTGTGATGTTAGAGAGGCAAAGGCTTCCAGGGGGTCCTGTACACCTGGGGATGGGAATGGGGCAGGATTTCTTTATGTGCCCTCACCCCATCTCAAAGGTATAACTGCACATTGCATTGTGTTAAGGAAGAAACTGGCCAAAATCATATAGCCAGAGGTTACCAAAGGCAAATCAGGGAGATATAAAGTCCAAGGACAGCCCTGAAGTCAAGGAAGGCCAATAATCTCAGAGGGTAAATTGGGAGGGATGGCTAATTCCCTAGAGGATAGGATTGTTGTGTATTTATCTGTATTCCTATGGTTTCTGTTCCTGTTCCAAAGGGAACAGGCCTATTGGTTTATTCAAGTTGCTGCATTTGGATCCTCAATCCTATTGGTCTCTGCCAAAAGGCAGCTTTGTGATTGGTTGTAATTGTTCCCTCCAAAATGTATCTTTTCCTAGCCAGTCCTGGGTCCTATAAATGTAGCTCCCTCTCCCCAGTCCCCAGTCTTGTTCTCTCTTGTTCTCCTAAAGGATTACGTGTGCTGTGCCCACCAGGGGGGAAGGGGTGTTGTGTATTGATCTGTATTCCTGTTGGTTTTTGTTCCTGTTCCAAAGGGAACAGACCTATTGGTTTATTCAAGTTGCTGCATTTGGATCCTCAATCCTATTGGTCTCTGCCAAAAGGCAGCTTTGTGATTGGTTGTAATTGTTCCCTCCAAAATGTATCTTTTCCTAGCCAGTCCTGGGTCCTATAAATATAGCTCCCTCTCCCCAGTCCCCAGTCTTGTTCTCTCTTGTTCTCCTAAAGGATTACGTGTGCTGTGCCCACCAGGGGGGAAGGGGTGTTGTGTATTGATCTGTATTCCTGTTGGTTTTTGTTCCTGTTCCAAAGGGAACAGGCCTATTGGTTTATTCAAGTTGCTGCATTTGGATCCTCAATCCTATTGGTCTCTGCCAAAAGGCAGCTTTGTGATTTGTTGTAATTGTTCCCTCCAAAATGTATCTTTTCCTAGCCAGTCCTGGGTCCTATAAATATAGCTCCCTCTCCCCAGTCCCCAGTCTTGTTCTCTCTTGTTCTCCTAAAGGATTACGTGTGCTGTGCCCACCAGGGGGGAAGGGGTGTTGTGTATTGATCTGTATTCCTGTTGGTTTTTGTTCCTGTTCCAAAGGGAACAGGCCTATTGGTTTATTCAAGTTGCTGCATTTGGATCCTCAATCCTATTGGTCTCTGCCAAAAGGCAGCTTTGTGATTTGTTGTAATTGTTCCCTCCAAAATGTATCTTTTCCTAGCCAGTCCTGGCTCCTATAAATATAGCTCCCTCTCCCCAATCCCCAGTCTTGTTCTCTCCCTGAATAAAGAGCTGTTACACTAGAAGCTGTCTCCAGCCTGCTATGAGCTGAAATCACTGCTGAAATCACTAAAACCCACGTTACAACAATGGCGACGAGGATGGGATCCGGAATGCTGAGAAGCAGAGGATCATCACGCTGACTCAGAGTCCAGATCGCAGTGGAGAACAAGACTCACCAGCCGGCTTAGAAGACGACCCTGCCCGCCTGGAGAATGGAAAGTCCACGGGTATTGGAGCCCCTCCAGCCATCGGAGCCCCACACTTGGGAGGACTGTGTTGAAGGCTTCGAGTTCTTTGTGGTGGCTCAAGGAATCACTGATGCCAGCAAAAGAAGGGCCACGTTCCTGAGTTGCTGTGGGCGTGAGACCTTCATGTTGGCCAAGGCACTGCTCGCCCCAGCAAAGCTGAGTGAGACATCACTCACAGACATTTTCGCCCGGCTGACAAGCCATTTGGCACCTACCAATACCAAGATGGCCTGGCGGATGGAGCTCCAGAAAAGGCAGCAGCAAGCCGGAGAATCTGTGGCTGCATTCCTGGCAGGACTCCGGGAGCTTGCTCAGCACTGTGGCTTCCCAAATCTTGAAGATACTCTCTTGAATCGATTTGTTGGGGGACTCAGCAGCAAAAAAGCCCAAAGGCGCATTGTGGCAAAGGAAGATATCACCCTTGCCTCCGCCTTGAAAGAGGCCACCGCCACAGAGAATTATGAGCAGGAAGAGCTCAATGCCAGTTGCAAGGCCACGAAACTGCGGGTAGAGGCTGCCCATGCCATGGATGAACCAGAGGCTAGTTCAAGCCAGAGCCCAGTCCGTGGTGTCGAGTTGGTGCGTCAGGCTGATGCAGGGCCCCAAGATCACCGAGGCGCTTGCCCAGGCTGTGGTGGTAACCATGAGCGGAAAAGCTGCCGTTTTTGTGATGCTACGTGCAGGGCATGCAGAAAGTCAGGACACATCGCCAGGGCCTGTAGGTCGGTGGCAGCTGGAACAATGGGATCAACTAGATCAACGTGTCACAGATCATCCACCACGACTCATCTCCTGGACGACTGCAATTATCTCACAGAGATCAACGGAGAGACCGTGCAGTTCCCGGCACAAGGCAAAACATCTATTAGAGTGAAGATTGAAGGTCAACCATGCGACATGGAGGTGGATTCCGGATCTGGATTCACCATTGTTTCAGACCGGACTGCAAGGGGGCTCTTCCCTGGGGGTAAGTTCCCCTCTCTGGAACCATTCCCAGCAACCTTGCAACCATACACGGCTGGCTGCATCCACATTCTAGGAATGTGTGCGGTGAGGGTACAATTCCGGGAGAAACAGGCCGTGCTTAAATTGGTGATTGCAAAGGGGAGTTGCCCCAGTCTCCTGGGTACTGACTGGTTTCCCGCCTTGGGACTGTGTATATCAGGGCTCAACTCAGTCCAAACTTCCCCAGAGTTGGGCAAGGCGTAAGGCCAGGAATTTGCCGAACTCTTCAGTGGAAAACTGGGTTGTTATACAGGGCCTCCAATTGACTTTGAGCTGGACCCCAAGGTGGCCCCAATCCGACTCAAGCCAAGGCGAGTGCCATTTGCGCTGCAACCCAAGGTTGAGGCGGAACTGGACAAATTGGTCAAACAGGGAGTTCTTTCACCTGTGGACTCTTCTAAGTGGGAGACTCCTATCGTCCCACCCCTTAAAGCAAATGGGGAAGTGAGAATTTGTGCAGATTACAAATGTACTATCAACAAGGCACTCAGGGGAAATTCATACCCCATTCCAGTCATCTCACAGCTGTTGGCAAAACTAGCTGGGGGGAAAATTTTCACCAAACTTGACCTGGCACAAGCTTACCAGCAGCTGCCAGTGACTCCGCAATCTGCGGAAGCACAGACTATCATGACACACAAAGGGGCTTTCCGAGTAAACAGGTTACAGTTTGGAGTTTGTGTGGCCCCAGGGATTTTTCAAGGACTAATGGAGCACCTGTTAAGGGGTCTGCCAGGGGTGTTGCCATTTTTAATGATGTTTTGATTGCTGGGAAAGACCCCCAGGAACTAGTTGGGCGTATCCGTGCTGTGTTACTCAAATTTAAAGAGGTGGGGCTGCAGCTAAAAAAGGAAAAATGCAGTTTTGGGGTGCCATCTGTGGATTTCTTGGGGTTTAAAATTGATGCAATGGGCATCCACCCCACTGACTCTAAAATTAAAGCCATTACTGAGGCACCACGCCGACGGAACAAGACGGAGTTACAGTCATTCCTGGGATTTATTAACTTTATCATTCATTCCTACCTCAGAAAGCTTCAATAGTGGAAGCGTTGCACAGACTATTGAAGAAAAAGTGTGTGTGGCGTTGGGCTCAGGCACAGCAGAAGGCTTTTGACGCCTTGCGGGGCATGCTGACTAGCAGGAGCGTCCTTGCTCATTATGACGAGTCGAAACCTCTTGTCCTGGCATGTGATGCCTCTCAGTATGGGCTGGGAGCTGTGCTGAGCCATAGGGAAGCGGATGGGTCGGAAAAGCCGATCTCGTTCTATTCTCGTACATTGTCACCAACGGAGCGCAACTACGCACAAATTGACAAGGAAGCCCTGGCAATAGTGGCAGGGATTAAAAAGTTTCATGACTATTTATACGGTCACCACTTCTTCCTTGAAACTGACCACAAGCCTCTGTTAGGATTGTTCCACCCGAACAAACAGACGCCGCAGATTCTCTCCCCCAGAATGTTGCAATGGTCTATATTCCTGAATGGGTTCCAGTACACCCTGACCCATGTTCCAGGGAAAAGGTTGTGCCACGCTGATGCACTAAGTCGCTTGCCCCTTCCTGGTGTGAGCGATGTGGATCCTGCCCCAGCGGAACGAGTGATGATGCTGGAAACACTTCCGGGGGCCCCTGTAACGGCCACTGAAATAGCTGAGAGAACGAGGAAAGATACCGCTCTCTCCCGTGTGCTCACTTGGGTGGGGAGGGGATGGCCAGGTGGCCCACATGAAGAAAAATTTAGACCGTACGCAACAAGGCAACATGAGCTATCCCTGCATAAGGGCTGTCTCCTGTGTGGAGACAGGGTGATCATCCCAGCACCACTGAGAAACAGGGTTCTGGATACACTGCACATGGGGCATCCGGGAATGGTCAGGATGAAGTAGCTAGCCCGGTGCTATGTATGGTGGCCTGGGATGGACCAAGATGTTGAACAATGGGTACGGACGTGCAAGGCATGTCAGGAAGTGTGCCCAGAAGTGGCCAGAGCACCAGTCCACTGGTGGGAGCAGACCCGGACTCCCTGGAGCCGGCTGCACTTAGATTTTGCTGGGCCATTCCAAGGAAAGGGTTTTTTTGGTTATCGTTGATGCGTATTCTAAATGGTTAGAGGTGGCTATGGTTCCCAGCATTCCGTCAGCTGCAGTCATCAAAGTGTTGAGACAGCTGTTCGCAACCCACGGGTTGCCTGAGACCATTGTGTCAGACAATGGAGCAGACTTTGTATCCCAAGAATTCAGGGCATTCCTGGCTGATAATTTCATAAGAGGTGTCACCTCAGCTCCTTTTCATCCCTCATCCAATGGGCAGGCTGAGCGCATGGTGCAGACAGCCAAAGGATCTATTGCACGCTTGATGGAGGGTGACTGGTCAACGCGCATTGCCCAAATGTTGTTCTTGCAGTATGCGACACCGTGTACTACTACGGGCATGTTGCCAGCAGAGCTGCTCCTAGGTAGAAGGCTGGTACTGGTGATGGACTCTGTCCACCCAGACAAAATGCCAAACCGCAATGCTAGAGCACCTCCACAGGCAGAGAGTGACTCTACAAGGTATTTTGCTCCTGAAGATTTGGTCTGGGTGAGAAATTATGCCAGAGGTCCCCTGTGGGTGCCAGGGGTGATTACCAGAGCGTCTGCGCCAGTCTCTTATTACGTGACCATTGAAGATGACAGGGTCTGGCATAGGCACGTGGACCAACTGAGGCACAGAGCACCCAGTAGAGTTGGTACAGGTGTGGGAGAATTGCAGCCCGAGAGTGACACTAACCCCATGAATGAGTCACAGCTGCAAGATCAGAGCGGAGATGCCCCAGGAGTGCAGGTACCAGTGCCGTCAGCAAATGAATCTACCCCTGCAGGTCCTCATGGTGCCGAGGAACAGATCAGGGACACTGAGTTGTCTGAAACCCCCTCCGTGTCAGATGAAGCTATTACAGTAGACTCTCCACCACAGACACTGCCTGCTGAAGCCGCTGCAACACCCGTAGTCAGGAGATCAACTAGAAGTCGCAGGGCCCCACAATATCTAAAGGATTACATGTGCTGTGCCCACCAGGGGGGAAGGGGTGTTGTGTATTGATCTGTATTCCTATTGGTTTCTGTTCCTGTTCCAAATGGAACAGGCCTATTGATTTATTCAAGTTGCTGCATTTGGATCCTCAATCCTATTGGTCTCTGCCAAAAGGCAGCTTTGTGATTTGTTGTAATTGTTCCCTCCAAAATGTATCTTTTCCTAGCCAGTCCTGGCTCCTATAAATATAGCTCCCTCTCCCCAATCCCCAGTCTTGTTCTCTCCCTGAATAAAGAGCTGTTACACTAGAAGCTGTCTCCAGCCTGCTATGTCTAAGAGCTGAAATCACTGCTGAAATCACTAAACGCCATGTTACAACAAGGATAAAAATACAAAATGACCATGACAGATTAGAATGCTGGGCCAAAGCTAACAGAATGGGTTTTAACAGAGGGAAATTTAGGGTGCTGCATCTAGGTAAAAAAAAAAGAATTGCATAGATATACGATTGGAGAAACCTAGCTGGAGAATAGTACCCGTGAAAGGGAGCTGGGAGTATCGGTGAACCACAAATTGAACAGGAGTCTAGAAATCCAATGTGATTCTTGGTTGCATCAACAGAAGCATAGTATCTAGAGAAAGGGAGGTGATAATTAGAGATGGGCACGACTTAGCGGTATAACTGTTTCCGTTTCCGTTACTCAGTTCCATTACTCTACAGAAACGGTAACGGGAATTACTCTGCCAGACTTCGAGCTCGAACCGACGAACGAACAATTTTGGTCTGATTTGTCGTGCTCGTTCCTTGCATCGCGCGATCGTGCGATGCCACGCGGCACAGGAAAAAGTTTTTAAAAGTTAAAAAAACCTGGTTCCCGGCCAAAAAGCAGGCGGAAAAATGCCTGCCGTGCCTCAGGGCACCTACCAGAGGGGTTGTTTCTGGAGGTCCCCGGCCTCCCCCCCATCCCCCGTCCTAGTGGGCTGCTCTGTGGGACTCGCCGCAGGCTCGCAGCCAGCAAAAAGCCCAGTCTCGCCGCCGGCCGCCGCAATTAAAGCGCAAGCAAGCGGCACGGACGGCACAGGAAAAAACTTTTAAACTCTCCCCCCCCCATTCCCGGGCCAAAAAAGCAGGCGAAAAAATGTCTGCTTGACTAAGGGCGCAGGGCACCTACCGGAGGGGTGGTTTCTGGAGGGGGCATCCCGCCTCCCCCCGTCCTGGGCAGCCGGACTCGCCATGCCATGCGGTGCGGGCGGGGGATCCAAAATGGGGTGGCGAACGCATTATTGTTTTTGAAATCGTGGTCCAAAAACACACAAGCACAACAGAAACACGCGAAAATTTATAAACTGCCAGATTTTTCACAGTAGCAGTGGGGTTTTTCTTTCAACAAAATGTCTCTCCTCTCCTCCTCTGTCCTCCATTGATTTTATTTTTTTTTATTTTTTTTACACCTGCGCAATGATGGGCTGGCCGAGTGGCCAGCCATGTGGGAGTGGATGACCATGCAAATTTTTGGAGCCATCCCACCAATCGTATGGCCACTTGGCCATGGAGACTTCTGGGATGTGCCAAAAAGCCCCCTAAAAGCAAAAAGCAAAGTGTTCTGCTTATATACCGCCCCATACTACTACAAGTAGTCTCTGGGCGGTTTACAATGTTTTAATTACAGAGTGCAGGCCCTAGCCCCCTAACCTAACCCTAATCCTTGACTCCTTACCCATACGTCACAGACTGTCTTCTTAGTGGGTCAGAGAGGCACCCAGAGGTGCAACCCACTAGCCCACCGTAACCTTACGCGTCACTAGCCTAACCCTAGCCCTTGCACTAACCCACCTTAACCGTAAGCCAGATCTACTTGCATTGTACTACACGCAAGTACGATTCCCTTCTTTGTGAGACATGGCGGTGCGAGAGCCTTAGGCATCACTTCACCCTATGGCTCTGGGTTCACTCACTGGTCTCACTGTCTGCAACTGGTATGCATATCCATATGGCTATGCATGCCATTTTGCAGCAGCAGCAGGTGAGGAGGGGAGAACCCCATGTTGAGGGGTCTCTTGGAGCCTGCTTCCCCTTCCTAGCGGGCCAGAGGAGGCACCCACTCCACAGAGGTGCCTCCAGGAGCCCGCTACCGCCCCAAAAAAAACCAGTACTAACGAAAACAAAAAAACAAAAAAACGAACCAACTATTTTTTGCGAATTTTCGCGAAACGGAAACGACCCGAAACGGAACCGGCCCGACTAACGACAACTCGAAAAAATTTTTTTTCAAGTCGTGCCCATCTCTAGTGATAATACCACTCTCTATTCTGCTCTGGTCAGACCCCATCTGGAGTACTGTGTCAAGTTCTGTGCACCTCAATTTAAAAATGATGTTGACAACCTTGAACAAGTCCAGAAGAGGGCAACCAGAATGGTTAAAGGTCTGGAACATATGTCTTATGAGGAACGGCTTAGGGAGCTGGGAATGTTTAGTCTTACAAAGAGAAGACTGATAGGGGATATGGTAGCTATGTTTAAATATTTGAAAGGATAAGAACATAAGAACATAAAAACATAAGAAGAGCCATGCTGGATCAGGCCAAAGGCCCATCTACTCCAGCTTCCTGTATCTCACAGTGGCCCCACCAGATGTGTTTGGGAGCGCACGAGACTAGATATCTGTCTCCTGATACCACTCCCCTGCATCTGGCCCTTGAAGTACCCTGGTTTTAAGCCTGGAGATTACACATATCCATCATGGTTTGTAACGTGTGATGGACTTTTCCTCCAGGAATCTGTCCAATCCCCTTTTGAAGGCATCCAGGCCAGATGCCATTGCCACATCCTGTGACAGGGAGTTCCACAGACTAACAACGCGCTGGGTGAAAAAATATTTTCTTTTGTCAGTTCTTACTCTCCCAGCCCTCAATTTGAGTGCATGTCCCCTAGTTCTGGTATTTTGTGAGAGGGAAAAGAGCTTCCCTCTATCCACTTTACTCATGCCCTGCATTATTTTGTACGTCTCAATCATATCCCCCCTCAGGCGGCTTTTTTCCAGACTAAAGAGCCCCAAATGTTTTAGCCTTTCCTCATAAGGGAGGTGCCCCAGCCCTCTAATCATTTTAGTCGCTCTCTTCTGCACCTTTTCCAGTTCCACTATGTCTTTCTTGAGATGTGGTGACCACAATTGTACACAATACTGCAGGTGCGGCCTTACTATTGTTTTGTATAATGGCATTATAATGTTGGCTGTTTTATTTTCAATCCCCTTTTTGATAATCCCTAGCATGGAATTGGCCTTCTTCACCGCTGCCACACATTGGGGAGACACCTTCATGGAGCTGTCCACCAACACACCAAGATCTCTTTCCTGATCTGTCACGGACAACTCAGAGCCCATGAGTTGATAGATAAAGTTTGGATTTTTTGCCCCAATATGCATTACTTTACATTTGGCTACATTAAAATGCATTTGCCATTTCGTAGCCCATTCCCCCAGTTTGGAGAAATCCTTCTGGAGCTCTTCACAATCTTCTCTGGTTTTTACCACACGGAAAAGTTTGGTGTCATCTGCAAACTTGGCCACCTCACTGCTTATCCCTGTCTCCAGGTCATTTATGAACAGACTGAAAAGCACCGGTCCCAGGACAGATCCCTGGGGCACACCGCTTTTCACCTCTCTCCATTGTGAAAATTTCCCATTGACACCTACTCTTTGTTTCCTGGATCTCAACCAGTTCTCAATCCATAAGAGGATCTGCCCTCTTATCCCCTGACTGTTCAATTTTCTCAGCAGCCTTTGGTGAGGGACTGTGTCAAAAGCCTTTTGAAAATCCAGATAGACTACATCCACCGGTTCACCCAAATCCACATGCTGTTGACCTTTTCAAAAAATTCTAAAAGATTTGTCAGACGAGACTTACCCTTGCAGAAACCATGCTGATTTTCTCTCAGCAATGTTTGTTCTTCTATGTGTTTTAAGATTTTCTCTTGGATGAGGCTTTCCACCATCTTCCCTGGGACAGATGTAAGGCTAACTGGCCTGTAGTTTCCCAGGTCCCCCTCCTTCCTTTTTTAAAAATTGGTGTGACATTTGCTATCCTCCAGTCCCCCAGCACTGTGGCCATTTTAAGAGACAAGTTGCATATTACGGTTAAGAGATCTGCAATTTCATTTCTTAGTCCCCTAATAACCCTTGGGTGGATGCCATCTGGGCCCGGGGACTTGTTAATCTTCAATTTATCAATTAGTCCTAAAACATCCTCTCTTTTAACCTGTATTTGATTTAAATCTTTAGTTATATTGAAGAAGTGACTGGTTTGTTTTCCATGGTTTCAGACACTAGGACTCAGGGCAATGGTTTCAAATTACAGGAGATTCCATTTGAACATTAGGAAGAACTTCATGACAGTTAGAGCTGTTCGGCAGTGGAATATGCTGCCACAAAGGGTGGTGGAGTCTCCTTCTGTGGAGGTTTTTAAGCAGAGGCTGGATGGCCATCTGTTGGGAATATTGTGATGGGGGTTCCTGCATGGCAGGGGGTTGGACTGGATGGCCCTCAAGGTCTCTTCCAACTCTAGGATTCTCTACTTGAGAGTCGAAGGTCAGCCATAGTGATACTGTCAACTTGAGGCTTGGCATCCTGGATCTCTGAGGGCCCTGGGTCTGTACGATCCTGTGGTTCCTCAGCCATGTTGGACTCTGGCTCATGCTTTCTGGACGACACATTGAGCAAAGTGACCATGGATGGGACTGACATAATTTGGGGTTCCCGCTTTTCTTTTTCCAACTCTCTGTGCAACAATTTAGTACTCCCCAAATGTTCCAAAGTGGTTCTTGGCTGACCAAAAAGATGTTTTCAAAGTTCACCTTTTGTTATTTTAAAAGGTACTTAAAACAAGTTAGTTAAATGTCTTTTTGTTCTTTTTTTTGAAACAAACAAACAAAAATCACAAGTTGATGCAAGAATTGCACTGAATTGACTTATGGATTTTTCCATGCATGCGACTATATTTTTGTCTGAAATTGTTAGACTGAAAATTGAGGGTCGTCCTATACATGGAAGTAAGCTGAGGAGAGAACCACCCAGTTACAAAAGTAATTTTGGGTTGGAAAAGTGGGAGAGAGAGAGAGAGAGAGTGAGAGAGAGAGAGTGAGAGAGAGAGTGAGAGAGAGAGAGAGAGAGAGAGAGAGAAAGAAAGAAAGAAAGAAAGAAAGAAAGAAAGAAAGAAAGAAAGAAAGAAAGAAAGAAAGAAAGAAAGAAAGAAAGAAAGAAAGAAAGAAAGAAAGAAAGAAAAAGAAATTGATTAGAATTAGACAGCATATGGGCTCACATTGTAATTAAAGCCAAGCAAACAAGCCAAATGCATTAATGGCAGTGAAGCCATTGATGGTTACACTATGATGTCATTTAGCTCCCATATCTTAAACAGAAAAATATTAACTGACTGTGCTATTGCATATGATATGAATCCTCTCATAAGTTCCCCAGTTCATATAGATGCATCACGGAGACTTGGGTGGGAGCAGAGGGAGGGGCCCCTTTCCTTCCCCTCTTCCATCAGAGATGCCGCCTTGCCGATGATTCTTTTTCTTCTTATTATTATTATTTGAGTGTGCATGCATGTGCGTCTTGATTGTTGTACTGATTTTACATTGACTGTTTTACCCTTCTTTGTTAATCGCCCGGAGTTCCTTTGGGAAGACAGGTGGGAAATAACTAACTAACTAACTAACTAACTAACTAACTAACTAAATAAATAAATAAATAAATAAATAAATAAAAAGATTGTCTTGAACCATGTCACCATTTTCAGTTTTGTTGGGTTTTGTACTATTACTCTTTGGTGTAATAAGAACCATCAGGTGTCATCAAGTCAGTTCTGACTTACGTGATCCTTTCCAGAGTACTGTACTTAGAACTGGTTCATTGTTCCTTTCTTCTTTTTGGGTGGAGTGTGTGTGTGTGCATCCTGGGACTGCACAGCTTTCCCAAGGCCACACAGGCTGGCACTAGTTCTCCCAGGTGGCACAGTAGGGAACTGAACTCCCAACCCCTCAGAGACTAGGACTCGGGGCAATGGTCTCAAAGTACAGGAAAAGAGATTCCATTTGAACATCAGGAAGAACTTCATGACAGCTACAGCTGTTCGGCAGTGAAATAATATGCTGTCCCAAAGGAGGGTGGTGGAGTCTCCTTCTTTGGAGGTTTTTTAAGCATAGGCTGTATGGCCATGTGTCGGGAGTCCTGAGATGGGGGTTCCTGCATGGCAGGGGGTTGGACTGGATGGCCCTTGAGGTCTCTTCCAACACTTACGATTCTATGATTCTATGATACTGAGCTATCCTGTTCCCTCTTTAGTATAGCTTAGCCATTTTCAAAGTTAGCTCGTCAGGCATACAGCAGGCTAGTGAAAGTACTTCATGCTTATTTATTTTAACATAATTTTGCCTTGCATTTCCCTGTGAAAAGGACCCAAGGTGGCTTACATCATTAAGAGGCAATATTTAAAGCTTAAAAACAACGAGTATACAAAGCTGTCTTACATCATTAAAAGTCAATACTTAAAGGTAAAAGCGAGAAGTAGACAAATATTAGAAAGGAACCAACAAACCATGTTGAGAAATGGTAAACAAAACCAAGATTTAAAACACATTCAAAGCAGTAAGGCATAACAAGACCTTTAAAAAAAAAAAAAAACCACTCGGGCAGCCAGTCACTTTCAGATGAGTCTTAAATGGTACCTGCTTATTAAACAGCGATTTTCTCCTTAGGGGTTACAGGGGAACCAAAGCATGTTTGTGCATTGGATGTACAGCAGTGCAAAGAGGATGAAACAGCTGCTATGGTAACCGTCTTAGGGGCATAGATTAAAGCAGTAGTTGAGTAGCCCTGTCTAACTTAGGAGTGTCAGCCTTAGGGCTTTAAGAATGCGGAGAGAGTGGGTGTGAGACGTTTGTGTTGGTTCTTTTTTATACAAATGTTCCAAAGATCTGATCAAAACACTATGATGGAAATTAGCATTTTAAAAAATACATTTAAGAGATAGCACTTGTGTTTTGTTTTGTTTTCTAGATTTGGGAGTGTGCATGATGGTGGTGAGCCTCTTGAATGTAGAGAAATTGAAGTTGTTAGATTTGGTCATCCCGGTAATAATAATAATAAAAATAATAATAAAATTTTTATTACAGTCATTGACCAGCAAAGCAAAAGTACATAAAACATCACAGTGTCCAGTGTATGTAACAATATGTAAGCCGTCTTATCATAAATCCTCTACTTCTGCAACATATCTATGAAATACATCTGTGAAGATTCTCAGTTTGTTTAACTGGGAGTTGAGTCATGGCTACTGGACTTCTTTTTTTTTTGAGAGAGAGATAGAAACGTTTCGCTGTTCATCCAAATAGCTTCATCGGTCTGAATACAGCTAGTGCAATACAGCTAGTCTCTTGCACTAGCTGTATTCAGACCGATGAAGCTGTTTGGATGAACAGCGAAACGTTTCTATCTCTCAAAAAAGAATATCTATGAAAATTTTCTATGAATCAGCCATATAAGATAATACAGTAGAAGACAATATCAAGCTTGAGCATAATTGGCACTGTACTTACTTAAAACCCTATTAAAACTATCAGTCCCTGGGACCCCTCCCTAGAAACAACTTAGAATCATAGAACCATAGAATCATAGAATCATAGAGTTGGAAGAGACCTCAAGGGCCATCTAGTCCAACCCCGTGCCATGCAGGAACCCCCATCACAGTATTTCTGACAGATGGCCATCCAGACTCTGCTTAAAAACCTCCAAAGAAGGAGACTCAACCACCCTCCTCTGTGGCAGCATATTCCACTGCCGAACAGCTCTAACTGTCATGAAGTTCTTCCTCATGTTCAAATGGAATCTCTTTGCCTGTAGTTTGAAACCATTGCCCCGAGCCCTAATACTAGTGTAACTGAACTCAACTCCTGGTTGAGTGCCTCACACCTAAAGATCTCCTCTTGGATCGTTATTTATTCAGCCATCTCTGTGGTGTCCTTTTTTCGGTCAAGCTCCTCGTCTTTAATACCTTTGTAGCAGCTGGGTACAACGGGATCCTTCATGTACTGGAAGTACCCAATTGTGACCTGTGTGGGGTAGAGGATTACGCTTTTAAAATCTCTGCCCTATGTGTTTTTTTGCCCCCCCCCCTTTGCCGGATTTTACCTGTTTGGTGGGTGGTGCAAGGTCTACTTCTCTTGGCCATTTTTTTGTATTGGTATATGGTCTCTCCATATTGGTGGGTATTTTATTGTGTTTCTGTATTTCTTATGATGTTTTTGTGTTTGCTATGTATCGGGGTTATAGTTGGGTTGTCGCCACCCGGTGACATGCTGTATACTGCCCTGAGTTCCCTATGGGAAAATTGGGTAGACAATAAGTGCAAAAATAAATAAATAAATAAATAAATATAAGCATCTCCTAACATTCTTGTGGCAGACCTGTTGACTTGACCTACAGCTTATTGGCCATGCCAGGATCTGCAGACAAAAATAATCAACTGCTTGACAGGCAAATTCCTGTGTTGAAAAACCATGTACTTTGTTACTTAGTCTTTTATCTCTTTCCTCCTCACCTCGTCTTGGGGAGATGTTTAAATAAATAGACTGGGCATGTACTTGCAGTCCCAAGTCGGAACTGGATTTGGATCCATGAAGCTCATGCTGCAATAAACCTGGCAGTCTTTTTGAAGTGCCACAGTATTTTGCTTGTTTTATATCTCTCCATCTCTTTTCTTTTCCCTTTTTAATTTTGCCAACATGCTAATGGAAACTTGATGTTGTTGTTGTTGTAAATCAGGTTGTGATGTTAGAAAATGGGGATAATGGACAAATGGATAGCCCAAATGTCCATCTGTCTATGGAGCCAGGCC
Organism: Phrynocephalus guinanensis; assembly: GCA_037367245.1. NCBI lineage: Eukaryota > Metazoa > Chordata > Lepidosauria > Squamata > Agamidae > Phrynocephalus > Phrynocephalus guinanensis. The sequence goes on along the minus strand of CM074733.1, from coordinate 176,284,899 downwards.
GATTCTTCACTGAGCCTCCTTGACAAGGGAAGGACTTCCTGATCCACAGGGTCTGTTGCAGTTCTGCAGTTCTCTAACATGATGATGATGATGACGATGACGACGACGATGACAACGACGACGATGACGATGACGATGATGATGATGATGACAAAAACAAAAACAAAACAAAAACAACAATGATGATAATGATGTGCCTATTTGGAGGATTTAGAGAAATATGCAAAAAGAAACTAAACTGGGGGTGTTTGTGCATTTCTGAGGCATCCTCAGGATGACGCAAAGAGCCAGGAGGCATTCATTGCACAGAAGAGCAGATCAGCAGATTCCTCATGTTAAATCCAGAATTTGTGGACCGTGGTGAATTTGGGGGAATGAGAAAGGAAAACACAGAGAGATGAGGGAGACTAACACTCTCTATCTTAGAAATGCATTTTCCTTTCCTGTCGCAAAGTCATTGACTGAAAAAGAAATCACAGTTTTCTGGTCACAGAAAATAATTGCGATCCAAAGAGCAAGTAGCGCAGGGAACAGAGGGAGCGACTGGACCGGACTTCAGATCGCTTCATTGCTGTTTGACACTGAGATGAAAGAGAAGTATTTCTCTTTTGAAATCTCTCCCTCCCTCCCTCTGTGGTGACTGTCTGCCCACGGTGGTTCAGCCAGAATTTGTGTGGGTTTTAATAATTTGTCATGGTGTGGGTCGTGGGCCTTCTGCTTTAAAATGGGAGAGGAGGTTGATGTCCTACAGGTGAGCACTCACACACCATAACTGGGACAAAAAGGCGACAACTTGATTGATCACAGCAGCAGTTATTCAAGTCAAGGCACCGGGTTGTATCCTCCAAACTCTTTGGGGGAACCAAGTGCCTCCCAATGCAGACTGCTATCTCCCTATGAGACCCTTTGAGTTGGCAGTTTCTCCTGGAGGTCACCCAGACATCTGCCACTCCATGGCTCCCTGCCAACCAGGGGCAGGGGGCAAATTCCACCCCCCCAAGCTGAGATAGACCTGTGCCACCACCCCTGGTACCCCATACCAGGATTTCTCCCTCACCATATGATGCAGGTTCCCGCCTGCTGTCCGACCACTGGTTGGATCCACCTCAGTGCCTGTCAACGCCATCCAGTTGTGACAGAACAGAAACAGATCAACATAGTGACTCCCCCAATGCCATGTAAACAACCCCAAACACGTGGGCACATCAAGGGTGGGAGGAATTGGGTAATCAAGCTTCAGCTCAACCAATATGAAGGCAGCGACCTGGAAGTGGAATCCTGCCCTTCAGTCCACCAGGAAACCGCTCCCCAGCTTTGCCAGCCAGTTGCGGCTGGCGGCTGCATCCATGAGCTTTCGCAGGGTTTCCCACCTCTATACCATGTGGCAGCTGCCATCTTAATGCCACGCGGCTGCCACAGGACTCATTGCCACTTCGTCATCAATGTGAGACCCAGATAAGTCAGGGTCCTATCCTTCCACTCAATCAAGTGTGGGGGGAAAGCAAAATTGGCAAGTTTCACCTGTCCTACTTGAAAAACCCACTTCTTGAAACTTTTCCTTGTCTATCAACCATGTGGAATCAGACTTTTCATTACACAGTTTGGAAGCCGAGATTGTGAAACGGGGAAAGCTGCTTAGAAAATTACTGCCAGGTCCTGACAGGTCCGAATGAGATCATATTGAGCAACCTGAACCATATTCTTCAGCAGTCTCCTTTGTCAGGCAAGCCTCAGGAGGTTTTGACTGATTCAAGAGAAGCCTATTTCATCATGCTCTAGGCCAGTGGTGGCCAAACATTGGCACTCCAGATGTTTTGTAACCACAACTGGGTGGTTGTAAGCCACCCAGAGACTTTAGGGTACTGGGTGGCAAAAAATTGTAAAAATAAATAAAAAATAAAATAAACTCCCAGAATTCCAAGTCTGTATTGCCAATGACAAAGGACTGTGGGAGTTGTGGTCCAAAAACATCTGGAGGGCCAAAGTTTGGCCACTGCTAATCTAGGCGAAAGGTAGAAGCCCGAGTCAACCTTGTGGAATCAGGCCGTCTCGCCCCTTCTCATACTTTTAATATCTTTGGAATCTGATCAGAAATTCCCAAGAATCCAATGAGAAATGCACTTTCTATTCTTACAAATCAGGCTTTAATTTTATGCTCGGTTATCTGGGATTAAGTACCACTGAACACAATGATTTTTTTTAAGTGCAGGCAAAAAGGTTATCATTTTAGTTAGGGTGGTACAGCATAGCCGGGGGCAGGATATTACTTCTTTCAACCTCAGGCATTAGTAACCTCCTCCGTTCTCCCGTATTGCTCCCAGGTCTATGATCAGGCAGCTTGAAGCAGACAAGCTGACCCTCCAGGGTGCAGTGCCAGCCTCAACCCCCTCCTCCCCGTGTTTTTTCTATCTCAGACTTAACTCCCTAGACTCTACTAGCTTGCTGGAAAATGGTAACCTCTTTAAAAGAAAACCAAGGCTCTTACTGAAGGAGGGAGATGAGTCATGATGGTGTTAAGGCATTCGTTTGACCTGCGTTTTTGTGAAACGTGGCCAGTGCAACCAAGGAAAGAAGTCAGAACCAGGGCTGCCATAGAAGGAACACAGCGTCACCTGCTGAGATAGAGGAGAGTGGGAGAAAGTGGCCCCTATTTCTCAGACCCCAACTCCCTCGGTCAGGGCTGGGGAACCTCTGGCCCTCCAGATGTTTTAGACCACAACTCCCACAGTCCTTTATCGTTGGCAATATAGGCTCAGAATTCTGGGGAGGTTCCTCAACCCTACCTTAGCTCCTTCTGAAAGGGTTTCTTCCCTCACACCCATAGTAGATAGGCACCCACAGGGAACAAAGCAGAACCTCAAGATTTTCACTGCGCACAAGAATACTGTTTCAGATTAAAAGTAGAAGCGGAAAAGGAGTTCATACTCGTTCTTTTAGGCTTAGGAGCCTCATGGCACAGTGGTATCATGGTTGACTCAGCCTTCCATCCTCCTGAGGCCAGCAAAATGAGTACCTAGAGTGCTTGGTGGTAGTGGGAGCAATGTGTAGCCTGCATAGTTAAATGGTAAACTGCCTAGAGAGTGATGTGCATGTTGTGTGAGTGTGGGGGGGATCTCTCCCCTCTGGCTTAAAGCACTACAGGGCAGTATATAATAAGGAGCACACTTTTTTGCTTTTAGCTCAACAAAGAAGGACTGTGTCTGATCACACAGGAAAGGGCCGCTTTGCTACAGCAATCCTTCTTAAAGGGATCCTTCTGTCCATGGAGGAATCATTCCAGCCTAGACTCGAAAAGAATGAGATAGAGAAAGAAAGAAAAAGAAAAAGTCCTGCCACCAAAAAGGCCCAAGTCAGGGTTAGGCTGTTGGCAATCTCATGAAATCATGGACCATATCACAAGTCATGAAAAATGTGAGCTATTTCCTTGTCTGATTACCCCAGTTATTGTCCTTCCTTCCTTCGCAACTGCTGTGCCAACATCAGTGCAAGTTTAGCTGATTATTTCTATATTGTCGGTGTGCGTGCATTTGTGACTAAGACCACGGTCATACCTGCGTTTTCTGCATCGTTTCCCATCGGAGAATTACACAGTAAAAGATTGTATTCTAACCAGGAAGAGAAGCAAATTCTGCTCCCGGCCAGCCACGCACCTCGAACAGGAGTTTCAGCGAAGTTTCCTAAACCACCGCCAGGGGCTGAAAATATGCAGTAAATTCAGTTTCTCCCCTTTCTACCCAGCTTAAAAGACAGATCCTTGTTTTTTCCACTGTTAACATTGCAAAGCAGAGAAATGGTTGAAGCTGCTTCGAGTGAAAAATACAAACTGTTCCTCAGGATATCTAGAAGTTGAGTAATGGCAAATGGACTTCTTTTTCTTGAGAGATAGAAGCATTTTGCTGCTCATCCAAACAGCTTCATCAGTCTGAGATCAGCCAAACTGATGAAGCTGTTTGGATGAGCAGTGAAACGTTTCAATCTCTCAAGAAAAAGAAGTCCATTTGCCATGACTCAACTTCCAGATAAACTCACCTGGATGACTGAGAATCTTCACAGACATGTTCTCTCATCCTCCTTTCATGCAAATCCAACATCAATTCCTGGAGAGAATCTTTGTGCTCTATTGATTGGCATGCATATGTGCTGCACTTTTAAAAAATATAAGAGTTTAGCCAATTCAATAAAACCTCTGGTTTATCATGGAATATTATGCTTCTGTATCCATGATTCAAAATGCCACAATATGTTCTGAAATTGGTGCAAAATATTGTGCCCATCTCGCCAGCAGGAAAAAAGAGTGCCAAGCTTTACACAGCAAAGGGCAGCCTGAATGTTGGCAATACCAGTGTCAGCAGTCAAGATGGTTTCTCTGGAAGTTGCTCATCCAGTTTCGTCAGTCTGAGAAAATCTAGTTAGTGCACTCTCTCATTTTTATATTTATTTTTATTTTATTTGCATTTATTTCTTCTTGCTGTTCTCTAATTGCTGGTCCCAACAAAGAACGGATGCCCTGAAGAATTTCTCAACGGTAAGACAATGTGAATGGAAATATTGTTGAATAAATGGGTCTACAGTGCTTGGGATTTATAATCCATCAAATGTATCCATTTCTCTCTTTTTTTCCTTGCCAGCTGCAAAAGAAAAAGGTTTTAATGGCTGTGTGATACACTTTGTCATTCCTAAAGTGAGTAGTATAGGCATGCTTCAGTCTTGAGAGACTATGGTATCGTGCTCTGTATAGAAGTCGTGTTGTTTCCACACTGCATGCAAAGCTGAAGTGGCTTTTTCACAGCACAAGATCTGGGTAGATTAATATGGAGGTTAAAACTGTTACCCAGGCAGCAACCCCCCCTCCATGTCGCTGGAATAGTCTAAAAATGGCAGAGCTAATATGATTAGTTCCAGCTGAGTTTCAGGAGTTACCAGAACAGGATTGTACACAGACATGAACTGACTCTGGGACTCTGGCTCTGGATTTTGCCTCGAGGTTAACTCCTAAAGCCTTTTCCAGAAATGGATTTAACCACAAGGCAGTGGAGGTTTAAAACCAAACTTTTCCTTCTCCTAGAAAATGGTTCTTCCATTTTATCTGCCTTGGGGGCATAAAGCCCTCTTCCACCTTCAAAACCGTTGATCATCTTCTACCGTAACGCTGGGAAGGGGCCCTTAAGAGGTACCACCAGCCAGGTCATCTATCTTCTCTGCCCAATATGTGTACCGTCATTGAATGAGTGTCCCTTGTCTTTCGGTAAAGTGGTGAGAAATGTAAACTGAAAATACCATGATTAATCCAATGAATGTTCAAATCATTGTCATTTTTAAAAAACAAATTAATAAGCGATTTCGGATCTCTGATTTGTTCTGATGCCTGTAATGTCTTTCCATACATTGCTTCCAGACACTTATTTCCAGAAGCTGCGACATTGGTTTCATAACTTACATTCCCCAAGAGGCTCAGTTATGTTTCTGCGACAGCTTCCAGCTTCCCTCAAAACCCTTGTAGACCTATGAACTATAAGCTGATAGCTTCCACTCCCCAACAAGTCACTGTTTCCAAAGCTATCTCCTTCTGTTTCAATGAAGCACATTTCTGCTTCTACTAGTAATTTCCTTCCATTTAAAACTTGTGCATAGAAACAAGGATACCTTACGCAGTTTGTTTATGTGTGAAGGCTTTATTTTTTCCCAGATGAAAAGAAATGTGCAGGTGAGACTAAAACAGTAGCAATGAAAAACACATAGTAAAGAAAGGATGGAGAGATTTACACATGTCTTAACAAGGAGGCAGATGGCCATACATATAGATGCTGCCATATTTTATTCAAAGCAAGGTTCATAAAATTCATAAAACAAATCTCTGTGCTCTTCTTTCTGTGGTTGCTGTTGTTTAAAAAGAAAGAAAGAAAACATCTGCCTTTTGATAGGGAAGGAATCAAGTAATTTCTTGCAAAGGGAGTATACGTTTGGTTGTTTGTTGCTCAAAATGGCGGTTACTATTTACTTGCATTATATCCTCAGAAGTAAAAAAGTAGGTGGAGCCTGACTATGCTTAAGATCAGCCCTGCCTCCTGATACCATCATCTTGTGTATTCCATCTCACCAAAAAGATACTCAGCACCTGATAGACCACATCCTCTACCAAGATTGCCCGCCCACTCACCCGCCTGCAGCTGCCCCCCACCCGCTCGCCTGCCCGTGCCTCCCCCTGCTGCTGTCGCCGCCCCCCCATGCCCCCCCACCGCTGCCCGCCTGCACTTCCCCCCCCGCTGCCCGCCCCCCGCCCCGCCCGCCGCCTAGGGCGCAAAAACACCTAGCACCAGCCCTGATTGCGGGACGCCCCTATGCTCTGGGGGAAGTCAAATCGCGCTAAATTGTGGTGGAAACGACAAACAACAAACAAAACAACAAAATGACAAATTTTTGAAATTTTTTGCGACAAACGGAAACAACCCGAAATGGACCCGTTCCGACAAATGAAAACTCGAAACGTCATTTTTTCTGGTCGTGCCCATGTCTAGTTCATATAGTTATTTATTTATATTTAGAGTATATTTATATTTGTACTTATTAATCGCCCAACATTCCCTCAGGAACTCTGTACAACAAATTGTGGGGGGGAAACCACTTGCCCACAAAGAACCCACAAACAAAATAAATCAAATATAAAAATTAAAATGAAACACAACAAAACAGCATCCATACAGACAAACATAGACTCCGGCAAGATAAGGCTGGAACAGACACACATTATAGCATTTATTTTCAGCTCTGGAATATATCTAACTCACCCTCAAAAGAAAGCAGGGATTGTTATTCCCCATTTCCTTGAATCTGCAAGGAACTGATTGTATAAAATTGCCATAGGCAACAGCGTTTTTAAAAAGAGCTGGCATCCTTACGTTTTACACAATAGTTGGATAAAATTGCCAGAGTTTTCTGAAGAACAGTGAATATATGGCAGGCCGTCATGAGAGATGGCTGCAGAGACTGAGCACAGAAGAAATAAGATGTCAATAGTCTGCTCTGGCCTGCTGTCTGGATGTGCATTTTCAATATCCAGCCCTGAATCCAATTTTTAACGTACAGTGGGCCCTCGTATAACAAACGGTTTGTAGAACATAAAATCTGTACAACATAAAAAAATCCAGAGATAGGACAAATTTGCTTAACAGAAATCGCCTATGGGCCGAATCCGTACAACATGAAAATGGTTGCGATGAGGGATTACTCTGTTTTCAATGAATTCCTATAGGATATTTGTGTAAAGGATATTTTCTTAATTGAATTTCATTTGGAATGGATTAATTCTTTTATACAAGGCACCTCTGTACAGGGTTTGCATGTTAAGGGCTGAACTCTACTAGAGGAGAGAATTTCTCAAGGGCTGATTGGGTGTGGTTTTCACAGCGCAGGCACTTTTCTCACCTCCAGTAATTTGCAAATTAAGATACTGGCAATTAAAATGTGTCCTGTAATCAAATGCGTAGGTATACATATTGCTATAAATTTACAATAAATAAAGAAAATTTTGATAAATAAAAAAACCTAATTTGTTTATTCCATGATTGCTCTTTCTAAGGCCTGTCTCCATTTGTAAATCTAAAGTCTCTAAATATTGTTAAAAACTTTCCTACTTTCTTGGAGCATTCTGAATTTTAAACAGAGGCAGACCAATGTCAGTCAATAGAATGAAAAGACCTACAAACAATTTCAAAGAGTTTTGAACAAACTGGTCCACCTGAATGTTCTCCTATATCTAACTTGCAAAGTTATTGTCATTCAATTACCTTACTGCTGATCTTATCGAATTAATTAAAGGAGCCAGAAGTCACTAATTTTTTGCCGATCCTCCTGGCCGTTTCTGATATCCTGAAGATGGCATGATGCATATACATGCCAAAAGCTTGATCTTTTAACTTTATTAGAAGTTTTTAAAGCTTTTACTCGGAAAATAAAACATTGTCTCAGTCACACCTCTCAAACACAAATGCTGGGTTATCTGTAATCTGAGATAGTTGGATTTAAGGAATAACGTTGGGTGTGATAATTGAAATCCAGAGAAAACACATTTGGCACTACCATGAGTGAGGTGTCTGCCTCTGGCAGCAGGCACTGGGGAGGGGCAATCAGCAGCTACAGGCTGGAGGACAGTGTTGTCTATGGAACCTGCTTGCATCATGGAGGCTACAGGTTCGGTGGAGAACTTGATCCCATTGCTTGACTTGAAGTAAGTGTCAACTGCCAGGTCAGTCAGTCATCAGCATAAATCCAGTCACTATCCTAGACAGAGAAATGTCTATGGATTTACATTAACACAACCCTGCCTGATCACTAAGATCTTTTGGGAAGGTCGTCTTTTTTAATTGTCCCACCACCAAGAGCAGTTCATTCGGTGCCCCTGCCTGTAGAATGCTCTTTCCTTGGAGGCTTGGTTGGCACTGATCATAGAGAATAGAGAATAGAGAATAGACTTTTTATTGTCATTATGCATATGCAAGATATGCACAACGAAATTAGAGTGCTGTTCCACTATACACTCTGTTGTGTATTGATCTGTAATTGCTGGTTGAAGTAACTGCCTCCCTGTTCAAAAGGGAACAGGCCTATTGGTTTATTCAAGTTGCTGCATTTGGATCCTCAATCCTATTGGTCTCTGCCAAAAGGCAGCTTTGTGATCGGTTGTAATTGTTCCCTCCAAAATGTATCTTTTCCTAGCCAGTCCTGGCTCCTATAAAAGTAGCTCCCTCTCCCCAGTCCCCAGTCTTGTCTCTCCCTGATTAAAGAGCTGTTCACTAGAAGCTGTCTCCAGCCTGCTTTGTCTCTGAGCTGAAATCACTGCTGAATCACTAACCCCCACGCTACAATACACTCTAAACAAGGAACCATACAAAACACATAAAATACATAAAAACATCATGCAAGATATTAAAAACTCTTAAAACCGCTTACAAAATTTAAAACACTACTTAAAAACTGATTAGGATGGCATCATTTTGTCGCGAAAGCAAGACATATTTATTAGAGCCTTCGGGGATTGAGGAATGTGGTCTGCTGACGCTTTTGATGCAATGGTTTTAAGGTTTTAACGTTTTTAAAAATAAAATAAAATAAAATAAAAGATCCAGCATGCAGGCCCCGGTACCCTGGCCTGCAGGCAGCAGGGGGTGGGGGGGACGACCAATCCAGCGCATAGGCCCAGTACCGGCCTGCAGCCACTGGCCAGCAAAAGTTTTTTTAAAAAAACCAACCAGCCCGCGCTACAGCTGTAGCACGAGCCATGTGGTTGGCAGTAAAAAAAAAAACAAATAAATAAAATAAAAATAAATTGAATTAAATTTTAAAAAAGGAGAGCCGACCCGGCCCCAGGGTTGGCCCTCAAAATTAACAATAAAATAAAACAAAACAAAATAAAATAATACCAGCGCCAACCCGCTTGAGAAGAAAAAAGAATAATGAATCAAAATGAACCAACAAAATGAATATTTTAAAAAAATGTTAAAAACAAAACGAAACTAACTGAACTTTAAAACGAACCAAACCAAAACGAATTGCCATTTTTTCAGTTCATGCCCATCTCGAAATTAAATAATGAATATTTTATATACATAATGATATTTCCCTATGTGTTGCCCTGTCTTTCAGGAATTCCTTCCTTAAATGAGACCACTCACTGGATTTTGACCAAAGAATGCGGTGTAAATAAATTACTGAATGCCCCCTTAAAATCCAAAATGTTTTGGTTTTGGTTCTGCTTGGAAGACAAGTATAAAATATATCACTTCTGCTTGTACATTGTGTGTTTCCTGTACTTCCATCATGGTTCCTTCAAGTGCTGATCCAAGCAGATAAACATTTAGCTGAATCTCTCCGAAAATAAGCTTCTTTTACCCTGCTTATAATGTAACTCTTCAAACCAAGGAAACTGCTTTTGGACGTTAAGCCGTGCTGCCACCAGCTTGCAACATTGAATTTTGTTCTCTGTCTTCTGGAACATAGATAAAAAGGAGTGTTGACTTACAAAGACTCGTGGTATTCTTCTAATCTAAGATGCTGTGGGATGAAACCGTTTGGAAATCAAAGATGCAATTGCCATTTGCTACTGATTACTAGCAATGCTCATCAGGGCTGGGCCTGCCTCAGATCCCATCTAGTCAGAGTCAGAGCTTGGGAAAGTTACGGTTTTTGTGGGGCGCCAGCTCCCTAGCCTCCCAGATAGCTTGGCCAGTGGTCGATTCTGGGAATTACTATGCCAAAAACTGATTTTTCCAAGCTCTGGTTAAAGCATCGGTCGAACTTTTCCTTGGCATTCTCCCCAAATGTTCTAGGGAAGAGCATACACATTTTCAGGCAGAGTTGGGAGTGTTACAAGCCCTAAGCAGGAAGGAGGCCTCAATGTACATCACATGGTGCTGCTTTTCCCCATCAACCCCTAAAACAGTGGTTCCCATCAACCTTCCTAATATGCCGCCACCCTTTAATGCAGTTCCTCATGTTGTGGTGACCCGCTTGCCCTGCTTGGAAGAGGCCCCAAGCCCCCTTTGGAACGCCACTATGCCACAGGGGCCAGAGAGAGCTCCCCTCTATCTACATGCACCCTCAGCCAATCGCAGCCTCCGGTGCCGTTGACTGACATCCCCTCCAACCTATCAAGCTGTAACTCACTCTTTCCCCCCTTCCTCCCTTTCCTCCTCCAGACCCAAGCCATTTGTGCCTTTTCCCCCCCACTGGCTCATGGCCACCCCTGCGAAATGGTCGTTTGACCCCCAAAGGGGTCCCGACCACCAGGTTGAGAACCACTGCCCTAAAAGGTTTCTCATTTTTGGGTGAGCTCTGAAGAAGACATCAGATTAGTCCTGTTTAATGTTCATAAACGCTGGATCCTCACAAGAGACTGTCACATTCAGCACACTACAAGGTCAAGGTTTTAGTCTGACTGCTGAGTTAACAAGAACCACAACTGAGATTGTGTGTGTGTGTGTGTGTGTGTGTGTGAGTGAGTGAGTGAGTGAGTGAGTGAGTGAGAGAGAGAGAGAGAGAGAGAGAGAGAGAGAGAGAGAGAGAGAGAGAGAGAGAGAATTTGTAATTCACACAGATTTATTTATTTGTTTGTTTGTTCCATTCGTACACCACCCATCTTCCAAAACGGAACTCTGGGCAGTTCACAGCAAGTTAAAAACAACAATGTAAACAAAAAGAGGGGCAAAACTCTCAGCAAGATGCATCTGGGGCGGGAGGAAAATAAATAAATTAAATTAAAGGTCACCATATGCCTCCCTGAAGAGCAAGGTTTTCAAAGCCTTCTTGAAGGCAGGCAGGGACTGTGCAAGGTGTAGCTTACTCGGTAGATGGTTCCACAATGAGGGGCCCACAAGGCTCGGTTGCGTGTGAGCGACTTCTGCGCCTCCCTAGGAGTGGCCACCCTGAGTGAGCATGCCTGCAACATTCTAGTGGGCCTGGCCTCAGTTCACCTCCGGGATATACCTTCCAACAGGTATTCAGGACCCAAGCCGTGCACATGCATGAATCTGGGTTTGAACACAAATTGGTTTCCCAGCTGTTTGAAGAAGATGATAAAAGCTTTTAGGTCACTACCAAGCTAGAGATGTTGGAAACCAGAACTGCACAGGTAAAAGATATTTTTGTTACCTCCTTGAAAGATGTGGCCTTTAATATACTGTTTTCATCAAAGGTCAGATTTGGATTTGGTATTTTTTAATTAAAAAAGCATACACCTCCTTTATTAATAGGATGCCATTTGTTCAATAATTCCATGTATTTCTTAGGTTGATTTTAAGACCTTAGTCTTTCCTGGTTTTCTTACAGCATAAAGGCAGTACAATTCTACATCAAGTATTCTACATTTATCTAATACACATAAAAAACAACTTTAAACCAACCGGTTATTATAAAGCAGCATTTCAAAGTAGCTTCTGTCTGGAAATACAAGCATGCTCCCTCTTTTCAGGCGCTTCCTGAAACTGGAATATTTGTGGCCCTGCTGATTTGATCTCCATTTCCTGCCTATCCTATTGGGACTGGCCATTGGTGAGATACCATAGGACCAATCGTTTGTGGAAGCTTTGTAAGCCCTTTTGTATTAGACATGCTTGTGAAGTCCACAGGCAATTCACTTATTCCCTCCTCACCCTTTTTTGATCCTTCATGGTGGGGGAGGATGCAGGGCAAATCTATGGGAGAAGATGATGTCCCATCACAAAGTCATTAGTGCCAGGGAATGATCTCTTTCTGAAGACTGATTGTACCAAGGGTTCCTATGAATCCAAGGACAAAGGGTGCAATTTGCAAATAAAATCCTGTTCTGACAAAGTTAAGAGCTACCAGCATCCATTTTAAAAAAACCCATCAGTTTGGTTGTTGAGGAGAGAAGCTGGGTGATCTTTTTGTCGCTTACTGTGACGAAACTGAAGGGACACTGCATACCCATTACCCACCTACTGGGCCTCATATAAGAAGGTAAACAGAAAGGCTGAATTCCACCAAGAAAAACCTTTTCAGGAATGAATGAGGGTGAGAAGCAAGCCAGCTGGTCAGAGGGGAATATATTACAGTTGCAGAGTCATCAGTTAGAAAGGAAGGGCACATTTCCTCAATGCTCAAACAACTTTACGCGCTACACAACATATGCTGAATCAATACCTCAGGGTGGCTGAGGACAGTGCAGAGAGGGACGTCTTCATGGCGAGGTGGCCGGCATACCAAACAGACAGTGTGTTTTCTACGACAACGGGAATAAGAAAGGTGTCTGTCTGTGAGACAAGCGTTCCTCAGCCAATAAGACTGAAAAGCAGAGGAATTAGGAAAACCAACCTCTCTTCCTCTCCACAATAACATAGACCAGGTTAAACCTCAAAACTTGGCTTCCTGGGATAAAGGGAATAATTTAATGCTGTCTCCGTCCCCACATAAAATGTTTGGGCTGGCAGGATCTTCCCTTGTACTGGCCTCAGGACAGTGTCTTTGCAGCAGTGGAGAGCGGAAGGCTCAGGAAAAGTTACACAAATACAAAACTGCCTCTGCCAATGGAGGAGATTGGTCCATCATTGACCCATCATCCTCTCCCCACTTCCCAGTATCTGGTGCCCCATTCTACCTAATCAAAAGGCTGGACCACCAAGGGATACGTTGGAAGTAGAGATGGGCACAAAACGATTTTTTGTTTTGTTATTTGTTATTCAGTTCATTATGTAACAAAACGAATAATGACCCTAGGGGCAAATTTAACATGAACCGAACCGAACTGAGAAAAATTGGTTTGATTTGGTTTGTTTCATTAATGGGGGGGGGAGATGTCTCCCACCTGGTGCTGGTCCGGACAGAGGTCCTTTTGCGCTGAGCTGCACGGAGGGAGCACACACCTGTTGGTGCCATCAAGGGATGCGGCGGGCTCGAGCCTCAGCCCAGCCCCAGGGGGAAAGATAAGCAGGCTGCGTTTAGGCAGCCAGAGCAGTGTGGCTTCAAAGCCTGCCCCCTTGTGCCTCCCTCCCGCGGCCCGTTATCACGGGGACGATTGGGAGGGGAGATAAGGAGGCCGCGCAGTGGGCGTTATCACGGGACTGATCGGGAGGGAAAAAGTGGGTAAAAATGAATAACGAGTTAAACAACAAAATGAATTTTTTGTGAAAATTTGCAAAAAAACTAAATGAAATGAACTGAACTTAACGAAACAAAATGAAATGAAACACCTTTTTTTTCGATTCGTGCCCATCTCTATTTTTTCTATCATGCCTATCATGGTGGTTGTGGTTGATTCAACTTATGTACCACCTCATAGTGTTTGGCACACTCTCATGTCAGTTTTACAACATAATTACACAAGCTCCACACTGGCGGCGGGGGAGGGGGGAGAGTGAGCTGGGTACTTAATTTACTGACCTCAGAAGGATGGAAAATTGAGGCAACCTTGAGCTGGCTACCTTCTTTTTCTTCTGGAATCAAAACATATCGCTACTTATCCAAGTCACTTATTCAGTCTGAGAGAAGCCACTTGGATGAGTAGTGAAGCATTTTGGTCACCTGGATGACTGAGGATCTCCACAGACATATCACTGTTGTTATTTTTTTAAAAGTACTGCATCTTCCTTTTCTAATCCAGAAGAGGAAGTGACTCTACCAGAAAAGGGATAGGCACCAGTGTGGCCTAGAAGCTGCACATAGTCTCCAGTGCAGCCTCCCAATCTTCATGTACCTTACTCCTCAACTTCATTATGTTTATTTCTATAAATATAATGACATTGAGGAATGCACTGGTGAGGTGATTTCACAATATGTTTGCTGCCATCATTTATTTTACACTGAGGAGGACTCCCTCTTGTCTTAGTGACTAGTAGAGATGGGCACGAAACACAAAAATGGCATTTCGGTTTTTTGTTTGTCGTTGAGAGGTCTGTTTCAGTTCGTTTCCGTTTGTTGGGAATTTTTTGAAAAATTTTGTTACCATTTTTCTTTTTTTCGTTTGTCGTTTCTACCCACTTTTTGCACGATTTTTAAAGCATTTATGTGCGCAGGCATCCCCCAACGCCCCAGACCAGAGGGAAAACACTAAAAAAAATGGATGCTGGCAGAGACACAGTACAGACTAGGTATGCAGGGAGGCTACAAAGGCAGTGGCGGGCGTTGCCCAGGGTGCAAGGCAGGCGCAGAGTGACTGCACTGCGGGGCAAGGGAGGGTACTTACCGAGAGGTACGCAGCACGCACGCACACAGGGAGGCTGCAGGACTGAAGCTAGAGTCGCAGAGACAGCAATCCCACCCTAACTCCCACCAGAGACTGCAAGGAGGACGGGGGCTGCCAGAGCTTTTTATGCCCTCTGTGGCTGCCAGACCTGCCTGCCCAGTCTGCAACCTGGGCATGCTATTGGTTGAACATGATCCCATCACATGGCTTGCCTCCATTTTGTGGCTGGTGGCGACATCCATTTTAAAGGGAAAAGAAAAATACATCACGATGGGAGAAGACAAAAACAAACGTTTTAAGGACCCCAACCCCCCTGGTAGGTATTATCAGACAATATAAATAATTATCGCTGTGTTTTTACGGATGTTGAGGGCGTTTTTTAACATTTAAAACAGCTCATTTCATTGCGCGTCACCATTTACGGAAACGAAATGCAACAACCACAATTTTCGTGGTTCTGTTCATTTCATTGCATTTTCATCACAATTTTCATTTGTCATTTCGTTATGTAATGGAAACGACAAACGGTAATGGAAACGAAAAAATGTTCATTCCGTGCCCATCTCTAGTGACTAGAACAATGAGCAGTTTTCTGAAGAGTGTCCCATGGATACAACTTAATGTCTGGAAAGGAGTTTTCAGAGGGATGCATTTATCTCGATTTTAGATGAAATATTCTGTGCAACTCTTCTGCCATCTTTGGTAGGTGGCAGGCCACTACAGTTGCTTTCTGCCTAGGGCAAAGGTCATCCTTGTGAGATGTGCAGTTCTCACAGCAGAGGCACTTTTAAGAAAAACAAATATAATGGCATACTAGAACCAACGGGAATTAAGTTTGCCGGAAGAAATATCAACAACCTCAGATGCACAGATGATACTACTCTGATAGCAGAAAGTGAGGAGCAATTAAAGAACTTCTTAATGAGAGTGAAAGAGGAGAGTGAAAAATGGGCTGAAGCTCAACATCAAAAAAACTAAGATCATGGCCACCAGTCCCATCACCTCCTGGCAAATAGAAGGGGAGGAAATGGAGGCAATGACAGAGTTTATTTTCTTGGACTCCTTGATCACTGCAGATGGCGACTGCAGCAACGAAATTAAAACACAACTGCTTCTTCGGAGGAAAGCAAAGGAAAATATAGATAGCAACCTAAAGAGCATCTGGTCATCTGTCGGAAATATTGTGATGGGGGTTCCTGCATGGCAGGGGTTTGGACTAGATGGCCCTTGAGGTCTCTTCCAACTCTATGATTCTATGATGATTCTATGAGCAGAGACATCACTTTGCCAACTAAGGTCAGGATAGTCAAAGCTATGGTTTTTCCAGTAAGTGATGTATGGAAGTGAGAGCTGGACTATAAAGAAGGCTGATCGTCGCAGAATCGATGCTTTTGAGCTGTGGTGCTGGAGGAGAGTCTTGAGAGTCCCCTGGACGTCAAGGAGCTCAAGCCTATCCATCCTAAAAGAAATCAAGCCTGAATGTTCACTGGAAGGACAGATTTTGAAGCTGAGGCTCCAGTACTTTGGCCACATCATGAGGAGAGAGGAGTCCTTGGAAAAGTCCCTGATGTTGCGAAGGATCGAAGGCAAAAGGAAAAGAGGACGGCAGAGAATGAGATGGTTGGATGGGGTCATCGATGCAACCAACATGGATTTGACCAAACTCCGTGAGGCAGTGGAAGATAGGAAGGCCTGGCGAGCTCTGGTCCATGGGGTCACGAAGAGTCGGACACAACTGAATGACTGAACAACAACAACAACAACAACAACAACAGAACCAACTGCACCATAGCAGTAGTAGCGTGGTGCTCACCTGAGGTATAGTTGAGATATTCACATCTCTCTCTCTCCCCCCCCCCTCTCTCTCTCACACACACACCCCTGGAGGCCTGTGATGAAACTACAGTGAAATTTCCCCTTAGCCCCCTAGTGGTTATGCCAATGGTGGCTGTCTGCACCCCCTGCTGCGCATACACTGAGAGGTTACCAACACCGCTGTTCCTGCTCTCCAGAGTTACATGACTTAATAAATCAAGTCATGAGCAACAATTGTTAGTCATGACAGCTGGGATCTACTTCAAGTCTCTGGCATCAGCGTCGGAGTGTGTGTCTTTAATTCTTTGCCTGCTCTCTCTCTCTCTCTCTCTCTCTCTCTCTCTCTCTCTCTCCAGCTCCCCTGGTTTAAACCTTGGGAGGAATACTGTCAATATCTTTCATTGTCAGTAGCAATCGTGTACTTCCCAAACTCGACTGAGAATGCCAGTTTGGGGAAAAGGTTAGGAGCAGCACCCCTGTATGCATTGCTTTGTTTTTGTTTCAGTTTTAAATAAACATGTGACTAGTGTGATGCCTAATTTGGCAGGACTACCAGCTCGGGCTTTGTCTCTTTTTTAACAATGCCCCAAGCACATCTGATCTCACCTGATTTCGGAAGCTAAGCAGGGTCGGCCCTGGCTAGTACTTGGATGGGAGACCACCAGGGAATGCCAGGTGCAGTAGGCGCCTGGAGTAGGAACTGGCAAGCCACTCCAGTATTCCTGCCAAGAAAACTCCATGGACATGGGGTTACGAAGAGTCAGTCACGACTGTTATGATGCAACACACAACATGCAAAATAATCCAGAGCTTCCTAAATTAATTAAAGGGTAAAGTAGTATTGTCAGAGTTTTGTGCTATTTGATCAGCCAGAGACAGAGTTTTCTTAAAATTTTCTTATACTTTCTTAAAGTATAATCTCTCCAAATGGTTCAATCTGGTTAAAGGCAGGCCTTGGTCACCCAAGGAAAATGTTCTCTTGTTATCCACTAGTTTATTTGTTGTTGCTCTTGTTGTTTCTTTCTGGTCACATGACACACAATCAAGATTGGGACTATTTTTTTCCTGGACAGTGGGTGTAACTGTGGAACATTTCCCCCTTGCTTGGAGAGTTGTGTTATTTTGTACCTCTGTTATACCAATGAATCCCTTACTGAGATTGCTGTTGTGTGCAACCTGCCCTGCTTTGTTGTAGAATTGAAGCCAGGAAGGGGGCCACCATTATTACAGCACACATATTATTATTATTTTCACAGACTGTGTATCAATAGTTAGGTAGAATTCTGTCACTGGGGGGGGGGGGGGCTGCCACCAGTACTGGTTTGGTGATGGTGGTAATATATATGTATTTAATTCTGTCAAGCTACATCAAATCATTGGTATGCTGGTGCCAGTGGTGATGGTGGCGGTGTGAGCCTCCTGAATCGCTGTGTGGCTTCTACAGAAGTAGCCATCTCAGCCCAGGACACATTTCCCACAACAAAAACAGTGGCACCTCTTAAGACAAATGTCTCGTAAGACAAAAAACTCATAGGAAAAAAAAATTCTGGGAATAGACATGCTTTGCATGACAAAAAATTCCCTATGGGATGCTTCACAAGACAAAAAAAAATTCCATATATACCTGGGTGGGGGAAACCAATTTTTTTGTCTTTATGGTACCCTCCAGAATGGATTAATCTGTTCCCAATGCATTCCTATGGGAAACCATGTTTCATAAGGCAAACTTTTCTTAAAGCCAATTGACATGTAGAACAAATTAGATTCATTTTAAGAGGTACCACTGTATATCAATGTACTGATAAATTAAAAAAAATAAAAAAGTCAAGGGGCTGAATGGTTGTTCTTTTATGAATCCACTTTTCCTTCCAATTTGCCCAAGATTTCTCTTATATCTGATATACAGTAACTTACTTGCTTCTCAGCAATACCAAGCAAGCATGATGGAGTGGGAGATCCGGCATTCCGTATCCAGCACAATTAGTTTTGCTGTCAATGAGACTTACAGCCCTGCTGGCATTC
This sequence comes from Phrynocephalus guinanensis, assembly GCA_037367245.1. Classification (NCBI taxonomy): domain Eukaryota; kingdom Metazoa; phylum Chordata; class Lepidosauria; order Squamata; family Agamidae; genus Phrynocephalus; species Phrynocephalus guinanensis. The sequence continues at coordinate 176,266,370 of CM074733.1, read as the reverse complement.
TCCTGCCATTTTCTTAGCTGTAGAAACCAGTGTACTTGCCGTTGCTTTCCTCTCTCATTTCCTACTCCCATCTCTCTCCTGGTAAGAATTGGAACACACCTTTGAATGATTTCTCCTTAGCAATATCCGGGGCTGCCTGATGGATCTGCAGTGCTCAAGATGGCCGGAAAGGCATCTGCTTTATTAATGTTTCCCCCCAAGTTAGATAATCCTTGGGAGCCTCCTTCTTCCAGTCTCCTTGGAAGCAGCTCGCTGATGAATGTCAAATGACAAAAAAAAAAAGTCCAGCACATCAGCTAAGCTCCCGATCGATTGGGTGATTAGCATGCATGGATCTGCATGGTGCGTTGAAGCTTCTTCTGTTCTGAGGCGAGGAAACCCAATGTGTAAGTCTGATGGGCTTCAATCTGCAGATGCTGCAAGAGTCCAAAACAAGCTGTCTCAACCTTCCGCCCCTAGTCCCCATCTTTTTATCCATCTTTTTCTATCCTGCAATGCTATAATTTGAATTGAGAGGGGGAAAAGTAAAATATGAAAGAAACCTTAAAGGTTGCTCTCTCACTCTGTATTATTCGGTGTGCTTCCTGCCACCTTTGGAATATAGTGTTCTTGGATGTTATCCAACTGTGCTTAAGAAAATGTGGTATTTAAATAATCAGCTGTTTGAGTTCTGTTGAGAGCAGTTACGGTAATATGCTCAATGTTATTCACGGGCCGTACTCCCTCCATCTCCCTCTGACAGTTCCCTAATAAACTGAATACACCGCTTCTACACAGGGTGACTCCTCCACAGTTTTGCAAGGTACCCTCTATTGATACACTTGCAAATGTACGTCCTGGTAGTCATTTGTTTTCTGCCTTCTGTTGCTGCTGTGGTTGAACCTGTACGTAACAAAGAAAAATACCCTGCAGAAGGCCATCGATTTATATGAGTGGCAGTGCTTGCAGTCTGTGGAGGCTACTTGGTTTGAAATTTGCAAGTCTGAATGTAGAGATTATGGGTGTTGCTTCCATACATTCTCTGGAATCTCAGATGTTCTTATTGCTGTTTTAGATGGGGTTTATTCTAAAAACTAACTGAAAGTAATTCTCTATCTAGGATCATTAGGAAATGCTCTTTAATTGGTGTGTACATGTGTAGGCTGGCCTATAGGCACCCTCACACAGAGACACACACCACATTTTACAGGCATCCAGCACCCATGAAATTTTCCATAGATTGCAAATCCTTTAATCCCATCATGTGCACCTCTGTACCACCTTACTTATGTGTGCTAGTGTTTCGCTAATATGCCGCAAAAAGCAACAATGTTGTGCTTATACTGTATGTATAATAGCCTCCCCACCCCACCCCGGGCACTTTACCAATCAACACGTGTGTGTATCTCCCTCCACCCATATGTGTGTGTCTGTATAATACGATACAGTTTTTAAAAAAACATATAAGTGGTAATCATGAAAAATTATCTGTGCATCAGATGGGTGACCTTACTAGTAAAACAAACTGAAGAATGTGTGTTTAGAAAGGAAAGTACCGTTTAACTAGAAGAATGCTCTAAAGTTCTAAACTGAGCTGAGTTTAATGTGGAACATGGATGGATGGACAGGCAGATGGATGGATGGCCTTATCATTAGGCAGCATATAAAACAGTTGTTACAGGCCGCAGATTGTGGGAAAGAGCAGCAATGAAGAAAGAAAAGGAAAAGGAAAAGGTTCCCCCCGCACATGCGTGCTAGTCGTGTCTGACTCTAGGGGCAGCACTGGCCAAAGAAACAGTGTTGTGCAAATCTGTGGCCTTGTGGCTGGCATGGCCGAACGCATTTCTGCACACGGAACACTGTTTACCTTCCCACTTTTTACGGCAGTTCCCATTTATCTACTTGCTTTTACCTGATTTCGAACGGCTAGGTTGGCAGGAGATGGGGTTAACAGCGGGAGCTCGCTCTGCTGTGTGACACCCGGGATTCGAACCGCTGAGCTGGCGACTTTGCCACCAACAATTTCAGTGCTCTAGCCTGCTGAGCCACCATGCCCCTAACGCAGCAGGGAGAAAGCCACTCATTAAGCAGCCTGCTTGCAATTGTTGTGCTACCATCTTGCCTTCAGCTGCTGCTGTCCAGGTGTCGAATCTGTCGATGGCTAGGCCCATTTCATGGGTGGAACAGGGCAGCTTCATGTTCCAGGAGTGAAAATCATCTTGGTTTTTGTTTTTGTTTTTCATTTCCAGCAGCAAATTGCCTTCTGGAGATGGATACATAGAAAGGCAGGCGCGATCCAGAGCTGACGCAAATCAGCAACTTGCTTCCAGAAGTCTTGGATCCAAATCATGCTTTATCGTACCTTAGCCATCAGGATTTGTTGAGAAATTTAGTGGCTCAGTCTCTACGGCGGGTTTTGCTGTTAGCGGTAGCAGTGTTGTGTGGCTGGTTGGAATGGCTCCAGTGAAATGAAAGCCTTATCACGAGCTGTCTTTCTGGCACTGACATACCACCTAAGCCATGGCATGCCTCAGTCAATAAAAGCAGAATGTGATGTGCCTAACAACTCAGAGACAAGCTTTCCTTTAAAAATGCCACAGTGTGCCTGCCTTTTGATAGTTTGCGTATCATGCTGTTCCCTCACTGCTTATGACAGAAGAATATTAAATTCTCTATCAACTATGTATGTGGGTGCTGGTGGTGGGAGAATTAGAATGAATATGGTGGAATGGTTATGGAATGTTCATAGGATGATCTTGGCTCAGTCAATCTCATAGGGGAGTTATGAAAATAAACTGAAATGCTGTAATAAAGTTCTGATAAGATAAAAGAGACAGCATTTTTGGTTAATTTATTTAACATGCTTATTCCAAAGAAGGAAGGAAGGAAGGAAGGAAGGAAGGGAGGGAGGGAGGGAGGGACATAAGTATGTAGGGGGAGGGAGTGAAAAATAAAAGAAAAAAATAAAAGTGCAGAAGGACTTGAACTGAGCAATACGAAGAAGGCAAAATCATGTATGTGGAAGTATTACATAACTTTAATGTTGACAAGGAGGAAACGAAGGTTGTCAAAGATTTTCTCTACCACATTTCAACGTTTAATGCCACACTTGCACGGAAGAGGCTTGCCAAAGAACTTTGAAAGTAGATACAGTATAGTGTTACACATTCATAGGTGGGGAAGGGAGACATTTGGAGATTTGTAGGGCAATTAAATGTCACAGAAACAGAGTGAAAATGCAGCTTTTCTTTAAAATGTAAATCAGAAAATAAGCTTGCTTTAAAGAAAGTAATGGAATGAACATCCTCCAGAAAAAGGGATATTTTGCAATGTATCCTCAGGGAATTTTGTAAGGCATATGAAAAACATTTCTGCATTACAAAAGCGCACAAAAGTTGTGTTTGTCCTAGCTGTGAGTACTTTCAGTAAACTTTATCTAAGGATTTAAAACTTGAGGGTTTTTTAAAATCAAAGATTCTACAATATTTCATAGACATTCAGGGAAAAATCAGTATCCTATGTTAGTCACAGCTGTCATTTATAAAGGGTTAATTCCAGAGGGAAACAAAACAGTCACAAATAATCAGAGTGTTTTGTCATTGTTGACAAAATATAATTTCAGGCCATATCAGCTTGCTGGATTCTCTAAGCTTTGTTTATCTACATTGCTTCTATTTTCCATGTGTGCAAAATGTCTTAAAAAGGAACAAGTCAAAATGTATTGAAAACAGTTTTATAGTTGTGAGAAAAGTAGGCAGAAATACTTAACATTCCTTCCTTGCAATTTATGAACGGGGATTTCCCCAAGTTTGGCATATTTTTGTGAATGGCAGTGATGAGCACAAGAAGCTATCCGATAGATAGATAGATCATCCTGACTGCTACATCTGGTGTCGTCAACATTCAGTCTGCCCTTTGCTATGTAAAGTTTGACATCTTTTTCCTGCTGATGATGTAGGCACAATCAAACACAGTATTCCACATTCCTAAACTGGAGGATTCTTGAAGAACTGAATTAAGAACAGTTATGTCCAGAAAACAGCTAACCACATGCTAAAATCACCACCAATGAAGGATTTAAGATAGTAACTTTCACTGGACCATACCTTTGGAGTAGAGATGGGCACGAAACGAACAATTTTTCATTTCTGTTTTCATTTTTTTGTTTCGTTACTCAACAAAACGACAAATGAATTTTGTCTCTAAAATGAAATGAAACGAACAGAAACACCGGAAATTTTGTCGTGCGTTTCGTTTCCGTTACTGCAATATGAGTGAATTGCTTAAAATGCTTTAAAAATCACAAAAAATTGAAATTAATGGTAACGAAATGGTAATGAAATGAACGAAAACAAAACGATTTTTTTTCAAAAATTCACAAAAAATGGAAACAAACTGAAACGGATCCTCCAAACGACAAACGAAATGCCATTTTTTAAATTTGTGCCCATCTCTACTTTGGAGTATAAACTGTGAAGTTGTGGCTATGAGGGGCCAACTGACCTTAAAAAAAGCAACTGTTCTCTCAAAATCAGCAGCCTGGTTTAGAGAAGAAAGGGGAGGTTTATCAAGGTAGTGGGAAGAATAATGAGTACTAGATTATTATTTTTTGAATTTTATATTCCACTTTACATTCCACATTAGCTCCAGGAAGTTTGAGATTATATATGAAGTGCTCTCTCCTACTCCCCACTGTCTCTGGCCTTTATGAACAGAGATATATGGGGCTATACAGACAGAAACAGAAAAAGGAGGTTTCTAATTTTTTTCAACTACCCCATGGTTAGAATTTCTGTATAAACCACTGCAGTTCGGAGAAATTAGAAACTAGCCAGCAACTTGAAGCCTTATTTTTCAATTTCCAGCTTCAATTTGCTGGCTTGCTTTGGTTCATTTCCTAAGCCCTACTGCACTTAGGTTTTGAATCACCTTTTGCTTAAAGTCAAATCGCCTTTAAAAATCACCTACCGCAAATCCAATCCCTTTTTCTGCGGAGCCCCCTTGGCCACGCCCCTTTTCGGCCGCTGTGTTGGTTTTTCTTGCGACGGCCACCGGGGGGGCTGTTTTTGTAAACCAATTTCTAGACCGCTTTTTGAAGTGATTTGGCTGAAACTGCGGACACAATGCACCGTTTTCTTTCTGGGTTTCCCCCTCTGTATGCCTTATCCTGCCGTCGGAAAAGCGGAAAATTAGCTACATTACTTAGAATGGAAGAACAACAGCATGACGTTACCCTAAAAAATCCTTCCGAAATAGAAGCAGATGATGGGGAAATGACGGACAAAATCAGAACAAAAAGCGGTTTAGCAAAGTACGGACAGGGAAACTAGTTCATGAGAAAATGCCAAGTGCAAAATGCTGAATTGCTTCAGCGACCATGTGACAGGGGGAGGGCAGAAGGCAATTCAAAACAAAATGCAGTTGCTGTTTGAAGAGTGGTAGTGGCCATACTGGAAATGAGCCAACACAAACCCTTCCTACCAGCATTAAACTATAGAAGCCTCTGATTGGGGACAGAAAGGTTTGGTATGAAGCACTTGTGCGGGGGTCGGGGGTGGAGAGGCTGGTTTGGTCCAACAAACATTTTGTCAGCAAACCAACCGATCCCTGCAGCTGATCAAGCAGCAGGTTAAATGCCTATAGCATGGTCCCTTGAGTTCCTCTAGTCACGAAGCAATTAGAGCTGGCCTGACCCACCTGCTCCTCAATGGCTCTCTCTCTCTCTCCGGGTAGCCACCCCCAGGGAGGCCCGCAGAGTAGTAACTCAGAAACGGGCCTTCTCGGTGGCCGGTCCATCGCTTTGGAACAAGCTACCCGGTGAGATACGCCAGGCTCCTTCATTGGCATCCTTCAGGAAAGCCCTTAAAACCTGGCTGTTCAGGGGTGCCTTTGGCGACTGCTAATGTGGTACCAGGTTTTTTTCTTTTTCTTTTTCTTTCTCTCTCCTTTTTACGGTTGTCTAGTTTTCGCCTCTTGCCCAGTACCATTTTATATTGTCCTTTGATGTTTGTTTTTAAGGTTTTTTTGTGAAGTGCCCAGAGTTCCTTTGGGAAATGGGAGCGGTATATAAATGCAAAAATAATAAATAAATAAATAAATAAATAAATAAATAAATAAATAAATAAATAAATAAATAAATAAATAAATAAAAAATGTGAATGGTGATGGAGTGCATCCTTCACCTCTGCCAGTTCCTGGTACAAGTTTAGCTATACGTCCAATTCCCCTTTAGAAACTGATAAACGTGACCATAGCGATGTCCCACCTAAAATCAGATTCCCAAAGACTGAGCACTAGGCTGCAACCTTCAGAAGTGAAGAACTGGAACTTTTAAAAAAAATCAATACTGTTCATTCATAAAATGCCTGACTGGATGCTAGTATAAAAGCGCTACATATTCATGGCACCGTTATGCTGTGACGGCTCGCTGTCATTTAATCGCTTCAGCTCTGCATTGCCAACTGAATGCAATGAATATTCCTAATGAGAAAATCTATTCCCAGATCTGGTAAAAGAGATGTATCATCATCAGCCCGCCTTGTGTAGAAAGCAGGCATAACAGAAGCAGACATTTGGGCGTTACACTTATCAGAACTGCTCAAATATTTGAAAACATTGGGAAAGCATTTATTCTGATTGCTCTTCCCTTTTTACAGATGGATTGATTTCCACTTCATTTTTTAAAATCCTCTGTGATTGTGTGCGCTAATGGCTTTGGGGTGATGGTTCTCTCCCACCCCACCCCCATGTTAACGGAGTTTCTGAGCTGGATCAGGGCATTTAAACAAAGTGTTTAGACAGGCAGAGAGGCTTGGCAGGGCTCTGTCCCTCAATAGCTACTGGTTTTGTAGGACCCCCCCCCCCATTATATATACTGTTGGTGCAGAGCAGGTGCAGGGGGCCCACAAAGGGATCTAGGAAACAAATGAAGCAGTTGTAAAAAAAACGTATAATACAAGGGCAAAAATGTCAAAACGTAACATATGACCATCAAAACCTAAGCTATGATCCCTAAGCCTCAAAAGCTTTGATAAATGGCCAGATTTCAACTTGGCATCAAAGCGAGATCATGGTAGGCACCAAGGGGACCTCCAAGGGTGAGACCACCACTGTAATGCACACTATTAGTGTGATCTCACTACCTACCCTCCAGTAGAATATTAATATGGTGGAATGGTCAAAAAATGAAAAACAGGCTTTGATAGCATCAGTGTTACCAAATCACAGATTTGCAGTGTGGTCGTATCGTATCTGCAGTTGCATAGCTGTCATTTGTGCAGTCTAACTGATCCATATATGTGGAAGCAATTCTAGCTGTGTTTTATGAATGGGCTGAGTCACAGTGAAGGAGAAGGATTTTGTTTTTGTGGAGGCACAGTGTGATACGTTCTTCCTGTATGTGTTTCGGATGGAACTTAAGGTTCAAGAATATCATGTGTCCAGTTTTTGAGTGAAGATGGAAGGGTGCTTGATGTGCAGTCTGATTTTCCGTGCTGTAGGGGGTATATATGCAACTGTAGCATTTTTGGTTTTAAGCCAAAGGTTCCTTCTCTTTTGGAATTTCCTGCGTGCTTTTCCAATCAGAGAAATACATCAATCTGTTTTGGCAAAGGAAGTCTGTCTCTACCAAACTAGTTAAAATAAGAAGGCTTTAAAAGCCAATATTTTGACAAAGCAAAGAGTCAGCAGCAGCATAACGTCTTGGACCTAACAACTTTCTCCATCCAATATAGCTGGAGCTCCAAAGAAACCATACCTACAGTAATACCTGGGTTTAAAAGTACTTTGGTTTAAGAGCATTTTACAAGGCAAGCAAACATTTCTTCTAAATTTTGCCTTGATCAACAAGCAAATGTCTTGCAATACAAGCACCGGAGAAGGTCACATGATCACAAGTGAGCCAATCCTCTCTCTCTCTCTCTCTCTCTCTCTCTCTCTCTCTCTCTCTCTCTCTCTCTCTCTCTCTCTCTCTCTCTCCCTGTTGGATTGTGGGTGATTGCCTGGAATATTCCATCTCAGGCAAATCTCAAAAGGAAGGCGAGGAGCGAGAAGGCAGATTTCCTTTGCACCAGCCAGAAATGTTTTCAAAGAAGAGTGCAGGTTAGGGTTATGCTTTTATTTTTATTTTTATTTAATTTGTTTCCAACACCCTTATTTTTCAAACCATGTCTACTCATGGGGCAGCTAGTCAAGCTTATGGCTCCAACTTGCATTTCATTATTGTCACGTTACAAAACTCAGAGTAAAATTGACTTGTTAGTCCCAAGCAGAGCAGACTCCGCAGCCAGGTACCTAAACCATGGTTTAGATGTTGACTTCCAGCCATCTTCTTTTGTGAGTGTTGGCATTTTGTGTGCACAGTATGTGGTTTATGGGGCCCCAGAATGAATCATCTGAGTTTCCATTATTTCTTATAGGGAGACTTGCTTTCACATGGGTCATGACGTGTTGGTCACAACTGTAACCACATCTCACATACATACACACACATGCACGTGCACACACACACACACACACACACAGAGAGAGAGAGAGAGAGAGAGAGAGAGAGAGAGAGAGAGAGAGAAAGAGAGAGAGAGAGAAAGAAAGAGAGAGAGAGAAAAAACAGACTATGCTCATAAACCAAGGTATCACTGTATTTGTAACCCATATGGATATTTCATTTAAACCTCTTTTATACTCAGGAGTCTAAATGCTCCAATGAGTTGCTTATAGCCTTGTTGCACATAGTATATTGATCTGTGCTGAGTAAGTATAGTCTTCCAAGAACAGATTATTGGACCTAACGCTGGTCTAAGGGATGGGACAACCATAATTTTTACCCACGACTGCCATTATGCTTTCCTTACCTGTGATTGACGTTTACTGACCCACTGGGCAAGCAAAAATCCCTGTTGACAACAATGAGACAACCGCTGGCCTGTGTAACGTCTGCTATCTGGTCTGTCACTGTCTCGATTCACTGTCGCACACTGACTCTCCATTTAATACAGCCTGCATTTCACCTCCGCTGGAGAGATTCAGATTTCTATACTGGAAGAAATGCAGGTTGTGTTTCCAAGTAAATACACAAAGAGGATACTCTTCTACTCCTTGTATTCCCCCCCCCTTTTCTGTCTTCTGTCTCTCCTTCCATCCTCTTGACCAAAAAGTCTCTCTCCCATGCTGTTTAACATCTATGTAAGGCCGCTGGCTGGGGTCATCAGGAGATTTGGGCTGCGTTGTCATCAGTACGCTGATGACACGCAGCTCTATCTCTGTTTTTCCACCTCTGCAGTGGAAGCTGTCCGGTCCCTCGACCAGTGTCTGGAGGCGGTTATGGCTTGGACCAGGGCCAACAGGCTCAAACTCAACCCTGAGAAGACCAAGGTGATGTTCTTCGGGAGTTCCCCGTCTGGGTATGGGGGCCCCCTCCCCAGTTTGGAGGGTGTTTCCCTCCAGCTGGCGGAGAGGGTTCGCAATCTGGGCGTGATCCTGGACCCGGCCTTGTCCCTGGACGCCCAGGTGGCGGCCATGGCCAGGACCGCATTTTTTCATCTTCGCCAGATCGCCCAGATTCGCCCCTATCTAGACGGGGACTCCCTGAGGACAGTGGTCCAGGCGCTGGTGATCTCGAGGCTGGACTACTGTAATGCTCTCTACATGGGGTTGCCCTTGACTCTCCTCCGGCGATTGCAGCGGGTGCAAAATGCAGCGGCCAGACTGGTGGCGGGTGCGCGTCGCTACGACCGCATCACCCCGGTCCTGGCCCGGCTGCATTGGCTACCCGTTGCCTCCCGGATCAGATTCAAGGTCTTGGTTTTAGTTTATAAAGCCCTCCATGGCTTGGGCCCGGACTACCTGGCGGAGCGGATCGCCCAGCGGTCAACATCGGCCCGACCGGTTCGGCAGTCGCGGGCGCACTCGCTTCAAGTTCCATCTCTCCGAGAAGCCAGGCGATCCTGTACTCGGAACCGGGCTTTCTCGGTGGCTGCTCCTTCTATATGGAACAGCCTCCCTAGCGAAGTGCGCTCTGCAGAGTCCCTGCTGGCCTTCCGTAAAGCGGTGAAGACCATTCTATTCCGCGAGGCCTTCGGTGACCTAGCTTAGCCCTCTTGTAGTTTTTTTTTATCCGCCATCAATAAGCAATAATCAGATTGTATTTCACATAGCAGCGGTGAGGTCTAAATTAAAGGGTGCGCCCCTGCTGCAGCTGTTTATTCGTCTTTTATTAATTTATGCTGATTTTGTGATTATGTTTCCCTATTGTGTTTATTTTACCCAATTGTGTGTATCTCCTGATTTGCTCTGCCATGTTCGCCGCCCAGAGTTCCCGTAGGGAAGATGGGCGGGATATAAATTCAATAATAAATAAATAAATAAATAAATAAATAAATAATGTGGAAAATACTATGGGCTGATTCACATTTTCTGCCATTGATCACATGACACTAAAAGGAAATGCAAGGCAGCCCAGAGCTCTCTCCCCCCCCATCTTTGGTTTCCCGCCTTCATTACTAGGGCTTCTACTTTTTTGTTTAAAGAAGCCCTTTGCATCAGTTCAGCTGTGTTATTTTAGGGGGGGGAGAGGAGCAGCAGTGTGCACACCCACCCGTAGTGCTGTTGTGGTGCTTCAAGCAAGTTCCCCCTTGCTTCATGAAGGTGGAACTTTTATTTTTATTTTTTCCCCAGAGCTGCTCTCTCTCAGCAAGAATTAAGGGAGATCCTTTTAGCTCTGCCCCCTACAGGGCTTCAGGAGAGCTGCAAACAAGCAGTAAACAAGGCTTTTTCTCCTCTCTCCCTATGTGGCCGCTTAAATTGAACAGACTTGAATGCCCCAGTGTGACTCACAGTGAATGGAAATGAATTTGCATTTTCCTCATGGTGTAGTCACACCCGCACACCGCTGAAGTGAAAACCGAAGCCAGCGCTGCAGTCCCTGCCGTGAACAAATTGGAAGAGCTGGTCCAAGGATGTTTAAGGGGGGAAATTGAAAATTGTCAGTATGTCTAATGCGATCCCTCCCACAGATCTGAGGATCATTAGCACGGGGATGGTAGGAAACCCTTTTTTGCTGCTGGAGTTAATAAAACAAGAGGATGGTGTCTCGTGCAAATGAATGGGCAGTTGAAGCATTGGAGGGGGGGTTAAGATTTGTGGAGGTTTTGATGCTGCTGGCACTTGTGTTATATTGTTCCATCATTTATCAAAGGATTTTGGGGAGAAAATTTTTTAGGCAAGCATATATATTATTTAATTTGGGGGGGGGGAGCATAATCTTTTATTCCAGTTAAGAAAAAGACAGAGGATGGTCCCAGCTATTTGCACTTGAATCTGCTAGGAAAGTATCACTATACGGGGGAAGAGGGGGAGGAGGGGTCCAAGTTGAGAATGATTGATCCAGAAGGCTAATCTAATCAAGCTAGAGTACAATGCAGGTGCAGCTTATATTTTCATTGTATCTATTAAACACACTCACCCATGGACATGCATAGCATGGAGTTATTAAGGGTATGGTCCAAATCGTCCCCATTTCCACAATGCACGAAGACAAGGAAGAGGCATGAAAGCTGCCAAACAGAGCAGGTGGAAAATCAAGTGTGAAATTGGCAATTTGTGAGTCACACACTAAGAATTGGGCTTTATTGTTAGACCTGAAATGATGGGCAGAATTGTGTAGAGGTTATGCTCTCCATGCCATAACTATTTATCAGGTCTGGGTAAGAAGGTTAACCCAGCTTTGTAATACATTTGAGAGGTTATGATTTAATTGACAAGAGTCAAGGTGTGACAAACCAATGGGTTCCTGGCCAGACCAGGGATTCCGGGGTATTACAGAGTGTAAGTAAAATCCAATCCATCTGATAATGTCTTACAATACAGGTACATAATCTGTAGAAGGAAGACAGCAAATGAGAACAGCATTAGTCCCCTGCTTTATGCCAGTCTCAGGCCATTGGTCCATTGACATGAGCCTTCCCACACCTGGGGTGGTCCACACATATTAGATAACTCTCATTAACCCCCCCATGTGCAATTAATTACCATGCTGAATGGGGAGGGTGGGGTTTGAGGTCCTCTCCATGCTGCCTTCAGACCCACCTACACAGGCCCACAATAAGAGTCTGTGTCATCTGGGACAAACATAGATTCTGTGCATGCACGCACACACAGGGGGAGCAGAATAGTAAGAAGTGCAAATACCATGTGGTCATTGGGGTGTCCCCCCCCAACCAGGGCAACACCTGGGGCACATGCTCCACTTGCCACCCCAATTGTGGCCCTACACCTACAAGTGGAAGGGGCCCTTCCCAGAGTGTAAGAGCGCTTCCAAAACTTTTGAGCTTAAATTCTATGTCTACCTGAACTGAAGGCTGCAGTACTATAGACATTGATTTCAGAGTAATGCCCTATTCTGCCTAACTGAAATCTGGTGTCATCACCACAGACAGGGGGCAGGGTAAGCACTTCTCTCCCCACAACACGTGGTCCATTTGCCTGGTGATGTATCTGACAAGACATTTACTCTTGTGCCTAGCCTGCGTGGCATATGCAGGCAAGAACCTTGGAAAATCTGAGTTCTTGTTCACATACAGAATCACACATTGAGGGGACTGTACTCCTCCTTAGATACCTTTCTACCCCTGTGAGCAAAATGACAAGAGAGAAGGTGGACGTAGGTGCCTTTCTCTGTTCCTCTTTATGTCACATCTTGGAATGCCTGAACAAGGCTCAAGTGCCATTGAAAACAATACAAGAGAGACGCTTAGTCAAGTCCTATAAGTGTATCAGAATTCTCCTGCTGTTATGTCCTCCTTCTAATTTCCATGCTTCACAACACAGAGAAGGATGTGAATACCTATCAAGCTCATTGTGGTTGCATTTTTCAAAACCCCATCAGCCCTCTCATCCTGTCTACGCCCCATGTTGGATTAAGACTCTCCCCACTTCTGCAATAAAATTCAGGTGTGGAGGGAAATGTATCACACATTTCTCCAAATATATACGAGTACTTCTTCTCACTTTTTAAAGCATATTTTTCTTAAGATCCTTTTCACCCAGTGGTGTAGTTATGGAGGTGCAAGGGGGGACATCTGTCCCCGGGTGCAGCATCTGGGGGCACCAAATTGGGTGCCAAACAGCTCCCCGCCCAGGAGCCACGGAGAGGAGTGTCACAAGTGACTTGCCAGGGCTGGCATGGAGGGCTCCCTGGGCACCACTGCCCCTCTACATGGCACCTTACCCCATCCCCATCCCTTTGGGGGGGGCACGAAAATTGATTTTGTCCCCGTGTGCTGAAAACCCTAGCTACGCCTCTGTTTTCATCCATTCGTATTGGGGGATATGCAAACGACACACTTTGAGGGGACACATTCTAGCCTTTTCACCCTCTATCTCCAGTTTCCTCAACCTCAACCCTTGCGGAGAGCAAAGAGTTCAGACCAGAGGGCTCCTGCTCTCTCTAAGGGCAATGCCATGTGAAGTGGGCCACCATTTCCCAGGGCTCCATTTCGCAAGGAGAGCCTCTGTTGGGCAGCCAAAACTCTTATCTTTGGACTCCCAATGACCATGTTCTTCCGCCACAGTCACAGGTCAGCATTTTCTGATAAGAATGCCTGAACAGGGCTGAAAGCACCTTGTCCATTTGTCGCTGGGGGGATTTCTTCGTATAGGTATTGGAAGTAGAATTTTTTAAAGCCATATGCAGAGACAGGACCGTACATGGACTGCCCACCTTTTCACAAATAGGTTTGCTGAGGCACAAATTCACATTTGAAAGAAACCCATGCATGTGCATTTCTCTCCCGTTTCTACGCAAACAGCTCAAACTCATCCTGTGGAAGCTGAGAGATCGATTCAGGAGATGTTCACCAGTGTGGCTTTCCTGGCAGAGGCCCAGAAGCAGGGAAGGAGAGTGCACTTGCAGGAGGAGGAGGAGGGGAACCGAAAAGTGCCGGAGGCCGACCATGTTGCAGTGCCACAACAATTGGGCCCTGATGGTGTCACTACTGAGGGCAGCAAAGCAAAAAAGCATTAATCAGCAGGAGGAGACTAGCTACAATCAAAGGATAACTTTTACAAAGTGTTTCTCCATCTTTTCAGGAGTTATCTTCCACTTGTCAGGGAAAAGACAAAATGTCTATGTGTGGAAAACAGGTGCAGGTGTTTTTGTGGGGGCCAGCCATGTTGAATGGCCAGTTTTGCTCTGATTTTGTGGCATCCTGAGGAAGGCAACGATAGATATCGAAGCAGCCACGGCCACGTTGGGATCCAGACTTGCTGTTCCTGGAATGGGGAGGCTCCTTATCTGAAAGGGAGGAGGGGATTCAAACTCACCCTGTTCCTCAGTCAATGACATAGAATTTTAAAGTATTGTAGGGAGAAAGATGTTCTGCTCATGGGATTGCCAGATCCCAAATCATCTTATTAAATGTCTCCGAGTTTGGTAAGTACTTGTACTTTAAAATTACTAATTGGTTATCGTTATAGTTCCAAATTCGTTGAAAATAGTTGCCATCACAGTTCTTAATTTCTAAAAATAACTTCACTTCTCAAGAGTTACCCAAACAATTAGTTCATAACACAGGAAAGAAAGAAAAATTCTAAGTACTCTACAACTATGACCTGTGGTACAAAACCCTCCTATCTCATTGTCACTTCAGGACACTGAGCAAAAGCAATATCATCAGCAGTACAGTTTTGGGTTTCTGCATGCTTGCATATAGAAAGCATGATTTTTGCTGTCCCATGATTCAGACAATTATTTGTGGCTGTTATAGCGAAGGAACAGCTGCTTCTGGGATGCAGGTGTTATCTGAGAAAGCTGGGTAATTTATAACCAGCAGTGTTCTGCACTCCATTGTTACAGTGTTTAGCCTCTAGGTCGAAGTGTAACCACGGGAAGGGAATTGCAGCTGGCTTTCCATCACTTTGGATCTTCTTTTCTTGTTGTCGTGATCAACTGACAGACTGTAAGCGACATTAACCTACACGCCAGACTCTCTTTTTCTTGAAAATGCTTCCCCTCCTGTGCCAAATATCATTTCTGCCCCCTTTTGGCTTTTCTTGATTGGAAAAAACCAACGTGGAGCAGTCAGCATTTAATATTTCTTTTATTGGGAAACATAACATCCTTAGAGAAAACAGAAAGTTTGTCAGATGTGGCAGAAACAACAGCAACAACAATGACCTTAGAATTGCAGAACTGGAAGGGACCCGGCAGTGTTACCATAGAGAGCCCCCAGTTGTTTCACAGACCATTGGCATCTTCTTTTTATTCTCACTGCCACCATTTAGGGTTACAGTAACCCCCCATCTATCGCAGGCGTTAGGGACCCACCCGACCTGCAATGATTGAAAATTCACAATATGCGGATGCAGGTCAGGGGGATCGGGGGAGGGCAGTGTGCGATGTTTAAAATGCCTTTCAGCAATGGAGCCAAGGGCTTGGCTCCATTGCTGAAAGGCATTTTAAACATCGCGTGCTGCTTCTCCTGAGCCCTGGGCGTGGGGATGAGTGCACCATACTGGGGCTCCAGCTGATTGGTGCTGGAATGGGGAAATAAAGGTTTTTCTCCCCCACCCAAGTGCCAATCAGCTGGAGCCCCAGCATGGTGTGCCACTCCCGCGTGGGGGGTAAAATGCCTTTCAGGACTGCAGTACATGAACCGCGAAAGGGCGGGGGACCACAGTACCCAGTTGAAATAACCAAGTCCCAGTCGAGTTGTCATGCTAATAAAGTAAAATAACATTTATTGAATACAACAGGCTGTTTCTGTTTCAGTTTTTCTTGTGTGACCTTTAGAGATGGGCACAAAATGAATTTTCTTTTGTTTCATTTTTCCTTTTCTTACAGAAAGAAACAAAAATGAAGTGCCCTTTAAAAAAACAAAATGAAACAAAATGGAAATTTTCATTTTGTTCCTTTTTGTTTTCATTTATTATTTATTTTGACAAGTGCCGATCTTGGTGCTGGTCAAAATAAATAATAAAAATAAGTGCCAATGAGCTGGCCCTGCGGTCCAGCTGGTTGGCGCTAGACTAAAAAAAGGGGGGAAAGAGCGTCTCTTGGCCATGAAAATTCCTGGAAGACAAAATGCTTCTCGAATTTGTTACCTTGAAAATCTTATTAGCGTTTCTGTAAGTTGGGTCTGACTTGACAGCATATAACACGAGATCAGCAGATACTCTATTGAGGAGAAACTTTGCTTTCTTTGATGTCATTGTGAATCAGTGCCCAATTACACAAGTAATCCCAGTCAGGCATCGAACAGAAGGCTGATGAACTACATGCATGCCAATTCTTTAAAGCCAGAAGCCTTGACAAGCAATTTGCTTCTTACCTTTTATGAAGTGTAAAAGACACAAAAGTAATAAAGAGAGTTTCCAGACCTCACGTTGCAGAATTGCACAAGATAATTTGCAAAATATTAAAGGGAAAGAAAAAAACCTAAAAAAACCCTGTGATACTTATCTACCATTCCATAACACTTAAACCTCCCTGTGAATGGTTTGTGATTTTATCACACAGGCTACACATTAGGGCAATGTGTATTCAAATTGAGTGCCCAGTTCATTACTGGAGGGAGGGCCCCTCCAGCAATGAACTGGGCACTCAATTTGCCAACTTCAGAAGAATAGAAGGCTGAGTCAGCCTCAAGCCAGTTACCCGAAATTGTCAGGACCAAGATCAGGTCATGAGCAGAGAGTCTTGACTATAGAATTGCAGTTTGACCGCCGCACCACAAAGCTCCTAATTAGAGATGGGCATGACTCAAAAAAATGGTGTGTCGTTTGTCATTTGGGGGTCCGTTTCGGTTCGTTTTCGTTTTTTGTGATTTTTTTTGCAAAAAATTCATTTTTGTTTTGTTATGTAATGAAACGAAAAAATGAAAACGAAAATGAAAAATTGCTGTTTCGTTAGCATTCATTACAGTTCAATCTATTTGCCACAACGAAAATGAAACGCACGACAAAATTTCTGTTGTTTCGGTTCGTTTCGTTTCATTTTGGAGACAAAATTCATTTTTCATTTCGTTACGTAACGAAATGAAAAAATGAAAACGAAAATGAAAAATTGCTCGTTTCGTGCCCATCTCTACTCCTAATATCAAATACTGTGCCATTTTCCCAGTCATGAAATAAATCTATCCCATGTGTGCCTTTAGGTTCTGCAAGGAGAAATTAAATGCTGCCTTTCTTATAGCATGTTTATAGTCATGGCATTTTCCATCCTTATTTGCATTATTATGCCATTGTTAAAAACCTTAAAATTAAACTACTTTTGTATCTTACGTTAATATCATTTTAACAGTAACACCATAGTACAAAATGGGAAATTTATAAAAAGACAAAGTTGCATGAGTTTTATTAAAATCACCATAGTGACATTCAACCCAAGACTACAGCCAAGAAATTAGAAGAAGGCTGAGACTTGGAAAGGTAGTTATACAGAAAATAGAATCCCTCGAGAGTAAAAAGGCTTCACTGGAGACCAAGGCCAAGACCATCCGGACTGTAGTGTTCCGGTCCCAGCGACTATGGATAGATGTGAACAGTTGACAGTGAAGAAACTGACCCCGGGGGGGGGGGTCAATCCATTCAAAATATGGCGTTAGAGCAGGGGTGCCCAAAATTTTTGTAAGGAGGGCCAGATTTGGTGGCTGAGAATGTGTCAGGGGCCGGTTGCTCCCTGCCCCTGCCACCCCACTGCAAGCCTCACCCACTGACCCATAAGCCCCACCCACTGACCCTTTGTAACCCCACCCGCAGGAAGGAAGGTGGGAACTAAGGGAGGAAGGGAGGGAGGGAGGTGGGGAACAAGGAAGGGAGGGAGGGAGGAAGGAAGGAAGGAAGGAAGGAAGGAAGGTGGGAACCAAGGGAGGGAGGGAGGTGGAAACCAAGAGAGGAAGGAAAGAAATTGGGGAACAAGGAAGGGAGGGAGGAAGGAAGGTGGAAAACAAAAGAGGAAGGAAGGGAGATGGGGAACAAGGAAGGGAGGGAGGGAGGGGTGTGGAAACCAAGAGAGGAAGGAAGGAAGGAAGGAAGGAAGGAAGGTGGGGAACAAGGAAGGGAGGAAGGGAGGAAGGTGGGAACCGAGGGAGGGAGGGAGGTGGAAACCAAGAGAGGAAGGAAAGAAATTGGGGAGCAAGGAAGGGAGGGAGGAAGGAAGGTGGAAAACAAAAGAGGAAGGAAGGGAGATGGGGAACAAGGAAGGGAGGGAGGGAGGGGTGTGGAAACCAAGAGAAGAAGGAAGGAAGGTGGGGACCAAGGGAGGGAGGAAAGAAGGAAGGTGGGGATCAAAGGAAGCACAGGGAGCCTGTTCAAAAAAACATGGGGCAAAGGAGGGGGAGGGAGGGGCGGGTCAGCCAGCCGCGGGCCACTCAGAATGGCCTGACGGGCTGGATTTGGCCCCCGGGCCAGACTTTGGGCAGGCCTGCATTAGAAGATAGCTTTACAGCTGCCACAGGCTGTAGGAAAAATAAGTGAGTGCTAGATCAAATCAAACTTGAGCTCTCAATAGCACTAAAAGGACAAAATTTGCATGCCATGGAAAACCAAGATTTGCTGGGAAGGATAACACCACTGGGACAAATGGAAGGCTGTTGGAAAAGAGGAAAGCCAGACATGAGACAGGTTGATTCCCTAAAGCAGGGGTTGTCCAAACTTTGCCCCTCCAGATGTTTTAGACCACAACTCCGAGAATTCCAATCCTGTCTTGCCAATGACAAAGGATGTTGCGCTATTGGAAGAGAAGGTCCAGCAGCTAGAGGCTCGCATATCAGACCAGCAACATATTAAGGAGCTTGAGAGGTTCTTGGACAGAGCGAAACGGACTATCCAGGTCCAAGAAGAGACAGGGCACACTTCTGAGGATGAAGTCACTTCCCCAACTCAGGAGGTAGATGGGAGGAGGAATGTGACTCAAAGGAGTAGAAGGCCAAGGGATCGCTCAGAGAGTCAGAGCTTGAGGCTCTTTCCCTCAGCACACCTCATGAGGCACACACAGAGGAAGATTTGGTTCCACCGGAGGATCTCTCCCTCATCACTATTGATGAGATACAAGATCAGGTACATGTAGATGAGCAGGCTGCAGGAGAGAAGCTTCTTGTACTAGGGGATTCTATCATTAGAAATACAGAGGGATGGATTTGTGACGAGCATGATAACCGTATGGTCACTTGCCTCCCAGGTGCAAAGGTTGCAGACATCACGAGAAATCTAGATAGCTTGTTAGAGAGAACTGGGAAGGAGCCAGTGGTCATGGTACACGTTGGTACCAATGATGTCGGGAATGATGTCGAAAATAAAAGCTGTGGGGGGAGAAGAACAAGGCAGCAGCTGTTGCGGGACCCACTGTACAAGTGCTTCTACGCCAATGCTCGAAGCCTCCGAGCAAAGATGGGAGAACTTGAACATCTGGCAGCTAGGGATAACATTGATATAATAGCCATAACAGAAACCTGGTGAAATGTGGAGAACCAGTGGGACACAGCAATCCCAGGCTATAAACTCTATAGAAGGGATAGAGAGGGGCGGGTTGGAGGAGGAGTGGCCATCTATGTCAAAGAAGGCATAAAATCCAGCAGAATGGAGATTGACAGAGGGTTTGACTCCGCCATAGAATCACTTTGGGTTAAACTACCAGGTCCAAAGAGTGATGTGATAGTTGGAGTATTCTATCGTCCACCAGATCAAAAACTTGAGGGGGACCTTGAAATGAGGAGAGAAATCATGGAGGTGGCTAAGAGGGATAGGATAGTAATCATGGGGGACTTTAATTATCCCCACATTGACTGGGCCAATGTGAGCTCTGGGCAAGAAAGAGAAACTGGGTTTCTCGACTTGCTGAATGACTGTGCCTTAGAGCAACTTGTCACGGAGCCCACCCGAGAACAGGCAACTCTAGATCTAATATTGTGTGATACTCAGGACCTCGTCAGGGATGTGAATGTCACTGAGCCTCTGGGGAACAGTGACCATGCTGCAATTACCTTTGCCATGCATGTCGGAGGAAGAGTGTCAACCAAATCAGACATAAAAAACCCTGATTTTCGAAGGGCAAACTTCCCTCAGATGAGGAAACTAGTTAGAGAGAAACTGAAGGGGAGGGTTAGAAGAATCCAATCTCTTCAGTGTGCATGGAGCCTGTTTAAAACAACAATAATAGAAGCCCAGCACAAGTGCATACCACAAAGAAAGAAGAGCTCATTTAAGTCCAAGAGGACACCGGCATGGTTAACGAGTGGAGTTAGAGAGGCTCTAAAGCACAAGGAGAGGTCCTTCTGTAAATGGAAATCCTCCCCAAATGAGGAAAATAAAAAGGAACACAAACTCTGGCAAAAGAAATGTAAAAAGATGATAAGGGAGGCAAAGAAAGACTTTGAGGAACGCATGGCTAGCAATATAAAGGGTAATAATAAAAGCTTCTTTAAATATGTTAGAAGTAGAAAACCTGCCAGAGAACCAATTGGGCCTCTGGATGGTGAGGGAGGAAAAGGGGAGGTTAAGGAAGACTTGGACATTGCAGAGAAATTGAATGAGTTCTTTGCGTCTGTCTTCACGACAGAGGACCTTGAGCGGATTCCGCTGCCTGAGCCGCCCCTCTTGACTAAAGAATTAAATCAAATACAGGTTAAAAGAGAGGAGGTTTTAGGACTAATTGATAAATTGAGGATTAACAAGTCACCGGGCCCAGATGGCATCCACCCAAGGGTTATTAGGGAACTGAGAAATGAAATTGCAGATCTCTTAACGGTTATATGCAACTTGTCTCTTAAAACGGCCACAGTGCCGGAGGACTGGAGGATAGCAGATGTCACACCAATTTTTAAAAAAGGAAGGAGGGGGGACCCAGGAAACTACAGGCCGGTTAGCCTTACATCTGTCCCAGGGAAGATGGTGGGAAGGCCTCATCCAAGAGAAAATCTTAAAACACATAAAAGAACAAACCTTGCTGAGAGAAAATCAGCATGGCTTCTGTAAGGGTAAATCTTGTCTTACAAACCTTTTAGAATTTTTTGAAAAGGTCAACAGGCACGTGGATTTGGGTGAACCGGTGGATATAGTCTATCTGGATTTTCAAAAGGCTTTTGACACAGTCCCTCACTATAGGCTGCTGAGAAAATTGCACAGTCAGGGGATAAGAGGGCAGGTCCTCTTATGGATTGAGAACTGGTTGAGATCCCGGAAACAAAGAGTAGGTGTCAATGGGAAATTTTCACAATGGAGAGAAGTGAAAAGCGGTGTGCCCCAGGGCTCGGTCCTGGGACCGGTGCTTTTCAATCTGTTCATAAATGACCTGGAGACAGGGATAAACAGTGAGGTGGCCAAGTTTGCAGATGACACAAAACTTTTCCATGTGGTAAAAACCAGAGAAGATTGTGAAGAGCTCCAGAAGGATCTCTCCAAACTGGGGGAGTGGGCTGAGAAATGGCAAATGCGTTTTAATGTAACCAAATGTAAAGTAATGCATATTGGGGCAAAAAATCCAAACTTCATCTATCAACTCATGGGCTCTGAGTTATCCGTGACGGATCAGGAAAGAGATCTTGGTGTGTTGGTGGACAGCTCCATGAAGGTGTCTCCCCAATGTGTGGCAGCAGTGAAGAAGGCCAATTCCATGCTAGGGATTATCAAAAAGGGGATTGAAAATAAAACAGCCAACATTATAATGCCGTTATATAAAACAATAGTAAGGCCCCACCTGGAGTATTGTGTACAATTCTGGTCACCGCATCTCAAGAAAGACATAGTGGAACTGGAAAAGGTGCAGAAGAGAGCGACTAAAATGATTACTGGGCTGGGGCACCTCCCTTATGAAGAAAGGCTAAAACAATTGGGCCTCTTTAGTCTGGAAAAAAAGGCGCTTGAGGGGGGATATGATTGAGACATACAAAATAATGCAGGGTATGAGTAAAGTGGATAGAGGGAAGCTCTTCTCCCTCTCTCAAAATACCAGAACTAGGGGACATACACTCAAATTGAGTGCTGGGAGAGTAAGAACTGACAAAAGAAAATATTTTTTAACCCAGCGTGTTGTAAGTCTATGGAACTCCCTGCCACAGGATGTGGTGATGGCATCTGGCCTGGATGCCTTCAAAAGGGGATTGGACAGATTCCTAGAGGAAAAGTCCATCACGGGTTACAAACCATGATGGAGATGTGTAATCTCTAGGCTTTAAACCAGGGTACTTCAAGGGCCAGATGCAGGGGAGTGGTATCAGGAGACAGATATCTAGTCTCATGCGCTCCCAAACGCATCTGGTGGGGCCGCTGTGAGATACAGGAAGCTGGACTAGATGGACCTTTGGCCTGATCCAGCATGGCTCTTCTTATATTCTTATGTTCTTATGTTCTTAAGGCCAAGCGGTCAGTCTTGGAAGCCAAATTCAGGTTGTTAGGTAGAAGATTGAAGTCCCGGGCTTCCAAGGTAGCATTTTCAGAAGTGCTTCCTGTTCCTCGTGCAGGACCTGCAAAGCAGGCAGAACTCAGAAGCCTCAATGCGTGGATGAGGCAATGGTGTCGAGAGGAGGGCTTTAGATTTGTCAGAAACTGGAGAACATTTTGGGACAAGCCAAACCTGTTCAGGAGGGATGGGTTGCACTTGAATCATGATGGGACCAGATTGCTGGCACTCAACCTCAAAAAGGCAGCAGAGCAGCTTTTAAACTGATAACTGGGGGAAAGCCGACAGGAGCTGTGTGGCATCCGGTTCGGAACACCTCATCCTCGGGGAATGAGGTTGGAGAGGGTGGAGAATCACATAGAGAAGACATAGCAGGTATTAGCACTGGGAGAATAACGGAATGTGACAGTTTGTCTACTGAAAATAAAAGCTGTCGGGGGAAAAGAACAAGGCAGCAGCTGTTGTTGTGGGACCCACTGTACAGGTGCTTCTACGCCAATGCTCGAAGCCTCTGAGCAAAGATGGGAGAACTTGAACATTTGGCAGCTAGGGATAACATAGATATAATAGCCATAACAGAAACCTGGTGGAATGAGGAGAACCAGTGGGATACAGCAATCCCAGGCTATAAACTCTATAGAAGGGATAGAGAGGGGCAGGTTGGAGGAGGAGTGGCCATCTATGTCAAAGAAGGGGTAAAATCCAGCAGAATGGAGATGGACAGAGGGTCTGACTCCACCATAGAATCACTTTGGGTTAAACTACCAGGTCCAAGGAGTGGTGTGATAGTTGGAGTATTCTATCGTCCACCAGATCAAAAACTTGAGGAGGACCTTGAAATGAGGAGAGAAATCATGGAGGTGGCTAAGAGGGATAGGATAGTAATCATGGGGGACTTCAATTATCCCCACATTGACTGGGTCAATGCGAGCTCCGGGCAAGAAAGAGAAACTGGGTTTCTCGACTTGCTGAATGACTGTGCCTTAGAGCAACTTGTCATGGAGCCCACCCGAGAACAGGCAACTCTGGATCTAATACTGTGTGATACTCAGGACCTGGTCAGGGATGTGAATGTCACTGAGCCTCTGGGGAACAGTGACCATGCTGCAATTTCCTTTGCCATGCATGTCGGAGGAAGAGTGTCAACCAAATCAGACATAAAAACCCTTGATTTTCGAAGGGCAAACTTCCCTCAGATGAGGAAACTAGTTAGAGAGAAACTGAAGGGGAAGGTTAGAAGAATCCAATCTCTTCAGAGTGCATGGAGCCTGTTTTAAAACAACAATAATAGAGGCCCAGCACAAGTGCATACCACAAAGAAAGAAGAGCTCATTTAAGTCCAAGAGGACACCGGCATGGTTAACGAGTGGAGTTAGAGAGGCTCTAAAGCACAAGGAGAGGTCCTTCTGTAAATGGAAATCCTCCCCAAATGAGGAAAATAAAAAGGAACACAAACTCTGGCAAAAGAAATGTAAAAAGATGATAAGGGAGGCAAAGAAAGACTTTGAGGAACGCATGGCTAGCAATATAAAGGGTAATAATAAAAGCTTCTTTAAATATGTTAGAAGTAGAAAACCTGCCAGAGAACCAGTTGGCCCTCTGGATGGTGAGGGAGGAAAAGGGGAGGTTAAGGAAGACTTGGACATTGCAGAGAAATTGAATGAGTTCTTTGCGTCTGTCTTCACGACAGAGGACCTTGAGCGGATTCCGCTGCCTGAGCCGCCCCTCTTGACTAAAGAATTAAATCAAATACAGGTTAAAAGAGAAGATGTTTTAGGACTAATTGATAACTTGAGGATTAACAAGTCACCGGGCCCAGATGGCATCCATCCAAGGGTTATTAGGGAACTGAGAAACGAAATTGCAGATCTCTTAACGGTTATATGCAACTTGTCTCTTAAAACGGCCACAGTGCCGGAGGACTGGAGGATAGCAGATGTCACACCAATTTTTAAAAAAGGAAGGGGGGGGACCCGGGAAACTACAGGCCAGTTAGCCTTACATCTGTCCCAGGGAAGATGGTGGAAAGCCTCATCCAAGAGAAAATCTTAAAACACATAAAAGAACAAACCTTGCTGAGAGAAAATCAGCATGGCTTCTGTAAGGGTAAATCTTGTCTGACAAACCTCTTAGAATTTTTTGAAAAGGTCAACAGGCACGTGGATTTGGGTGAACCGGTTGATATAGTCTATCTGGATTTTCAAAAGGCTTTTGACACAGTCCCTCACCAAAGGCTGCTGAGAAAATTGCACAGTCAGGGGATAAGAGGGCAGGTCCTCTTATGGATTGAGAACTGGTTGAGATCCCGGAAACAAAGAGTAGGTGTCAATGGGAAATTTTCACAATGGAGAGAGGTGAAAAGCGGTGTGCCCCAGGGCTCTGTCCTGGGACCGGTGCTTTTCAATCTGTTCATAAATGACCTGGAGACAGGGATAAACAGTGAGGTGGCCAAGTTTGCCGATGACACAAAACTTTTCCGTGAGGTAAAAACCAGAGAAGATTGTGAAGAGCTCCAGAAGGATCTCTCCAAACTGGGGGAATGGGCTGAGAAATGGCAAATGCGTTTTAATGTAACCAAATGTAAAGTAATGCATATTGGGGCAAAAAAATCCAAACTTCATCTATCAACTCATGGGCTCTGAGTTATCCGTGACGGATCAGGAAAGAGATCTTGGTGTGTTGGTGGACAGCTCCATGAAGGTGTCTCCCCAATGTGTGGCAGCGGTGAAGACGGCCAATTCCATGCTAGGGATGATCAAAAAGGGGATTGAAAATAAAACAGCCAACATTATAATGCCTTTATACAAAACAATAATAAGGCCCCACCTGGAGTATTGTGTACAATTCTGGTCACCGCATCTCAAGAAAGACATGGTGGAACTGGAAAATGTGCAGAAGAGAGTGACTAAAATGATTACTGGGCTGGGGCACCTCCCTTATGAGGAAAGGCTAAAACATTTGGGCCTCTTTAGTCTGGAAAAAAGGCGCTTGAGGGGGGATATGATTGAGACATACAAAATAATACAGGGTATGAGTAAAGTGGATAGAGGGACGCTCTTCTCTCACACACAAAATACCAGAACTAGGGGACATGCACTCAAATTGAGGGCTGTGAGAGTAAGAACAGACAAAAGAAAATATTTTTTCACCCAGCGCGTTGTAAGTCTATGGAACTCCCTGCCACACAATGTGGTGATGGCATCTGACCTGGATGCCTTCAAAAGGGGATTGGACAGATTCCTGGAGGAAAAGTCCATCACAGGTTACAAACCATGATGGAGAAACCAGGGTACTTCAAGGGCCAGATGCAGGAGAGTGGTATCAGGAGACAGATATCTAGTCTCATGCGCTCCCAAAACACATCTGGTGGAGGCCACTGGGAGATACAGGAAGCTGGACTAGATGGGCCTTTGGCCTGATCCAGCATGGCTCTTCTTATGTTCTTATGTTCTTATGTTCCTTTTAAAAAAAGGTTTTGGAATTTTCCAGACGCATTCCTTCGATTACTAGATGGTTATAAAGGGGGAGGCCAGAGGGAAGGCATGGTGTTTTAAGCCATGCAGAAATGCTAAGTTGAAAGCATGGCGTATATATTTGTGGACTGATAATAGTAGTCTTGTCAACCTGTGGGTCGTCGCCTCTTCCACATTTAATTAAATTCTGCTGCAGGCCATCACCTCCGTTTTGGTCCTCCAAGGGCAGGCCAGCCACTGGCAAGGGCCTCTGCCACCTGCCCACTTGCCCCCGGCATAATTTTGTTCCAAACAGCTTCAGCAGGGACCAATGAATGAGATGATCACAGAGAGGATGGTTTTGCTGCAGCTCATGTACAACGAATGGCTGAATAATTTAAAGAATGCTGGCCTCTCAGTACAGAATGTGTATTGGGGGGAGGGAGAGGGTGATGGAAGAGAGCAGATGGAAGGAGGGGGTATTAAGAGGCTAAAGGGGAAGGGAATAAGAGAGTTCAGTTTGATATGTTCACAAGCGGCACCTGCAACAAAAGGCCTTGTCCTGAGATGCTCACAGAGGTTTGGCTGAAATGCGGCCCTTTCCCTCAATATCCTCCATTCCATTTTTACTCTGACAGCATCTTCCATCCTCCTCATAGATCCATCTGCGTTCTGGAGCTTCTAGGTGCCTTCACATGTCCTGGAGCGGCTTTTCCAGTTTCATTCTCAAAATCATTGTGTGCGTTAACCCTAACCCTAACTCTAACCCATTTGTGAATGGCGATGCTCTTTTGACCTCCTAAGGATTTGCTCTCACAGAATCAAGCCTGCTTTTAGTATTGTGTATCTGAAGAAGTGAGACTGAAGAAGGGAGTTTGAGGCGTCTTCACCCTTTGCTCCTTGATTACTTAAAGGACCAATATGTGTATGTTCCAAGCAGAGGTGGATTTATTTACTTTTATTTATTTATTTATTTATATATTTTACCCACCTTTCTCCTTGGAAAAGGACCCAAGGTGGCTTACACTAAGGAGGGACAATATACAGACCAGAACATTTAACACATATTCAAGTTCGGAACAGGGAATTAGAGCAGGCATCTTAGAACATTAAAAAAGGTAACATTAGAACTACAAAGAGCACGCAAGAGAAAAGAAAAATCCATTATGAGGGGTAAAAAGCGACACAAAACACTAGTGTTCTTATGAAATCAATCAATGCAATCTTGTATGGTGGCTATCCCTATAAAGTGACATAGTAGGTAGTCCCTCATTCGGGGAAAGCTTGCCTGAAGAGAAAGGTCTTTGCCTGTTTCCGGAAAGGTAGCAGAGACGGGCCAGTCCTGGCCTCCAGTGGGAGGGAGTTCCAAAGTCTGGGAGCAGCAACAGAGAAGGCCTTTTCATGTGTTCTTATGAGCCGCACCTGTGAGGTGGGATGGAGAGATGGGCCTCTCCTGATGACCATAGCACCTGAGCCGGTTCATACTGCAATATTCATTTTTTGAGGTAACTAGGACCCAGGCCGTTTTGTGCTCTGAAGGTTAAGGTCAGCACCTTGAATTAACAATTAAACACAATAAGCACATACTTAGGGGCATGAAGGGAAGAGGGGGCACCACAGAAATTTTCCATAGCTGAATTTTCCATCAGCCATGATGAGCCATATGGTGCAATACTGCAAATGGTACAGCTGAACCAGGACCTGCAAAAAGCACCCCCATACAGACATTAAATGAAAAGATTACATACAAATATATACAATAATAGCAGGAGCACTTAGACAGTGCAGACCTACACGAAGGGTTATGAAATCAAAGGGACCCCTGCACACAGATAAACAAAAGCAGGGAAAACTTTGTATGCAGTCAGTTGTCCATGGAGAATGAGACTGTGCAGGGGTGCTAGTAGCTCACTCAGCATCCAGCGTGCCAACAGGCAACAGCACACGTGCTAACATTGGAACTTTGTGTCAGGATATGGGCTACATGGTCCTGGTTAGAGATGGGCACGACTTAGCGGTATTCCCGTTTCCGTTTCCGTTACTCGTTTCCGTTACTCTACGGAAACGGTAACGGGAATTACTCCGCCAGACTTCGAGCTCGAACCGACGAACGAACAATTTGGTCTGATTTGTCGTGCTCGTTACTTGCATCGCGGCGATCGCGCAATGCCAAGCGGCACAGAAAAAAAGTTTTTAAAAGTAAAAAAAAAACCCGATTCCCGGCCCTAAAAGTAGGCGAAAACTCTCTGAGGGCACCTACCAGGCCAGAAGGGTGTTTTATTTGGGGGAGGGGGTTCCCCGCCCCCCTCTCCTTGGCTATTGCTTGCTACTGCTGCGCTGCTGGTACCAGGCTGGGAGGGCGCATCCATTTGCCATGCAGTGCGGGGGATCCAAAATGGTGACCGCAATTTTTTTTTTTTGAAATCGTTGCCCAAAACCCCACCAAAGCACCACAGAAACATGCGAAAATTAGCTATTTTAAATGCTTGAATTTTTACAGTAGCAGCAGTGGGTTTTTCTTGCAAAAAAAGTCTCCGTTGATTTTATTTTATTTTATTTTATTTTATTTTATTTTTTTACACCTGCGCATTCGCAATGATGGGCTCGCCCATGGGAGTGGACCATGCAAAGTTTTGGAGCCATTCCACCAATCGCATGGCCAGGTTTTGCTGACTGTACCAGGCTGGGAGGGCGCATCCATTTGCCATGCAGTGCGGGGGATCCAAAATGGCGACCGCAATATTTTTTTGAAATCGTTGCCCAAAACCCCACCAAAGCACCACAGAAACATGTGAAAATTAGCTATTTTAAATGCTTGAATTTTTACAGTAGCAGCAGTGGGTTTTTCTTGCAAAAAAAGTCTCCGTTGATTTTATTTTATTTTATTTTATTTTATTTTTTTACACCTGCACATTCGCAAATTTTCCACCAATCGCATGGCCACTTGGCCAGGTTGACCACAGAGACTTCTGGGATGTGCCAATCAGGCATAAACAGCCCACTAATCGTAGCCCAAAACCGAACCCTAAGCCTAACCCATACGCCAGTACACTGTCCTTCTAAGTGGGTCAGAGAGGCACCCAGATGCACCCCAATACTCACCCTAACCTCACCCGTAACTAGCCTAACCCTAGCCCTTGCGCTAAGCTGTCTTAACCCTAAGCCAGATCTACTTGCATTGCACTACATGCAAGTACATGAGATACAGCGGGTGCAAGGAGTCTGCCAGTCCGTCACTTGTGGCTCTGGCTGACTCCTGCAGCTCCCTCCAGGAGCCCGCTACCCCCCCAAACCAGTACTAACGACAACGAAAAAAACGAAAAAAAACGAACTGACTAATTTTTGCGAAATTTCGCGAAAAACAGACACGAGCCGAAACGGACTGCCTCCGACACACGACAACTCGAAAACGTCATTTTCCCGAGTCGTGCCCATCTCTAGTCCTGGTAACTTCAGGATAAGGGCCAGCCTGACCCAGAAATTGCCTGGTGGTTGCAGGCTGAGGACCTGCCCTGAGCAGCAGCTACTAGGCCACTCATGAGGCCCACCTGGAAGCCAGGAGGGAAGGCTTTTGACACAGTCCCTCACCAGAGGCTGCTGAGAAAATTGCACAGTCAGGGGATAAGAGGGCAGGTCCTCTTATGGATTGAGAACTGGTTGAGATCCCGGAAACAAAGAGTAGGTGTCAATGGGAAATTTTCACAATGGAGAGAAGTGAAAAGTGGTGTGCCCCAGGGCTCTGTCCTGGGACCGGTGCTTTTCAATCTGTTCATAAATGACCTGGAGACTGGGATGAACAGTGAGGTGGCCAAGTTTGCCGATGACACAAAACTTTTTCCGTGTGGTAAAAACCAGAGAAGATTGTGAAGAGCTCCAGAAGGATCTCTCCAAACTGGGGGAACGGGCTGAGAAATGGCAAAGGCGTTTTAATGTAACCAAATGTAAAGTAATGCATATTGGGGCAAAAAATCACAACTTTATCTATCAACTCATGGGCTCTGAGTTATCCATGAAGGATCAGGAAAGAGATCTTGATGTGTTGTGTGGACAGCTCCATGAAGATATGTACCCAACGTATGGCAGCAGTGAAGAAGACCAATTCCATGCTAGGAATTATCAAAAAGGGGATTGAAAATAAAACAGCCAACATTATAATGCCATTATACTGTAGCCTTTTTCTTAGGCCTACATTCCTACCGAAACACTTCCAGGTTCTTTGCCGCTTGGGGTGAAACAGGGATTCAAACGAAACCAGAATTTTGATGAAATAGAGAAAGGCTTTTATTTACTAAGCAGCAATGCCACTGGCGTTCAGCGGAATTTTTTCTCAAAGGCTGAAAGCCCATTACATTGAAATCATACATGTTAAATAGCATTGGTATCGCATCACATTGATCACAGGTCTAAGCCCTAGCCACTCAGGAGTGGGGACTGACATGTGCAGAAGCTGTTCACTAGCATAGGCCTCTATTGTGTTGTTATCTTAACATGATTTGCAACATGGTCTAGCTAGTTAGACAAAGGCAGTCTATACTGACTCGCTGGGAAACAGAAACTAAGTTGGGCACATGCGGGGAGCATTGAAACAGTTCAGGGAGTAGGAACATCTACAGAAACAGTGTAGGACACAAAGGCTATCTAGGTCACATTCCACTCATGGGAGCTAGCACAGCTTTCTGACTGCAGTTTGAATTTATACTGACCCAGACGTTTTGTAAAGCATTCTAGGTTAGCATAACAGACGCCATTTTAATACCCTTCTCTACAATACAAAACGATAGTAAGGCCGCACCTGGAGTATTGTGTACAATTCTGGTCACCGCATCTCAAAAAGGACAGAGTGGAACTGGAAAAGGTGCCGAAGAGAGCGACTAAAATGATTACTGGGCTGGGGCACCTCCCTTATGAGGAAAGGCTAAAACATTTCGGGCTCTTTAGTCTGGAAAAAAGGCGCCTGAGGGGGGATATGATTGAGAGACGTACAAAATAATGCAGGGCATGAGTAAAGTGGATAGAGGGACGCTCTTCTCTCTCACACAAAATACCAGAACTAGGGGACATCCACTCAAATTGAGGGCTGGAAGAGTAAGGACAGACAAAAGAAAATATTTTTTCACCCAGCGCGTTGTTAGTCTGTGGAACTCCCTGCCACAGGATGTGGTGATGGCATCTGGCCTGGATGCCTTCAAAAGGGGATTGGACAGATTCCTGGAGGAAAAGTCCATCACAGGTTACAAACCATGATGGAGATGTGTAACCTCCAGGCTTAAAACCAGGGTAGTTCAAGGGCCTGATGCAGGGGAGTGGTATCAGGAGACAGAGATCTAGTCTCTTGTGCTCCCAGAGGCATTTGTCACTGTAAGATATAGGAAACAACTAGATGGGCCCTTGGCCTGATGCAGCATGACTCTTCTTATGCTCTTAAGGCCTATTTAAGGGGTGGTTCTCCCTCCAAGACTTGCCTCAGCAATTCAAGTGTCTTCTGCAATTATGCTTTGGCCTGTGTGTCTGGCCTTGCCTTGCTCCAGCCATACGTTCAGTGCAACAAAAAAATGTAAAAACAAGATCTAGTTCTGCTGAACTTTATAAAATAATTGTAGAAGACAATATTGAGTGTGTCTTTCCAAATGTAGACCTTGGCTTTTGTGGTTTTTTTAACATTAATGTTCATAAATTGTTCAGCTGAGCATTCATTTTCTCAGTGGAATTATATTAAAAATCCCATCAAAACAACTATGCTACAAGGCAGTCTGGATGCCTTGTCTCTATTAAGTATAGAAGCAGATGTGTTGTGCAAGATTTAGTTTTCAGGATCTGATCAAATACTAAAAAGTAGGGGGAAGTTTTTCAAATGTATAGGAAGTGGAAGTATACAAAAATAAACATTATTTTCCATCCTACTGTGAGGTTTGTTGAATTGTAATAAATAAATTTTATTTTATTATTTATTATTGTTTATATTTTGAATTACATATATGGGGGGCACCAAAATCTTAAGTGCTTAGGGCCTCTGAGGGTGTTAATCTGGCCCTGGTTCCAAGTTACCTTGTCCTCTTATGATTTTGTCTCCCTTTCAAAGGCTGTTTGTTAAATAATTTCCTGCATACGATATAGTGATGGAAACCAATGTGGGTTCCCATGGACTAGCCTAGTAGCTAGATGGGCAGTATATCAATCAATCAATCAATCAATCAATCAATCAATCAATCAATCAATCAATCAATCAACAAACAAGCAAGCATATTTATGGGACATAAGGCTGTTGCTCACTATTTGTCTTGATGGCTTTTTAAATCATTCAGCATCAGCAATAGGCAATGTAGCAAGGTGTTGTCAAGTCGCTTCTGACCCGTACAGGCCCTAATAGGGAAATGTTTATGATTGCCATCCCTGTTTATAATTGCCATCATGGAAATGTTTATGATTGCCATCCTTGCAACCCCAGGGAGTTTCCATGGTAGAGTGAAGTTTTTAACCCAAGTATCTTACATCTTAGTAGAACTCTATCCACTACATCACACTGGCTTTCATATCAGTTATAGGATGCCTCCCTATATGAATTGCTTTGGGAACCACTGTAACGAAACTCAGGGTTAGGAGCGTCTTTGGCAGAGAATTTACCTGAGTTCCTGTGGGTTCTTTAATGAAAACAAATGGCCTGAGAGCATCAAATTAATGAAATCCCTTTATTCACTATTCTAAGTTACAAAAATGAAAAACAACTCATAAAAATCAGTGAAAATCAATGGAAAATATAAAAATGCTTATCAGATACAATCATATAATATTGCCTGAAAATAATAAAGTCTATGATATTCTTACTAGCTTAGATACTGTGGAAATTACAATGCCTAGGCTAGCTAGGTCTAAACTCTAGCGGACTACACCTTGAAGCCAAATTCCAAGCAAATCGCTTTCTCATAGCCTTAAGTATAAACTTCTCTTTCCCCCAGCTCCGAGCAGTTTCCAGAGGTCACGTGAAACAATTGTCCAACGGTAGCTCCAATCGCCTCTAATTTGGCTTATTATGGCTAGGCTATTGCATTCCTTAGATAAGCGTTTGGCGAAAAGCTGACAATGTGAAGTTAATATTGAGCCTTATATATCACACTATGTCCCATCATCCTGATTCCGTTACCAGCAGAAGGTTGCCGTTCTGCTTGTGGACTTCTTTAGAAGCATCTGATTAGCCACTGACTGAATGGATGCTGGGTGACGTATGGCTCGTGTCTGGTCCAGTATGGGCTGACCTGAATACCTTGCCTCTCGTCCGTTCTCTTCGTTCTCTTCCTCCACCACCAATGGTCAGATCATAAGCTCCTAAGAGCAACAATTTGTCTTGGGCTTGCTTTGTTGATGCTCCTCTATAAAGCAGCCTGGCTTGAGATGTTGCTCTCCAGATGTGTTGATCTACAACTCTCATCCATCCGATTGACCTTGATTGTCTGGGAACAATGGGAGTTTGGCCGTCTAATGCACCTGGAGGCCTGGATTTTGGGGAAGCCTGCTGTAAATCATGAGGTGCAATGATCATCCTGGCAAAACAATGATATTGGAATGCCAGTAGACATAAAAAATATTTAGGAGAGAATCATAGAATCATAGAATCATAGAGTTGGAAGAGAGCTCAAGGGCCATCTAGTCCAACCCCCCTGCCATGCAGGAACCCCATCACAATATTTCCGACTAGAGATGGGCACGACCAGGAAAAATGACATTTCAAGTTGTCGTTTGTCGGGACGGGTCCGTTTCGGGTCGTTTCCGTTTGTCGCGGAAATTTTCAAAAATTTGTCGTTTGTCGTTTGTCGTTTGTGTTGGGGTTGGGGTTGGGGTAAGTGGGCTCTGGGAGGCACCTCTCTAGGTGCCTCTGTCGTCTGACCCACTAAGAAGGGAAGGGAAGCGTTTTGCGTAGCTGCCGCGTAGCATACATTACATTGTGTTAGGGTTGGGTGGTAAGTGGCAGAGGCACCTCTCTGGGTGCCTCTGACTCACTAAGAAGGAAAGCATACTGGCGTACAGGTTAGGGGTAGGGGTAGTGGGCTCTGGCTGGGAGGCACCTCTCTGGGTGCCTCTACTCTGACCCACTAAGATGGGAAGCGTACTTGCGTACGGATCTGGGTTAGGGTTGGGGTTAGGGTAAGGGCTAGCCTTAGGATTACGGTTAAGGTTAGGGTGGGTTAGTGGGCTGCACCTCTGGGTGCCTCTGACCCACTAAGAAGGACAGTGTACTGGCGTATGGGTTAGGGTTAGGGTTAGGGTTAGGGTTAGGGTTAGTGGGCTTTTTATGCCCTCTGGCACATCCAGAAGTCTCAGTCAAAACCTGGCCATGCGATTGGTGGAATGGGTCCAAAAAATTGCATGGTCCCATCCCATGGCCAGCCCATCATTGCGCAGGTATAAAAAAAATAAAAATAAAAATAAAAATAAAAATAAAATAAAATCAATGGAGACGTTTTATTGCAAGAAAAACCCACTGGTGCTACTATAAAAAATCAGGGATTTAAAATACCTAATTTTCAAATGTTTCTGTGGTGCTTTGGTGGGTTTTTGGACCACGATTTAAAAATAAACATTGTGGTCGCCATTTTGGATCCCCCCCCACCGCATGGCAAATGGAGACGACGAGGATGCCCCCCCCCAGCCTGGTACCAGCAGCCCAGGACAGGAGGGGGGGAGGCCGGGGACCCCCCCAGAAACCACCCCTCTCTGGTAGGCGCCCTCACTGAGGCAGGCATATTTTCACCTGCTTTTATGCCCGGGAATCGTTTTTTATTTTATTTTTAAAACTTTTTTTCTGTGCTGCTTGGCATCGCGCTATTGCCGCGATGCAATGAACGACAACGAAAAATCAGATCCAATTTATCTTTATCGGGTCGGGTTCGAGCTGGAGCGGAGTAATTCTCATTACCGTTACCCGTTACATAATGACGATAACTGAAAATGGAAACGAGAATTTCGCCGCTCCGTGCCCATGTCTATTTCCGACAGGTGGCCATCCAGCCTCTTCTTAAAAACCTCCAAAGAAGGAGACTCCACCACCCTCCTTTGGGGCAGCATCTTCCATTGCCGAACAGCTCTAACTGTCATGAAATTCTTTCTAATGTTTAAATTGAATCTCTTTTCCTGCAGTTTGAAACCATTGCCCCGAGTCCTAGTCTCTGAAGCCATGGAAAACAAACCAGTCCCTTCTTCAATGTGACATCCTTTCAGATATTTATACATAGTTAGCTATCATATCCCCTCTCAGTCTTCTTTTTGTAAGGCTAAACCTTCCCAGCTCTCTAAGCCGCTCCTCGTAAGATATTTCCTCCAGACCCTCAATCATCCTGGTCGCCCTCCACTGGACCCGTTCAAGATTGTCAACATCCTTTTTAAACTGAGACGCACAGAACTGGGCACAGGACTCCAGGTGGGGTCTGACAAGAGCAGAATAGAGTGGTACTATCACTTCCCTTGATCTAGACACTATGGTTCTGTTGATGCAACCAAGAATCGCATTGGCTTTCTTGGCTGCCGCATCACACTGCTGACTCATGTACAATTTGTGATCCACCAAGACTCCCAGATCCCTTTCACAGGTACTATTTTCCAGCCAGGTGTCTCCCATCCTATATCTGTGCAATTCATTCTTTTTACCTTGATGTACTGTGGCAAAAAGGGTTAATACAAGTATGAATATTTATGACTCAGGTTTGAATAGCCAATCACCAAGCTGGTGGGAGGGGTTAAGAATGTTATATATTGGAATGTAAGGGGTGACAGACAGTTCAGTTTAAATTCAGTTTGAGTTCAGTTCAGTTTAAGTTGAGGTCACTTGGTGGGGAGGGGTGAGAGTCAGTTATATTGTCAGTTGGTCAGGTGGGAGATCCTGCCACTGAGAAGGGTCTGGTTTAGAAAGGAAACACTTTACTAAAAGATTACATGTATGCAACTTCGGCTAAAGCTATCAAAATACTGATCATCTAATTGTAAACCAATAAATGTTTGATGTTTGTTTTTAACACTATATTACCTGGTGTGACTCTCTCTCTCAAATACATACAAGTGTCCAGATTAATCTGGTCGTGGCAGTGAGTGAAAACCCAGTGTGTGAAAGGGGCACATCACATGCACCAGCCTACATTTCCTTCTGTTGAAACCCATTCATCACTCATGTTTCAATAGAAGACCAGAACGGAATTCACAGCTGTTTAATGCAAAATCCCACACTTGCTTTACTCCTGCACTTAGACAGAAAAGGTGGGGAGTGAGAACAGAGGTTAAATGATTGCTGTGGCTATTCCTCCAGGTGTTTTGGCACCACAGTCCAATCATACCTCTTTCCCCTCTCTTTAGGGGGACCAAATACCTCACAGCATCAGTCAGGCACAATGTTACATAAGAACATAAGAAGAGCCATGCTGGATCAGGCCAAAGGCCCATCTAGTCCAGCTTCCTGTATCTCACAGTGGCCCCACCAGATGCTTTTGGAAGCGCATGAGACTAGATATCTGTCTCCTGATACCACTCCCCTGCATCTGGCCCTTGAAGTACCCTGGTTTTAAGCCTGGAGATTACACATCTCCATCATGGTTTGTAACCTGTGATGGACTTTTCCTCCAGGAATCTGTCCAATCCCCTTTTGAAGGCATCCAAGCCAGATGCCATCACCACATCCTGTGGCAGGGAGTTCCACAGACTAACAACGCGCTGGGTGAAAAAATGTTTTCTTTTGTCTGTTCTTACTCTCCCAGCCCGCAATTTGAGTGCATGTCCCCCTAGTTCTGGTATTCTGAGAGAGAGAAGAGCTTCCCTCTATCCACTTGACTCATGCCCTGCATTATTTTGTACGTCTCAATCATATCCCCCCTCAGGCACCTTTTTTCCAGACTAAAGAGCCCCAAATGTTTTAGCCTTTCCTCATAAGGGAGGTGCCCCAGGCCAGTAATCATTTTAGTCGCTCTCTTCTGCACCTTTTCCAGTTCCACTATGTCTTTCTTGAGATGTGGTGACCAGAATTGTACACAATACTCCAGGTGGGGCCTTACTATTGTTTTGTATAATGGCATTATAATGTTGGCTGTTTTATTTTCAATCCCCTTTTTGATAATCCCTAGCATGGAATTGGCCTTCTTCACCGCTGCCACACATTGGGGAGACACCTTCATGGAGCTGTCCACCAACACACCAAGATCTGTTTCCTGATCCATCACGGATAACTCAGAGCCCATGAGTTGATAGATAAAGTTTTGATTTTTCAGCCCAGTATGCATTACTTTACATTTGGCTACATTAAAACGCATTTGCCATTTCGTAGCCCATTCCCCCAGTTTTGAGAGATCCTTCTGGAGCTCTTCACAATCTTCTCTGGTTTTTACCACACGGAAAAGTTTTGTGTCATCTGCAAACTTGGCCACCTCACTGTTTATCCCTGTCTCCAGGTCATTTATGAACAGATTGAAAAGCACCGGTCCCAGGACAGAGCCCTGGGGCACACCGCTTTTCACCTCTCTCCATTGTGAAAATTTCCCATTGACACCTACTCTTTGTTTCCTGGATCTCAACCAGTTCTCAATCCATAAGAGGACCTGCCCTCTTCTGCACATTCAGGCGCAAGTAATTTACAGTCGACAAGAGCTTTTAACTATCGGCAGAGAAGGCTGCAGCCAGGAGGTTACAACTTACAACATTCCAGCTGAGCTTATCAGAGGGCCTGCATATCCTTTGGCTACTCCCCCTGCTTTCCCTGCCAGAAAGAAAAGAAAACGGAGGAAACGCAAGCAGAAGCGGGGCTGCAGAGCCAGACTTCAAGTGAGGCTAAGTAAAAATCCTTACAAGCCTGCATTGCCAAGTCTTTTTGTTTCAAATGTGAGATCTCTTCCTAATAAGATCGAGGAGTTGGAACTTACTATCTCTCTGCAGAAAAATATCCGGGATTGCTGTGTTATGGTCCTTTTGGAGACATGGCTGGGTCCTGCCTTTCCACAGGAGCTTCTACATCTACAGGGACGCTCAGCATTTAGAGCAGATAGAACTATTGAATCCGGGAAGAGCAGAGGTGGAGGGATTTGTGTTTACATAAACAACAACTGGAGCACAGATGTTAAAATAATGGATATTCATTGTTCTCCTGATTTGGAATATCTAGCAGTGAAATGCCGCCCCTTTTATTTGCCACGTGAGTTTAATGTTGTTATAATAACTGCAGTATATATACCTCCTGATGCAAACACTACTACAGCTATGGGTCACCTGCTAACTACTATTAGCAAACAGCAGCAGGCTTACCCAGATGGAGCGCTGGTGGTTGCAGGTGATTTTAATCAAGCCAATTTAAAGACTGTTCTCCCTAAGTTCTATCAGTATGTTGACTGTCCCACCAGAGGGAAAAATACCTTGGACCAAGTATATAGTAACATCATGCATGGATACAAGACTAAGCCTTTGCCCAATATAGGACAGTCAGATCATATATCCCTGTTTATGATTCCATCATACAGACCTCTCGTTAATAGAATCAGACCATCAACCAGAGAAATACGAGTGTGGCCAGCAGGTGCATCTGAGCAACTTCAAGACTGCTTTAGGAGCACTGAATGGGCACTGTTTGAGGAGGACAATGTTGATACATATGCCTCGACAGTACTGTTCTATATTAAAAGCTGCATTGATGTTGTCACTATCACCAGACAAGTACGGGTGTTTCCTAACAACAAGCCCTGGCTAAATAGAGATGTGCGCCTTCTGTTAAAGGCCAGAAATGCTGCTTTCCACTCTGGTGATGCACTACAGTACAGAGAGGCCAGAGCTAAATTGAAAAAGGGCGTCAGGGATGCCAAAGCTATGTACTGTCGGAGGATTGAACATCATTTTGAGAGCTCTGATCCTCGTCGGGTATGGCAAGGTCTGCGACAAATCACGGGGCAGAATATTAAAAATAATCTGTCTAGCAGTAGTGAGTTTTTGGCTGATCAGCTGAATCAATTCTTCAGCCGTTTTGAGGTGGAAGCTGGAACCACTATCACTACAGCATCGACCATCAATAGCACACCATCAGAATCTACTACCGACAGACAACCACTTCTACTGCAGATTTCTGATGTGCAACGCGCTTTCCAGAATATTAATGCTAGGAAGGCAGCTGGACCGGATGGAATCATGGGACGAGTTGTTAGGGACTGTGCTGCAGAATTAGCTGGAGTATTTACAGACATTTTTAATCTATCTTTGTTGCAGTGCTTTGTCCCTACTTGCCTGAAGACATCTATTATAGTGCCAGTCCCTAAGCAGCCAGTAGTAGTATCTCTCAATGACTATAGACCAATAGCTTTAACATCTGTTATTATGAAATGTTTTGAGAGATTGGTGCTAGATTATATTAAGGCTAGACTTCCATCTACTCTGGACCCGTTCCAGTTTGCATACAGGAGTAACAGATCCACTGATGATGCTATATCCATTGTTGTCCATACTGTACTGAGCCATTTAGAGCAACAGGGAACATATGCAAGGCTGTTATTTGTGGATTATAGCTCTGCTTTTAATTCAATTCTACCTAATAGGTTGTTTTTTAAAATGGCCAGTTTGGGTATACATCAGAAGATTTGTTTGTGGGTAAGGAATTTTCTGACTGATAGGCCACAGTCAGTAAGGATGGGACCCCACCATTCTTCTACTCTTGTATTAAGTACAGGAGCTCCTCAGGGTTGTGTGCTGAGCCCCTTCCTCTACTCCTTGTACACACATGATTGCACCCCACTGTATAACTCCAACACAATCATCAAATTTGCAGATGATACAACAGTGGTGGGGCTCATTAGTAAGAACGATGAGTCTGCTTATAGGAAAGAAGTACAAGGGTTGACTCAGTGGTGTAAAGAAAACAATCTTATACTTAACACCAAAAAAACTAAAGAACTTATAATTGATTTCAGGAGGAAGAAAGAGGTACATTTACCATTGTACATAAATGGTGAGGAGGTGGAGAGGGTTGGTAGCTTTAAATATCTGGGCACTTACATCTCAGAGGACCTCTCATGGACTGCAAACACCAATATGGTTGTGAAGAAGGCACAGAAGAGGCTGTATTTCCTGAGAATGCTCAGGAAGATGAATTTATCTCAGCATCTACTTCTGTCTTACTATCACAGCACCATTGAGAGTGTCCTAACTTATGGCATGCTATCATGGTATGGGAGCAGCTCTGTAGCGGACAAAAAAGCTCTACAGAGAATAATTAAAATTGCCCAGAATGTTACCGGGCTCCAGCTACCAACCCTGGATGACATCTTCACATCTCGCTGTTTGAGGAAGTCACACAACATTCTGAGGGACTCTACTCATCCTGCTCACAATTTCTTTGAACTGTTGCCTTCTGGCAGAAGATACAGAACAATTAAAACTCGGACCACACGTCTTCTGAACAGTTTTTATCCCAGAGCTATAATTGCACTTAATAATGAACTCAAGAACCACCAGTAGTGAGCACTTGGACAGGATTACCTAGCCTGTTGTGTAGATGCTTGTGTTTTTAAGGGGGGGGTTGGTGGGGGGGGGAGTGTTCAGGGATTTTTATGTGTGTGTGTTGAAGGTTTTTTTTTTAATGTGTGTGAGAGTGTTTGGAGATTTGTGTGTGTGCGTGTTGAATCTGGTCTCTGGGTATCTGAATTTCGTTGTATGTGTATACTGTGTATATACACACAATGACAATAAATTATTATTATATTATTATCCCCTGACTGTGCAATTTTCTCAGTAGCCTCTGGTGAGGGACTGTGTCAAAGGCCTTTTGAAAATCCAGATAGACTATATCCACCGGTTCACCCAAATCTACATGCCTGCTGACCTTTTCAAAAAATTCTACAAGATTGGTCAGACAAGACTTACCCTTGGAGAAGCCATGCTGATTTTCTCTCAGCAAATGTTTTGCTTTCCTTCGCTAATGCTATTCCTCAGGGTACCACCTGAAGCAAGATTGTGTTGCCCTCCTGACCAAATTCAAAATGGCATCCTTGGCTGATGAGTTCTTCTGCTGAGGACCTTTTGACTCGATGATGACCTTAGAACAAATTGCTTCTTCCAAGAGAGTTGTTCACCTCTACAGAAATTAATCATAGCTTTTCAGAACATTTTATAAGTAGACGTGAAACTGTTCCCGAGACTTGATTTCCAAGTAGCAAGTTTCTCTTATTCCTTGGTGTGTGTGTGTGTGTGTGTGTGTGTGTGTGTGTGTGTGTGTGTGTGTGTGTGTGTGTGTGTGTGTGTGTGTGTGTTCCTGTTCCCTCCTTGCTCTTTTAAAAATCATTACTTCATTTAATGGCACATTAATGGAATACAAGATAACAGCCACACAGCTCAATAGGAAGAAAAGTAACACACTCAAGGTTAAATGGCCATGACCTGGCAGTTATTGTGTTCAGAGGCTGAGGAGAAGAAAAGCTCCCCCGCATTGTGAGAATGTTTTAAGCAGTGAATGACTTGGAAGGCTGCCAGGGTTGGGAAGAAGAAGGGGGAAAATCATACCGAGGATGCATTTAAAAAAACCAAACAAACAGCCGTGGTATTTTCCAGTGATGTGGGTGTGAATCAAACTTTTATCCTCATAAGCTCTGTGTCACCATAACCCTGTATACAGGAAAACATCAGCCCTATTCAAGACCGATCAAATAGTACCCATGAAGGGAGGACGTATACAGTCATATGAGTTCCTTCCCAAACAACCTCGTGAGCTCCACCAGTGGCCTTTCTGTGCTTGTTCACACCTTCCCACAGTTCCCTGCGAAGATGTTTTGTTGAATGCATCTTGAAACCTCCTTCAGAGGTTCTTGCTGAACCCAAGAAGGCCACGTGGGATCTGGCAGGCATGCAGGCTTGGAAGGCAGAGGCAAGGCCCCACGGCCTCCCTAGCATCCTCTTCCTACTATGGACCGCCAGTTGTCTATGGGCAGTCCATAAGCAGCAAAACATGTGTGCAGCAATAGCCTTCCCTGACACTCGCTTTCCCTAGCATTGGGCATTGCAGTGAAAGCTGGTGACTCAGGATGTGGTGATGGCATCTGGCCTGGATGCCTTCCAAAGGGGATTGGACAGATTCCTGGAGGAAAAGTCCATCCCAGGTGACAAACCATGATGGAGATGTGTAATCTCCAGGCTTAAAACCAGGGTACTTCAAGGGCCAGATGCAGGGGAGTGGTATCAGGAGACAGATATCTAGTCTCATGCACTCCCAAACGCATCTGGTGGGGCCACTGTGAGATACAGGAAGCTGGACTCGATGGGCCTTTGGTCTGATCCAGCATGGCTCTTCTTATGTATCTCACAGAATTAGTAACTTCACTCTAGGTTTTAGGCCAAACTACCCAAAGTATTGAACTCGGTCGTCATAGCAAGTCTCTGTTCTTGCCTCTAGTAGTATGACAGGGAGGGTGGGAGTGAAAATCTTTATTTTTTCTGTCTTGGCTTGGTAAGTGAGACAACACAGAGACACGCTAATACACAATATTCTTGTCTGTTTCATTAAAATGTGCATAATAGTACAATGCAATAAGGCAGGGCATGGACTTATGATATCTATAAACCTAAAAAAAATGGTTGCATCATGGACAAGTAGCACTGGATTGGTGGTTTGCCTCTTTGAAATTAACCAGCTAGTCCATCTTTAGTTGCTGACACAAACTATACTCTGTACAAATTGTACAAACTGCAGAAATCTGAGGTGAGCTCCACACATAATAAACTTAACTCATAGACAACTTGCTCTGGGCTTTTGAAGCACTTGGTTCTCCTTTTTCTTTGCTCTTCTCCAGAACTATGATATCATCTTTTTCCCCCTCCACTTCATCTTTGTGATTAGAACAATGAGCAGTTTTCTGAAGAGTGTCCCATGGATACAACTTAATAATGTCTGGAAGGGAGTTTTCGGAGGGAGGCATTTATCTCGATTTTAGATGAAATATTATGTGCAACTCTTCTGCCATCTTTGGTAGGTGGCAGGCCACTACAGTTGCATTATGCCTAGGGCAAAGGTCGTGAGATGTGCAGTTCTCACAGCAGAGGCACTTTTAAGGAAAAAAAATATAATGACATACTAGAACCAACTGCACCAGAGCAGGAGTAGCGTGATGCTCACCTGAGCTCCAGTTGAGATATTGATCTCTCTCTCTCTCTCTCTCTCACTCTCTCTCTCTCTCTCTCTTTCTCTCTCTCTCACACCCACACACACACACACACACAGAGAGAGAGAGAGAGAGAGAGAGAGAGAGAGAGAGAGAGAGAGAGGGAGAGAGAGAGAGAGAGAGAGAGAGAGAGAGAGAGAGAGAGAGAGAGAGAGTTGCATGGCATTTAGTGTTGGAAAAGTCTCCCATTGAGTCTACTGGAAGGGTTTTTGCAAGCCAATTAGGCTGTATCAAGTCAAGCCAAGGGCAGGATTTTTCACCCTCCCCCCATTTCAGCCCTCTTATCTACCACAATAGTTAGCAACTTTGGGGACTTGCACAGCATTGCATCAAACCCTTTTCTTTGGTGCCCTAATTCACCAATTATTAGTGGCCAAAACAGTAGCTTTCCCCCACCCCCAGTGAAAGGGTAAATGGCCACTGTTCACCACCTCAGTCCGCCATCTTGCCCAGTGCAATAGAGAGCTTGACTCTCATTCCCCCTCACCCTTTTTTATCTAACTTTAAATTTAGTTGGCTTCCTCACTTAATGTGTCAACAGATATGGGGTTTAGCCAGGAATACAGACATGCTGTAAACCACTGGTGGCCAAACTTCAGCCCTCCTGATGTTTTGGACCACAGCTCCCAAGCCTGTGTTGCCAATGACAAAGGACTGTGGGAAGTTGTGGTCCAAAACATCTGGAGGGCCCAAGTTTGGCCACTACAGCTGTAAACAATCCCCTCTCCTCAAACCTACTTTTCAAAATGGTACTGTACAAGAACAACCAGGCTGCTCAATCTAAGAAATGCTTTGCTCATCTTTTAACCGGCATCCTGATAGCTTTACCTGTTACTCCTCCTCACCCACTCGGCTATACATCACTTGGCTCCTTTGTCCTCCTTTCTCTGGTTGCCAAGAAGGCGGATGGCCTGCCTTTGTCCCTGAAGGCTTCTCAGCCTTTGTTTACCTCCCCACTGTCTTTGTTCCTTTCTGCCCCTTTTCTGACACCTGAATTGCAGGCAGGGTCCCTGAAGCTTGCCTGGCGTCCTCTCAGGTTATAAACTAACGCCCCGTGCTCTAGGTGATAATGGAACAGATTAATCACAGCACAAAGCAAACCAGATTCAAGAGGAGCCCTCACTGAGATTTGTAAAATGGCTCTGATTTCAAACAAAGTCAAGCAGAAAACCTGAAGACATTTAAAGGATCAGGTCTCTCCGTAGCAATCGCTGGTCGGTGAATAATTCTGGCTTTTTGGTTTCCTTTCCGTCTCCAGCAGCAGCTGCTTTTCTACATTACAGATTGGCTGACAGAACGGTTCACTTTCCCTCCCTGTTTTATACATCCGATAAAAAGCCTTGTTTATTCCAAATAAAAATGCATCCTTGAAATGAGCCGTTGTCCTCTCATGAAATCATTTCAGAGAAACCAAAGGAGCATGTCAAATGCTGCAGTGAATAGGCTTTGGAGACAAGAAATTAAATTTAAGATTTGTTGCATTTCTCCCCTCAGTATTGAAGATGCTTCACAATAGTGCATCCCAGCATCCCTGTTACTAAGGGAATACAACAAGAGACCTAAGGGATAACTCTGTAAGAATCTCTCTTACGTATAATAGCCCACAAATTCCATTTACTTAATCAGCCCTCATCAGAGCACCTTGGTAATGGATTTATCTTCAAAATATGTCCATTGGGGGGAAAAGAAGGGCTTACCATTAAGACATTATTTGTCATTACAGCACAGGCTTCCTTACTTCAGATTGCTGTCTGAATGCCATCAAGGCCAACTCAGGACAATCTGCTGCCTGTGGCAAAAAACAAGATGGTGCCTCTCCACTCATTCCCA
The DNA here is from genome assembly GCA_037367245.1 of Phrynocephalus guinanensis. NCBI lineage: Eukaryota > Metazoa > Chordata > Lepidosauria > Squamata > Agamidae > Phrynocephalus > Phrynocephalus guinanensis. The sequence continues at coordinate 176,221,569 of CM074733.1, read as the reverse complement.
AATGGAGAAGCCAATGGGACAGGCAGCTGAATGTTGCCTCAGCACAGGTGACAAACGCAGTATAAAAACTACCACAAGGGCAGGAAGAATCTTGGTTAGGACCTACAAGCAGCAGAACTCCGAGAGTTTCTCACTCAGATGGGCTCATTTTCACCCTTTTAAATTAAGTGCCTGGAAAGGAAGAAAGCTGGTTGGAGTCGAAAGCTGACAGGGGGGGGTAGGATCAACAGGCAACTCTCAAGGGGGAGCCATCTTTTTCAAAATCACTTGGAGGCGAATGGACAGACAGTGTTAAAATTTGTTGTTTTATCTGTGCTTTTAGCTGTCTTTTAATTCGAAACCGCCCTGAGTTCCTTTATGGAAAAAGGAGCGGTATAGAAATGCACCAAATAGATAGATAGATAGATAGATAGATAGATAGATAGATAGATAGATAGATAGATAGATAGATAGATAGATAGATAAAAACAAATTGCAAAATTCTTTCAAAAATTGCAAATTCATTGATTTGTGTTTGCACGAATGGATAACCCCAATGAATACAAATCAATGAATTTTGGTGCTTTTTGATTCATTGATTTGTTTGGCTATAAAATCGACCCCAAAGCACCCAAAGATGCCAAAATGGCAGGGAAACTTCTCCAGACTCTCCTCTACAATTCCTCAAGGTTTGGCAATTATTGGATGTCTGATTTATATATCCACAAAAAGCCATCCCCAAGAATCTCCCCAACACCACAGGCACGTAGAGACACCAAACTTGCAGAGAAGCTCCCCCTGACTCTCTTCTACAATCCCTTCAAGCTTGGTGATGATTGTGTTTACTAAAGGCAGCTTCTAAAGGGCACTCTCTGGAATGGGGGCACTTTGTGGGCAAAAAGCTGAATGTTGGTGAAAGCTGGGATAGATAGATAGATAGATAGATAGATAGATAGATAGATAGATATAGATATAGATCGATAGATAGATATAGATATAGATCGATAGATAGATATAGATAGATAGATAGATAGATAGATATAGATATAGATAGATAGATATAGATAGATAGATAGATATAGATAGATAGATATAGATATAGATCGATCGATAGATATAGATATAGATAGATAGATAGATAGATAGATAGATAGATAGATATAGATATAGATAGATAGATATAGATAGATAGATAGATATAGATAGATAGATATAGATATAGATCAATAGATAGATATAGATATAGATAGATAGATAGATATAGAAAGATAGATAGATAGATAGATAGATAGATAGATAGATAGATAGATAGATAGATAGATAGATAGATAGATAGATATAGATATATAGATATATAGATATATAGTTTTCGTAGATTTTCACGGGTATAGGTTAGGGTGGATTCGGGTTTCTTCCCGTGTAGAAATCTGGTTGTTTTGGCGACGTTTCGACGAGGTCTCACTCGTCATCTTCAGGCTGGTGTTCTGGCTTCTTTCTTCTTGAAGCAAAGCGTGATCTCAGTTGAAGTCCTTCTATAAATACTGCTGGGGGGTGTGGTTTGCTTGCTCTGTTGTTGATTGTAGGTTCGTTTGTTCTTTTGTGATCTGCTGTGTGGCTGAGGCGATCGTTAAGGGCTTAACTGCTGGTGGGTTAGATGGCTGTTTAGAGACATCATGTGTGGGTGAGGTGCTGGATGTGTGTCTATTAGCCTTTTGTTTCTTAACGACCTTGGTGATGGGTGTTCTGGCAGCATCCTGGGCTTTGGTGGAGTGGGGTCCTGTGTCTTGTGAATTCATTTTGGTCTGGCTGCGTGTCTGTGGTCTCCCAATGTTTTTTTTGGCGTGTGTGAGTGTGCTCCATGTGGTGGCTGGGGTGGGGAGTAGCGGTAGATGGTGCAGTCGTGGTTTTGTTATTGGATGGTGGTTTCGTTTTATCTGTGGGAAGGGTCTGGGTTTGTGTTTGGTGTGGATGGAAGGTGGTGGCATCTTGTGTTCTTTTGGGCCTGGTGTCAGTCTTTGTGACAGAGGCTCGTCTGTTGACCAGGGCTAGTTTCCAGATGTCAGGCAAGCGGGAGGTGTCATCACGTTTATTCATGTTGTTTGGGTGTTTCTCTATTTCAATGGCTTCCATGATTATTCGACTGTTGAAGTGTTCAGTTTTGGAGATGAGTTTGGTTCTTTTAAAATCAATTTCATGACCTGTTGTTTTTATGTGCTGGAAGAGAGGGGAAGATTTTTCTTCTTTTTTGACTGCGTTCTTGTGTTCTGCGATGCGTGCGCTTATTCTCCTGTTTGTCTGTCCGATGTATGTGGCTGGGCAGACTTTGCATGGTATTTCGTAGACTCCTTGGTTTTCTAGCTCGATCTTGTCTTTGGGGTTTCTTAAAATGTTGGCTATTTTTTGTTCGGTGCAAAAGGCTGTCTTGATATTGTGTTTGTGGAGAATTTTGCTTATTTTGTCTGTGGTGCCTTTGATGTAAGGGAGGAGGGCAGTGCCGTTGTTCTCTTCTGTTTCTTGGTTCTTGGGGGGTGTTTCTTTTTGGATTAGTTTGGTGATGGTGTTTTTTTTGGAATCCGTTCGCAATTAAAGCATTCGAGAGAGTGTGTAATTCAGTTTTTAGGTGGTCTTTGTCAGCGAGGCGTTTGGTTCTGGAGATGAGGGTTTTTGCTACGGAGTTGATCTGTGCAGGGTGGTGGTGTGATTGTGCATTTAAGTAGCGGTTTGTATGTGTTTTTTTCCGGTAGATGGTATGTCCTAAGGAGCCGTCGGGTTTTTTGTAGATTAGGACGTCCAGGAAGGGAAGTTGGTTGTTGGCTTCTATTTCCATAGTGAATTGTATTTTGGGGTGTAGGCTGTTGAGATGTGTGAGGAAGTTGTTCAGTTTGTCTTTCCCGTGTGGCCAGATAACAAAGGTGTCGTCAACATATCTGAGCCAGAGTTTGGGTTTATGTTCGGACTTCTGTAACGCGTTGGTTTCAAAGTGTTCCATATATAGGTTTGCGATGACCGGTGAGAGGGGTGATCCCATGGGTGCTCCTTCTATCTGTTTGTATCTTTGTCCATTGTGGATGAAGTATGTGTTGGTTAGGCAGTGGTTGGTCAGATCTAGGATGTGCTTGGGGGGGTTGTATTTGTTGTGGATAGCTGTCAAGGCTTCTTGAAACACCCCCCAAGAACCAAGAAACAGAAGAGAACAACGGCACTGCCCTCCTCCCTTACATCAAAGGCACCACAGACAAAATAAGCAAAATTCTCCACAAACACAATATCAAGACAGCCTTTTGCACCGAACAAAAAATAGCCAACATTTTAAGAAACCCCAAAGACAAGATCGAGCTAGAAAACCAAGGAGTCTACGAAATACCATGCAAAGTCTGCCCAGCCACATACATCGGACAGACAAACAGGAGAATAAGCGCACGCATCGCAGAACACAAGAACGCAGTCAAAAAAGAAGAAAAATCTTCCTCTCTCTTCCAGCACATAAAAACAACAGGTCATGAAATTGATTTTAAAAGAACCAAACTCATCTCCAAAACTGAACACTTCAACAGTCGAATAATCATGGAAGCCATTGAAATAGAGAAACACCCAAACAACATGAATAAACGTGATGACACCTCCCGCTTGCCTGACATCTGGAAACTAGCCCTGGTCAACAGACGAGCCTCTGTCACAAAGACTGACACCAGGCCCAAAAGAACACAAGATGCCACCACCTTCCATCCACACCAAACACAAACCCAGACCCTTCCCACAGATAAAACGAAACCACCATCCAATAACAAAACCACGACTGCACCATCTACCGCTACTCCCCACCCCAGCCACCACATGGAGCACACTCACACACGCCAAAAAAACATTGGGAGACCACAGACACGTAGCCAGACCAAAATGAATTCACAAGACACAGGACCCCACTCCACCAAAGCCCAGGATGCTGCCAGAACACCCATCACCAAGGTCGTTAAGAAACAAAAGGCTAATAGACACACATCCAGCACCTCACCCACACATGATGTCTCTAAACAGCCATATAACCCACCAGCAGTTAAGCCCTTAACGATCGCCTCAGCCACACAGCAGATCACAAAAGAACAAACGAACCTACAATCAACAACAGAGCAAGCAAACCACACCCCCCAGCAGTATTTATAGAAGGACTTCAACTGAGATCACGCTTTGCTTCAAGAAGAAAGAAGCCAGAACACCAGCCTGAAGATGACGAGTGAGACCTCGTCGAAACGTCGCCAAAACAACCAGATTTCTACACGGGAAGAAACCCGAATCCACCCTAACATGCATAGATATATAGATATATATAGATATAGATATAGATATAGATATAGATATAGATATAGACATAGATATAGATAAATAGATAGATAGATAGATATAGATATAGATATAGATAGATAGATATATAGATATAGATATAGATATAGATAGATAGATAGATAGATAGATAGATAGATAGATAGATAGATAGATAGATAGATAGATAGATAGATAGATAGATAGATAGATATAGGATTATTGGAAATCTGATAATTGCCAATCTTTGAGGAATTGTAGAGGAGAGTCTGGAGAAATTTCTCTGCCATTTCGGCATCTTTGGGTGCTTTGGGGTCAATTTTATAGCCAAACAAATCAATGAATCAAAAAGCACCAAAACTTGATTGATTCATATTCATTGGGGTTATCAATTCGTACAAATACAAATCAATGAATTAGCAATTTTTGAATGAATTTTGCAATTTGTTTTCAACTTTATTTCAGACATCAGAAATATATATAAAGAGAGGCAGAGAGAGATAGAGACAGAGAGAGATCCTCTGATGGATGTACAAATTGGAATTGATGGGACAATAAGGCTGCAACTTAGAATATTAGTTACAGATGAAGTACCCTAGCATGGTATAGGGCAGGAACTCAACCTGTTGGGCAGTATGCCTCATGAACCATTCGTGCCCTGCTGGGAAAAAATCAGAGTGAAGAAGTCCATGTGAATTCTTATCATCCGGATTTAGGAGCTCCAGCAGAGAGCCGGAGTTATGCAGCATTCTGGGAAACATCCATGAGCTCCTTACCTCCACGCTGCCTTGTTGCTTATACTACCTAAACACGGGGAACATGATTGAGCAGAGCATCAGAGGGCATTTATCCCAAATGACCTTCAAACCTGAAATTGGTTCTTGATTACGTGCAATTCCCCAGCTATCCTCCCTAAACAACTGTGCTGAACCAAACGTCTTGCCTCATCATAATGACAACTAATTTAAATCTATTCCACAGACAATTGAAATGTAATGATTTCAGATATGACAACTGAGAATTCAGGCAGGAGAGTCTTGGATCCAGGTTGTATAAGATGAAGCTGATTGTTGGAAGATTCTTCATGTACCCTGTGCAACCCATTCTGTTGCGTGAGCAGATGCTGAGAATAGTTTTAAGCCCTTATGTTTTGTTACAATGTACGTTTGCCTTCTCGGTGCCGGTTTCACCGTTATATTTGTAAAAGTAAACGAGGCAGATCAATTGAATTGAATTCAGGAAATTAAACTAATTGAGGCAAATTAAAAAATAATGCAGCTAAACAAAGGTGAATTACATGAAGATGTATTACACTATTATAAATCAGACAGTGCTTAAAGGATAAACACAAATATCATGGTAAATATTTGCAAAGAGATTGGAACTTTCAAGTCGTATTAGGTTCCAAATCCTGCTCGCTGTTTTTCAGAGGCAGGGCTATGACACAAAAACAAACCTGCTGTGATTCCACCATTTTCCCAAAACAACACGCTGAAGTCTTATTTCCTAGCCAGCCAGCACAATAGTTTTCTCCCCTTTTCCTTTAAAACAAAACAAAAACAAAACCTCCAAATCATGCAAAAAGAGTGTTTAACATGCCTGCGTAAGTTAGAGCAAAATAAATAGATTACTACCGCATTTTAGATTTGAAACGCCTTTTCGTTAAAGACAAATCACCTTAAAAATCACTGTCCGCTTTTCAAATCACTTTTTCTGAAGAGCCCCCTTGGCCATGCCCATTTTTGACTGTTGTCTCGGTTTTTCTTGTGACGACCACTGGGGGTGGTGTTTTTTTAGATTGGTTCCTGCACACCCTTTTAAAGCAATTTGGTTGTATTTGCAGACATACTACACCACCTTTTTTCAGTTTCCCCCCTGTTTCTGCCGTTTCCCTGTCTCAGTTTAAAGCGGTTCAGCCGAGGGTGAATGGGGAAGCCGATTGCTAAGCAAATTGCTGAAGTGCAGACTGCTGAACAGCTGTAGCAACCATGTGACCACGGGAGGAGATAAGGCAATGCAAAGTAAAAAGCAGCTGCTCAAGGAAGTGCGCTGCAGGCCATAGATGTCATTGTAGGGGTAGTGTTTTTTTAAATTGGTTCCTGCACCCCCTTTTAAAGTGATTTGGTTGTATTTGCGGACATACTATGCCACCTTTTTTTGGTTTCCCCTGTTTCTGCTGTTTTCCTGTCGTAGTTTAAAGTGGTTCAGCCAGGTGTGAACGGGGAAGCCGATTGCTAAGCAACCGCTGAAGTGCGGACTGCCGAACCGCTGTAGCGACCATGTGACCGTGGGAGGAGATAAGGCAATGCAAAATAAAAAGCGGCTGCTCAAGGAAGTGTGTTGGTGACCATAGATGTCATTGTAGGGCTTAACACTAGTGGCAGCTACTAACCCAAGACTTTAAGAAGGGTGAAGTATTCTGACACGCAGAAGCATTCTGTGTTACCTGGGAGGGTAACGGGAGAGGGGAAAAGGCCTCAAGCCTGCTTCTGATGTGAGGGCTCTCCGTGGAGATTTTCCATTAAAACTGGATATGCTCCTATTCAAGCTAAATATTCTCCACACTTAAGAGAGTGAAGGTACAAAACAAAAAGGGTAGAGTGCCCTCCTTTATCTTTCACATGTTAAAGAAAGATAATGCCCAAACAGGGCTTTAGCTTCAGATTTGTTTTATTTCTCTGGTTCTCCTCTGGAAGCTCATCCTACCCGATTATGCGGGTCTCCCCTACCAGCATGTCTGTCTGTCCACTACCATATTCCATAAACATTTTTCTGAATTTATATATTTTTTAAAATGTACATATTCATTAAATATATACATCATTGTTTTCTGTGGATTGTAGTTCAGATGGACCACGGATGAACATGCAGGCTTCCAAGGCAAGGTGCATGTTCCTTCACAATTTTTATTTTTATTTATTTATTTATAGAGCTTCTATACTGCGCATCTTCCCATAGGAACTCTGGGCGGTTCACAACGTTAAATCAAATACAGCCAATTAGACAGACACAACAAGACTATAATAACAATAGCGTGAATATGGAACCAGAGACTGGGAGTTTGATTACCCACTGTTTGTGTCATTTTTCTATGCATTGGAATGGATTAATCCGTTTTCAATGCATTCCTATGGGAAACTGCAATTTGTACAAAGGAATATTTGTATAACATAATTTCATTTGGAACAAATTAATTACTTTATAGAAGGTACCACTGTATACGGATTAGAGATGTATACTTGCAACTTGAATTTCTACTACTGGAAAATAGTGTGCTGTTCTTTCTTTCTTTCTTTCTTTCTTTCTTTCTTTCTTTCTTTCTTTCTTTCTTTCTTTCTTTCTTTCTTTCTTTCTTTCTTTCTTTCTTTCTTTCTTGACTCTGTTGAAATACACAGTCCCACTCCTTCTTTTCAGAATGTTTCAGCTCCAGGGATCCATTTTAAGATTAAGCTGCCTGAGAAGCAGGAGAATAAAGACACTGATTTCATCCTGACAGCAATTTTAGAATGACAATAACAGTTAAACATGAGCCTGGACAGGATAAAAGCCAAGTCCATCTCACTAGGACTTCTAGGGCCAAGGAAACGGCAAGCTAATGAGCTGACTGGTTCAGAGTTTTAGAGGTAAAAGCATAGCCAAGTAATCTCACTTTAATGTGTCTATTCTCTCAGCAGGTTTATAGCGATTACTTTGGCTGTATTGTGGGCCTTGCTTCCTCACTCACTGTTTCTTTTAGGGAGTGAGGAAATCTGAATATTTGGCCGCCAGGGAGGCACTTCTCTAGTTGTGTGATGGGAAAATGTGCCCCCCCCCCAGGAAAAAAAATATACACAAAATTCATCTCTTTTTCTTTTTTTTCTCCTTCTTGCTGGAACTTGATTTCTGTTGAGATGTTTTAATCAGCATATTATAGTGCAGAATAATTTGGAGCAGGTCTGGGAAACAGGCTGTCTATGGACCACATACAGTCCCCCTTTTGATGTTGTAGCTCCAGTGAAAGGATGCTGCCCCTTTAAAACAAACACTGTATTTTTCCGTCTATAACATGCCCCATGTACAAGATTAGTCCTACTTTTCCAACTCAAAATTAGTTTCACAACCATGCAGTTGTCTCCTCAGCTTACTTCCATGCATCAGACAGCCCTGCATTTTTAGTCAAACAATTTGAGATAAAAATATAGTCATTTGTGGCATCGCGGCGATCCTGCAATGCGAAGCACAGAAAAAGTTTGTAAAGGTTTTTTTTAAAAAAAACCCGACTCCCGGCCAAAAAAGCAGGCGAAAATATGCCTGCCTGAGGCTTTGCCACCTACCAGAGGGGTGGTTTCTGGGGGGTCCCCGGCCTTTCCCCCCCTCTTCTCCTGTCCTGGGCTGCTTGCACCAGGCTGGGGGGGGCATCCTCGTCGTCTCGCCATGCCATGCGGTGGGGGGGGGATCCAAAATGGCGACCGCAATTTTTCTTTGGAAATCGTGGTCAAAAAACACACCAAATCACCACAGAAACATGTGAAATTTATTTATTTTAAATGCCTGAATTTTAATAGTAGCAGCAGTGGTTTTGTTTATAGCAATAAAACGTCGTATTGATTTTATTTTATTTTATTTTATTTTTTATTTTTTTAGACCTGCCCATTTGGGCTGGGCATGGGATGGGACCATGCAAATTGTTTGAACCATTCCACCAATGGCATCGCCAGGTTTTTGACTGACACTACTGGATGTCTCGGAGGGCATAAAAAGCCGAGGCACCTTCCAGAAATCGCAGTCGGGTCGGTATATGGATGTGGTTGAGGGAGGAGGGCTGGCTGCTGGTGCTGGTGTGATCAGATCGAGATTGAGGAGGGAGGCTGGAGGCTTTAGGATTTAAGTTAGGCAGGCAGGGAAGGAATTGAATTTAGAAAATAATTTCTTTGATTCCCTGCAGCTTTGTCTGCTGAAGGGAATAGCAGTTTATTCTTTATTTCTTCTCTGGTGGTTTGTGAGGATTTTTTCCTGATATTGGATAAAGGGGGAGGTTCGACTGGGAGTGGGAGGTGTGGATTTATTTTAAAAATATATTATATACTACCGTTTATTTTCTATTTTCCCAACTTCAATTTGCTTGCACACACACACATTTGGGGTGCAAGCCAAGAACAAAACCTCTGTGATATCCTAACTGCCCACTCGCCCGTCTGCCCGCACCACCACCCGCCTGCGGCCCGCGCCGCCGCCAGCCCACTTGCCCACCCGCGGCCACCACCCGCCCGGTCACCTGCCCATGCCTCCCCCCTGCCGCTGTCGCCGCCTGCCCATGCCCCCCCACTGCCCGCCCCCCGCCCCGCCCGCCGCCTAGGGCGCAAAAACACCTAGCACCAGCACTGATTGCGGGACAACCCTATGCTCTGGGAAGTCGAATCGCGCGGTGGAAATGACAAACGACAAACAAAATGACAAATTTTTGAAAAATTTCACGACAAACAGAAACGACCTGAAACGGACCCGTTCTGACAAACGACAACTCGAAACGTCATTTTTTCTGGTCGTGCCCATGGCATGGGAAGAAAGGAGGTTCTGAAATAAAGAGAGGTGATAGCCAAATATTAGACGCTAGAAATGCAGAGCCAGAACCCTATGGATCACAGAATCCAGCCCCTAGTAAGGAAACCAAGCAGGGAAATCGAATCCCCAGTTTCTGGCTTTGCAGCAAGAGACCTAAAAGCATAGAATCATAGAATCATAGAATCATAGAATCATAGAGTTGGAAGAGACCTCAAGGGCCATCTAGTCCAACCCCCTGCCATGCAGGAACCCCATCACAATATTTCCGACAGATGGCCATCCAGCCTCTACTGAAAAACCTCCACAGAAGGAGACTCCACCACCCTTTGTGGCAGCATATTCCACTGCCAAACAGCTCTAACTGTCATGAAGTTCTTCCTAATGTTCAAATGGAATCCATTGGATTTTAATTATATTTGAGAGTAGCAAACTAGTTAGGCCACCAAACAAGCAGTGTGTGCTATGGCAAGATAGAATCATAGAGTTGGAAGAGACCTCAAGGGCCATCCAGTCCAACCTCCTGCCATGCAGGAACCCCCATCACAATATTTCTGACAGATGTCCATCCAGCCTCTGCTTAAAAACTTCCAAAGAAGGAGACTTGTTTTCTTTTCTTTGTTTTCATTTTTAAAAGAATGACATAGGAATCTGAATGTAGTTCTGGCCATTTCCGATCTTTGTTTTGGGGATGCCCCCAGTCAATTCCTGGGGGGACATTGCCCCCAGACCAGTCTTGCTACCCCTGACTAACAATATTTCTGGTAGTGCTGGCAAATCTGTGTGAGAGAGACTGTTTGGTCTAGGAATTTAAATCTTGCATCTTCTCACAATCCGGTGGTAAACAAAAGGCTGTTTTGTGCAACCCTTCCTCCTTCTGAGAAATTCTTCAGGATTTCTCGGCTGATCACTCTTTCCTCCAGAGGAAATGCCAAGCAGTGCAAAAGAACAGGCAGGAAAACAAACACAATGGAAAATTAAATTAAAGGGAAAATACAGAGTCCCATCCCCTGACCCCCAAAAGCTGAGAAAGGGGTAAGAGCAGGGAGACGCCTCACTAAGACAACTTGGCTTTAGATAATTGCCAAGATATAGTTTTCAAATATTATAGTTTTCAAATAAAAATTCTGCATTCATGCAACATCTCCATTAGTATTTGTCATTACTATTGGATTCATTCAAGAGCCAAGGTCCAAGACCCAAAACAAAGTTCCGTTTTTAAACTTGAGTTAATCTTGAGCCAGCTACCCAAACCCTTTGGGACTGAATTTAGGTCATGATGAGCAGAGGCTTGAATGCAGTAGAGCAGTTCAACCTCCCAATTCCTTCCATGCTTAACAGAATGTTGAGGCTTACTTCCTGTCTCCCTTCGGCTCCAGTTCTCCATCCGATTTGAAAGAACAGTGATGGCAAACCTATGGCACGGGTGCCAAAGGTGGCCCCCGGAGCCCTTTCTGTGGGCACCCGACATCGCCCCTTCACAGTCACTTGTATTCAGGTAAAATTGCTGTATTGGCACTTTACGAAATATTAGTGGGTTTTGAATCGCAGTTTGGGCACTCGGCCTCTTGTAGCATTATGAACTACATAACACAACATTGGGGTGCAATCATCTCTTGGTCCCAGGCGTCTCTCTCTCTCTCTCTCTCTCTCTCTCTCTCTCTCTCTCTCTCTGTGTGTGTGTGTGTGTGTGTGTGAGAGAGAGAGAGAGAGAGAGAGAGAGAAACTGTGTCTGTGTGACTTTTGCCTGGGACCCAAGGCTTTTTATTGGTTACAGTAAACAAGTACACACATACAACACAATAGGGGTGGTAACCTGAATTCCATTGGTGGGGTTCAGAGCTTCTATGGGCCTTTTTACACGACCCCTAAGATCCGCTGGCCACTTAAATTCAGACCAGAGATCTTAGGGGTTCGTTGCTTTTCCTGTGTCCCCACCCCCTCCGCACTTCCTGGCTGCTGGCTGCGTGAGGGGAGGGAGAAAAAGAGAAAGAAAAGCATGCCGCTCACCTCCGTTCTGCCTCTCGTCTCTGTAAAAGTAGCTCTTAAAGAGGCGGGAGCCAAAAAGCAGCAAACAGAAGCGAGGAGAGCCCGGCACTCACTATCGTTGCACCGCATCAAAGATTTTTCACCTCCAGAGAGAAGGTACCTGAAAGCTGCGCTGGGATGCGCTAAAGTGGGCAGGGTCGCACTTAATTTCCTGTTAACTCCGGAGCTGGTGGGTAAACATTTTTAAGCTCCGGAGCTGGGAGCCATTTGCCCCGGAGTTTAGGGGTCGTGTATAAACGCCCTATGTGGGCTCCCTACAGTCTCTTCCATCACTGTGACAGAACCTTCGCAGCCTGATGGAGCAGGTTTTTCAGCTGTACAACATGCTTCAGAAAGGGAGGGGGGCTTTTGGAGTTCTGGTAGCGGCTTCTAACAGACGTGCCTTGTTGTTTCAACTTATATGCTCCCCTAAAGAGCTAGCACACTCTCCTGGGAGGTTACCACATCATTATGCAAGGAACACAGTGAGCTGGGTACTCCGTTTATTGACCTGAGAAGGATGGAAGGCTGAGTCAACCTTGAGCCAGCTACCTGAACCCTTTGGAATCGAACCCTTTGCTCATGAGCAGAGGCTTGACTGCAGTATTGCAGTTTAACCACTGCACCAAGGAAACCCCTTCCAGGCTCATGTTTAATGGTTATTATCATCTCTTTTTCTTCTTCTCAGTGTTGGGTAGCAGTACGTTGCCTTCCAGGATCAGCGTGCGAGAATTTCGAGATGACACTGCAGTTGAGCCTGCCAGGAGCCCGAGCTGAGTTCCAGCCCCTGCAGCAGAAGTTAAAATACTGCTCGGCTTGTTTCAATATCAGATGGGGGTGCTACAGTGCATAAATAAATAAATGCACAGATCAAGTGGCAATTCATCTCCTCTGTCTCTGAGGACAGACTTTTTCCCCTTATTCATGCTTTTATTATGTAATCACAAAGTATTTCATTGGTTTTTCTCAAATAACACGAAACTTGTATGGGAGACAATTGGAAGTAGTTAATGCCTGGAAGATGGCAGCTGTATCCCAACTGGAGCAGATGCTGAATTCTTGTTTTGATTTTTTTTCTGGGTAGTGCAGAGTTTGATTGTCGCTCTGTGTGAAATGCAGACATTTGCTATGCGACATTCTTTGGAACTGAGGTGCCAGAGGCTTTGACAAACTTAAACCCCCCACATATCGAGCTGATCCAATTGCTCTAAGATTTATGGAACCACTAGAGAAACAGAATATCATGAAACTCCTGTCTTATCAAGTATGGTAGCTAATTAGATTTTTTCCTTTTTTTTTTTTTTGGCTTGTGATGAGGAATGCCAGGTAAAAAATGAAGACAGCTTTAATTGATGACTTTTGTAGCATGCTTGCTATGGATTCCTTCCTTCCAAACAGCAATATGTCAGGCGGAGCTAAGAGGATCTGACTGCCCTTCACGTCTCAGGTAGTGTTAAGTCTGTGCTTAACTCCTTTCCACTGAAAACAGTGTGACTAAAAATGCCCTAGTTTTCAGCAGGAAAAATGCCCTAGTTCTAGTTTTAAATTATTTTGCACTGCACATCAGCTCAAAAAGGAAAGACAAATCAATGAGGGTTGCCTTAGAGCTCTCTGGGAACGCCAGATTTTGTATGTCTTGATATGTTTCATAGAGCTCTTAAATAATAAAAGACTTTCACTTCTTTTGGCAAGAAATGAACAAATGCTTACACCCTGTTGTGTTTTTCCCTTTTTCCTTTATTTCTTTTTAGCTTTTTTTTTAAACCTAGCAGCAGGAACCATATCTATAAGGACCTATTTTAGTGACAAGAAGAGAACAGTTGTTGGCCATTCATTAAAAATCTGACCCATCACAATTCCTAACATGATGGGTCAAATTTTTAATGAATGGCCAAAACCAACACTTCAAACTGGTTTCCTTAAAACTAGGCTCTCTTGCTTTTCCACTAAATTTTAAATGGAGACGAATGGGGTGGGAAGAGGCAGAAAACAGCAGACTTCACTTTGGGACTTAATGACATCTCTAAACAAATCAATTTGCTGTAATATTCATCACCACTGGAACCAATCCATAGAAGCAAGTGTTTAGGCAAACAACAGCAGAGGCAGGGTTAGACCATTCAGAAGAATCTCTCTCGATTCCCTTCTAGAGCTTCTCAGTTCAGGAATGGATTTTATCACATTGTCTCAAGGTTCTCAATGTGTCACTCCAGGGCAGGCTCAGATCAAGATATTTTGCTACCTGAAATGAGGGACAAGAAGATAGGATCCAAAAGTGATCCAGGAAATTACTGGCCAGTCAGTTTGACATGTGTTCCAGGTAAAGTGATGAAAACCATCCTAAAAGATAAAATAAATAGGCACATAGAAGAGAAGGCACTGCTGGAGGCGAGCCAAATTGGCTTTTGCAAGGGCAAATCATGACTCACTAATCTGTTGGAATTTTTTGAGAGAGTCAACAAGCATGTGTATAAGGGAAATCCAGTTGTCATTGTTTATCTGGAGTTTCAGAAGGCTTTGAACAAGGTCCGGCACCAAAGGCTCTTGAATAAACTTGACAGTCATGGAATAAAGGGACAAGTCTTGTCCTCCATTAGTAACTGGCTAAGGTACAGGAAACAGAGCATAGCACTAAGTGGACACATCTCAAAGTGGAGGGAGATAAAGAGTGGGGTCCCCCAAGGTTCTGTATTGGGACCCCTGCTTTTCAACCTCTTCATAATGATCTAGAAGTAGGAATAAATAGCAAGTAGCCAAAATTGCTGACGTCACTAAATTATACAGGGTAGTAAAACCTGAGAGAGATTGTGAGGAGCTCCAGAGGGATCTCTTGACACTGGGGGAGTGGGTAAACCAGTGGCAAATGAGCTTCAACATCAGTAAGTGCAGAGTGATGCACGTTGGGGGAAAAATGACCCTAATTATGTTTTTAAACTGATGGGGTCTGAACTCTTTGCTAGAAGCCAGGAAAGGGACCTTGGTGTCCTGGTGGACTGCTCTATGAAGGTGTCAACCCAGTGTGCTGCAGCAGTGAAAAAAACAATTTCAATGCTAGGAATCATTAGGAAGGGTATAGAAAATAAGTCAGCAAGTGTCATTTTGCCTCTTTTTAAATCTATGATGAGGCCCCATCTGGAGTATTGTGTACAGTTCTGGTCACCAAAGCAAAGCAAAGCAAAGTGTTCGGCTTATATACCACCCCATACCACTTCAAGTAGTCTCTGGGCGGTTTACAATTTTGATTACAGTGTGCAGGCTACACATTGCCCCCCCAGCAAGCTGGGTACTCATTTTACCAACCTCAGAAGGATGAAACGCTGAGTCAGCCATGAGCCAGCTACCAGGGATTGAACCCCAGGCCATGAGCACAGTTTTACCTGCAGGACAGGCATTTAACCACTGCGCCACAAGGTTTCTTTCATAATGATCTTCATATCTCCAGAAGGATATTATGGAAATGGAAAAAGTGCAGAGGAAGGCAACCAGAATGATTAGGGGACTGGAACACCTTTCTTACCATCTGAGGCTACAAAGACTGGGCCTCTTCACTCTTGAATGACGGCACCTAAGAGGTGACCCGATTGAAGCTTATAAAATCATACACAGTGTGGACAAAGTAGATAAGGAAAAGCTATTTTCATTTTCGCACAACACTAGAACTAGGGGGCACTCCAGGAATCCTTTGGGTGCTAGATCTCAAACAAATAAAAGGAAGTACTTTTTCACCCAGAGGGTCACTGGTCTGTGGAACTCCCTGCCAGAAGAAGTGGTGACAGTTGTCAGTCTTGACAGCTTTAAGAAAGGATTAGACAAGTTCATGGTGAACAAGGGTATCAGTGGCTTTCATTGTGGATGCCTAAGGACAATCTCTGGGTTGGAGAGAGAGGCAGGGTCTCTCTCAATGTCGCTTGCATGGAATCGTAAGCAGGTGAAGACCTCTGCTTGGGAATACCCTGAAGCAAATGGTGAGCCACTGCTGTGTGAGACAGAATGCTGGACTGGATGGGCTGTGACCTTCTCCGGGAAGGCTGTTCTTATGTTCTTATGTCATCTTCATTTCAGGTTCAGAACCTACACCTGAACTCTCCACAACTAGAGATGGGCAAGAAATGGCACAACAGTGGTTTGGGATAGTGTGTGGTTCGTTGGTGTTCATACCCATCCCAGCTCAGCTAAACAGACCCCCCCTTTCATGGATTTCCCACCCTGTGCCTTCCTCCATGGGCCCTAGCATTTCCTTCCTGGCTCTGGGCCTCCACCTCCCTTTGGTTGCTGATTTCACCTTGTAAAAGCATATGGGGTTTGTTTTGGCTCGTGGATATTGTCCCTATCAAGAACTCATGAGAAAGCTGGCTATGGGGTGGGAGGTCAGAGAAATTGAATGATATATATTGTCTATCAGCAGATCGAAACAGCCTGGGGGGTGCTGGTGGTCAGAGAGAACATCTAGGATGCTCACATGTGAAATCAATGCTGTTTTATCGGCCAAACTAATTCTTCATAACTAAAGGCTGGAGAGGCTCTCCCCCAGCGTCTGCCACATGACAGGACTGCTTCTTTTCGCCCGTGGTTGGGGAAGGCCGTGTCCAAGGGCATTGCCGTTTCTGTTCCCACAGGGCCTTAAATTAAAAAAGACATTAGACACTTCAGAGGAGAGGAGACGTTTAAAATGGGTGGTGGGGTCCCATTGATGTAGGACAACATCTAGTCTGGGGCCAGCCCTGCTAGAATTAAAAGGAAGTAAACTCCATGGACATGGAGTCACGAAGAGTCGGTCACGACTATAACGACACAACACACACAGAGACATAGAATCTTCTATGTAACCTTCAGTATTTCTGTTAACTAAGCAAATGTGCACACTCACCATGGAAACATTAAACTTACATACACACCCTGTCAGTGTTAAGACGTTTCTGTATGGGGTTGTTTCTATTTACTCTTCGTTCCTTGTGGCTTCCGCTCTTACCCACCAAATTCCACCGCTGTCTCTCTGAATTCAGCTTGGCTACTGTGGGGTCAATGGTTTGCGGAATACACACCATTTCTTCAGTAGCATAACTCACTGCCTAACCACCAAGTGGAGTATTTGCAGTGGGACTATAAGGTTGTTGAGTAGCCATTAAAAACATGGGAAGATAAATTACTATACCTGCTAAACTAAAATGTGATTATGGTTATTATGGAGCAATCAATCAGGGAATTATTATGACTCTCACATCCTATTACATACCAAAGCACGTGGACACACTTAGAAATCAAGAGGTATTAAATAACAAAACTTGACATGTTTTATTAGGCTTTGCATTTCATCTGCAGCTGAAATCTCATGCTGGGTTGGTACACTGCCTAACAACAAGCCTGTTTCATGGGGAGGCCCTCCTGGTTAAGCTTTGTTGCTTGTGTAAAAAAGTCTTCATGTTTACATTGGCAATGAAGAATGCAAACACGTTTTGGCTCCTTTTGTTTGTTATCAGATGTGAACATCTCCTGAGGCGTCAGAGCTATTGATAGTTTCAAACTACAGGAAAAGAGATTCCATTTGAACATTAGGAAGAACTTCATGACGGTTAGAGCTGTTCAGCAGTGGAATATGCTGCCTGCCACAAATGAGGGTGGTGGAGTCTCCTTCTTCTTTGGAGGTTTTTAAGCAGAGGCTGAATGGCCATCTGTCGGAAATATTGTGATGGGGGTTCCTGCATGGCAGGGGGTTGGACTGGATGGCCCTTGGAGGTCTCTTCCAACTCTATGATTCTAGGATTCTAGGATTCTATGATATTGATACATCCCTTGCTTAGGTAATAAAGACAAAACCACACCACAGACAAGTGGGAATTTCTGACATAGTAATGGGAAGGGAGGTGGCTGGACAGCGAGTCCGTGAATTTGGCAATTGTTTGTGGAACCAGAGATTGGGGGTTTGATTCCCCAATGTCTGTCCCCACCCCCACCCCCCCACCCCCAGAAAACCCCTATGGTCTAAGTCAGTTGCGCTACTTTCTATGGCCTGTCCTTGCTTGGTTGCATTTTTAAATTTGGAAGGATGGTTCCTTGTCCCCCTCACCTCCAAATCAAGAAATACACAGAGACAAATGCACCCAGGGACTAAGAATGTCTTCAAGAGGTCATAGGGAAGGTTGGCTCCCATCTCTGTGCCTTTTTTGGGGCACTGACAGGGTTGGGGCAACAGTCAACATTCTTACTGAGCAGGCAATGCCAAAATGTTCCACTCCCTCTCCTCGCATGGTGATTTCTGCTCTTGGCAACTCATTTCCTAATATAAAACATCCCTTCTCTGCAACCATCACCCCACTGGAAAATATTTTTTTCCAGTATCTCTGCTTTCGCTTCAAATGTGAAGGAGCCTGTAAACCACACCATTTGAAGTTATTATTTAAGTGGCAAATTAATACTGCAAATTCAATGAGTTAGACATCTGCATATGCAAAAAGAAACTAATTTTTAATGTTTAAGACTGAACATAAGAATATAAGAAGAGCCATGCTGGATCAGGCCAACAGCCCATCTAGTCCAGCTTCCTGTATCTCACAGTGGCCCCACCAGATGCGTCTGGGAGGGTAAGAGACTAGATATCTGTCTCCTGATACCACTCTCCTGCATCTGGCCCTTGAAGTACCCTGGTTTAAACCCTGGAGGTGACACATCTCCATCATGGTTTGTAACCTGTGATGGACTTTTCCTCCAGGAATCTGTCCAATCCCCTTTGGAAGGCATCCAGGCCAGATGCCATCACCACCTCCTGTGGCAGGGAGTTCCACAGACTAACAACACGCTGGGTGATAAAAATATTTTCTTTGTCTGTTCTCACTCTCCTAGACCTCAATTTGAGTGGATGTCCCCTAGTTCTGGTATTTTGTGAGAGGGGGAAGAGCTTCCCTCTATCCACTTTACTCATGCCCTGCATTATTTTGTACGTCTCAATCCTATCCCCCCTCAGGCACCTTTTTTCCATACTAAAGAGCCCCAAATGTTTTAGCCTTTCCTCATATGGGAGGTGCCCCAGCCCAGTAATCATTTCAGTCACTCTCTTCTGCACCTTTTTCAGTTCCACTATGTCTTTCTTGAGATGCAGAGACCAGAATTTGAGATGCGGAGACTGATGGTCTAGTTTTCAAAACTGAAGTGTGCTAAACTCACTTCTGGACAGAGCCTTACTCTCAGTTTCTGAAGGAACAAGGTGGGCTGAAATTCAAGATATCTATCCATTTCCTTGGATTAAATATATAGATTCCTGAACCTGCATAAAGCAGAAGCACCCAGTAATATGATAGCCTATATAAGGGCTTGGAAATGAATCTCATTTGGATTCTGGTCTCTGAACCAGCAAATTTGGAGATTACATTTAGATTGTGTTCTAGGTAAGCAGCTAATTGAAGCCAAAGTATAGTATTATTGGAGGATATAGTGGATGCAGGATCTTCTTCCTCTGGTGGTAGATTCTATTTTCTAAATAAGTGACTAAATGTGAAAATTTTTCATAGTACATTAAAAAAAGAGACAGAGAGTCACCTTGGTCCACAAATAAAAGCAGGATCCATAGATGGGCAACAGCTTCATTAGGCCCAACCAAAGTGGAAGAAAAATAAATGTATAACCCAATCCAATACAGGGAGATTTTATAGCAAACCAAATTAAAATAAAATAGAAGTTAATTTGAAAACTGCAAGATACTGAGAGAATGGAAAATGTAAGGGGGAAATGAATCAATCCATTCTTATTAGCAATTGTAAAATCATTACCTAAGCACTAAAATTTGACTCACGCTACCTAGGGATTCTGAGATCTCAATCTAATTGCTAGTCAACTACAGGAGACATGATGAATCGATGGGACTTACGTGGGTGTCATCAATTCAGCAATTGATTCAAATGGGTCTACTCCAGTTGGGCTGAGTGACTGCATGTACTGGGATGAGCTATAGTCCCAAGAAATAACTCCTTGAGGTTCTTTATAAGAGAGGCAAAAAAAGGAATCAGAGAAACTGAAAATAACTACTGGGGTGGGATCCAGACGGAGGCACATGCAAGTAGACTAGAGGAAGCAGACTGCCCCAAGGCAAACCCTCCACTATGCTGGGCAGATCATCAGAGGAGCCATGCTGTGGTGAGAGAGAAACGAGTGGGTCCCAAAAACTGGACAAGGGTACCTTCCATGAATGCTACTCTCTGCCCACGGATGGTGTTCACCCTGATATGTGGGACACCCAGGGCCGGCACTTCCATTAAGGTGAACTAGGCAGTTGCCTAGGGCACCAAAATGGAGAGACGGCGCTGGACAGCCTGCCGCCCCTGCCCCCCCCACCGCTGGCCACTGCTGTCCGTCCCCCACCACTCGCCAGCCGCCCGTTGCCACCTGCCCATCGTTGCCCACCGCTGCCCACCCACCGCCGCCCACGCCCAGCGCCACCCACCCCTCGCGCCTGTCACCGTCCCCCGCCATTTGCCACCCCAACCCCTGCCGCCCTACCACCCCACCCCCGCCCGCCACCACCCTGCCCCCTGCCCCGCCCCACCCACCTCCCCGCCCCTCGCCTAGGGTGCAAAAAAACCTAGCACCGCCCCTGGGGACACCCCCATTCTCTGTCCATCGTCTGCACCCCAACAGCTTGGGACTTCTTTACTTGCCAGAGCACAACTCTCTGAGATTGTCCACCTGTGCTACCTGCTCTGCCCAAGTTATGACGATGCAGGGGGCCCCACCCCCACCCTAAGGGAGGCACAGAAATGGACAACTAGGAACAGGGCCCTCAGGGTGGTGGGTGCTACACTATGGCCTGCCCTACTAGCAGTGATCGTTCACACCTCTTCCTTCCTCACTTTTAGAAAGCCAATTAAAATGAATATTTCTCAGAGGAGCTTTTCAAGATATCTTTCTGTACATTAGTTTATTATGTTATGTTTCGGTTAGTTTTCTGACGGTTGTCTCCACTGGGGGAGGGTTTTATTTTCTTTATTACGTGAGAAGTTTGTCTGGTGGGGTGGCTATGTTTTGTGTTTATGGGCCTTTTTACATGACCCCTAAGATCCGCTGGCCACTTAAATTCGGACCAGAGATCTTAGGGGGTTCCTCGCTCTTCCTCTGTCCCCACCCCCCTCGGCACTTCCTGGTTGCTGGCTGCCTGAGGGAGGGAGAAAAAAGAAAAGAATGCCGGTTTACCTCCGTTTTGTTCCCGGCAGCATTCAGATCTCTTAAAGGGGCGGGGCGCAAAAAAAGAACAAACAGAAGCCAGGAGAGCCCCACACTCACTATCCTTACACCGGATCAAATATTTGTCACCTCCAAAAAGCAGGTACAAGAAAACTGCTGTTTGGTCTTGCTAAAGTGGGTGGGGTCGCACTTAATTGTCTGCAAAGTCCGGAGCTGGTGGGTAAACATTTTTAAGGTCCGGACCTTGCAGCCATTTGCGGCGGAGCTTAGGGGTCGTGTATAAACGCCCAGAGTCTCATGTCTGCAAGCCACTCTGAGTACTGGCACTAGATGGTGGGATCAAATTTGAATGAAGGAAGGAAGGAAGGAGCAGATAACCTGAATTTGCTGCGAGAATATGAAAGAACAGCAAGAAAAGTAGCAGATGATAACATCCCCTTGCGCTTCAACCTGAGATGCAATCAACAGGGCCTCACCCCAACAAGCCTTCGCCTACGATCTACCATAAGATGTCACAGGGCCAACAAGAGCTCAAGAAGAGAAACAGCTTCATGAAAGGATCGGACAAGTCCACTTCACCTTAGACACTTTGGAACACAGAAAAGACCACCTTCACCAGGAACTACTTTCCACTAGAGATGGGCACGACTCAAAAAAAATGGTGTTTTGTTTGTCGTTTGTCATTTAGGGGGTCCGTTTTGGTTCATTTTTGTTTTTCGTGATTTTTTTGCAAAAAAATTGTTTTCGTTTCATTACGTAATGAAATGAAAAAACAAGAACGAAAATGAAAAATTGCTGTTTCGTTAGCATTCATTACAGTTCAATGTATTTGCCGCAACAAAAATGAAACGCACAACAAAATTTCTGTTGTTTTGTTTCATTTCGTTTCATTTTGGAGACAAAATTCATTTTTCGTTTTGTTATGTAACGAAAAAAAAACGAAAACGAAAAAGAAAAATTGCTCGTTTCATGCCCATCTCTACTTTCCAGCCTATCCAAACCAGCACTGGATGTGGTCATAGATTTTGTCCAGAAAGCACAACTGGCTCAGCATTGCAGAGGCAAAGAGGGGCAAATGAAGACGTTTGACCTTCTCCTCTCCTGAAAGTAGTCAGTAAAAGAAATCGGCAGGAGGAAGAAGGATGATGGGGCCATGACAGGAGATGTAAAGGACAAATGGGTGAAGAACCTCTCAAACAGGGAACTCACCCAGGCACAAAGGGAGAATCTTCCAGTTCTCCCTACCTCCTGAAATGGGATACAGATGAAACCATGGTATCCTCTGATGTTATGTCTCTCTCTACCAGCATTCCCAACAACAACAAAAAACCGAAACGAAATGAAACGAAATACAAAACATTTTTTTAAAAAAATCATTTCGTATTAACAAATCAAAATGGGGGGAAGGAAAGAATAACGAAACGAAATGCCATTTTGGCATTTTGTGCCCATCTCTAATTATGAGTCATCCACAGAGCAGAGATCTACAGAAGCCAAGAAGAAGGAAGACAGGCTCCTGAAGACAGCACTTAAGGCCTGTGGAAATCCAAAGTGGGTCTTCAACAAAGCAGTGGGCCGACCCAGAAGCACAAGGGATCAGCCCGAGACCCAGACCCGACAGAAGAACCTGGTCATTCCTTACATGGCTGAAGTGTCGGAGAAGCTTAAAAGGATTTTTGGCAAACACCACATCCCTGTTTATTTCAAACCCACAAACACACTAAGGCAGAGACTGGTCCACCCAAAGGAGCCGACACAAAAACACAAAAGGAGCAATATAGTATATGCGGTCCAGTACAGAAAGAGTGTAGCTCTGCTGAATGAAATGTGGATTATACTCAAGGCTTTCTAACCCTGCTCCTTCCAGGTCTGTCTGGGAAGAGGAGAGGCACACCAACCCCATGTGCAACAAGAGTGAACGCAACAGATCAACAGCCTGACTCAGTATAATAGAGCTTCATATATTCCTGTGACAGTGTTTTCATAACAAGAACGCCTTGTGCTCGGAAGGTGTTTTATAGGGCTATTAATTTCTTATTAGCTTCTCTTTGATCTTCTCCTTCATGGGCGGAGGGACTGGAGAAACATCCAGG
Organism: Phrynocephalus guinanensis; assembly: GCA_037367245.1. Lineage (NCBI taxonomy): Eukaryota > Metazoa > Chordata > Lepidosauria > Squamata > Agamidae > Phrynocephalus > Phrynocephalus guinanensis. The sequence goes on along the minus strand of CM074733.1, from coordinate 176,198,446 downwards.
CCATTTGGACACTTATTGTGTGGAAAATAAAACCTTACTAAGCAGGAACAGAGGCCATCTGGAAGATGAAAGGATTAGCATGTAATGTATAAACCGAGATAAAGGGAACTTAATACAGCGTGTAACACTTGAAGGGAAGGAGATGCAGCCTGATAGTACCACTACTCATAAACACCTTAGACTGAGATATAAATACGAAGAGAAAGAGAGGGAGCATTGATTATAATGCAGGAGCATTTCTGCTTGACTCGGATCTATTTAGTCAGCAGTACTTTGTCGGGTTTTTCTTTTGTTTCCCTACTGGTAGGGAAAAAGTAAAGCGGAAGAGCACAGTTAACTGTCTAATTTAAAGTTAATTATGCTTCTTTCCCACTGATTTCAATAGGGAAGCTGTGCAGAGGTGAGCAGAATGAGATTTAAATCCCACCATTTTTGGTTGGGTCATGCCTGTCATTGACAAAAGGGCTGTGATAATTGAGGAGATGTGGAGGGTGTTTATTTAATATAATTCTGGCCTCGGTCGTTTCCACTTTAATCACCAAGGCAGCCTGAGCTGAAGATTGTGAAGCCTCTACTTGAAACCTATCTCAAACTGCTTTTCCTTTGCGACATATGCATAATAGTGCTCAGCCATCACAAAGGATCTGATGATATACAAACACTTATCTCAGATGGAGTCGTGGTGAAGGGATGTGTGGAGACACACTTTGTACCGATCAGGGCATTATGAGCTATTAAACCACAGTCTAAAAATGTTGTTAGGGTGGAATGGGTAAGGCTTAATTATTATTTTTTTTAAAAAAACAGTTAACGGGGCTCAGATTTCTATGAGGATACTGTTATTTCGTTGTCAGGAAGTCTTGCAGAGACGGCCTGCAAGTTACTCTGCTATGAGGTAAAAGTGGACTGCAGGTGGTCACTGTGGTTCCTTCCTTTATTGAATATTTTTTTATTTCATTGATAGCAATGGATAGACTTAAGAAAGGACATGGCCAGAGATGGGGGTGGCATTATAGTACATGGATTTAGTTCCTAGGAAAAAAATGGCTCTCTGTTTCCTTCCATTCTATATAACTGAATGGGCCATAAATAAATTCTCTCTCTCTCTCTCTCTCTCTCTCTCTCTCTCTCTCTCTCTCTCTCTCTCTCTCTCTCTCTCTCTTTCTCTCTCTCTCTCTCTCTCTCTCTGTGTGTGTGTGTGTGTGTGTGTGTGTGTGTGTGTGTTGGATTTGCTTAAACAAGCAACGAATTCTATTAAATATGTAAAGTATGAGGGAAAAGTTTGGTTTTGAGACAAGGACTCCCTGAATCCCATAGAGAGGATGCCCAGAGATTCTGATGAGAGGAAAGATCCGATCCCTCTAGTTCAGGGTTTTGAGAAATGCAGCTAAAATGAGATTCATGCCTTTTTATGTCCCTAGTCTCCAGATGTGTGCAAATTGTTGCAGACCTTGTGAAGAAGCGCTTGCTCTTCTCTATCCCAAAGCTTCCGCTTGTTTCATCCAATAGTGGGGTCGAAGATGTGTGAGGTGTGGATTCAGTGTCGTCCTTTAGCAGCTAACTGAGTGGTCTTACGGTCTAGAAAATGCCATTTGCCATGGATGATCCTCAGGTCCCAGAAGTCTTAGAAGGGGCATCTCAGCAGCAGCCAGCATTTCTTAAAACAAAAAAGCATGGCAAGTGCTATGCCACAGTGGTTAAACTGCAGCATTGCTCTCCAGCCTCCACTCCACAACCTGGGTTCAATTCAGACGGTTCAGAGGAAACTGAAAAAGGTGCAAAAGAGAGCGACTAAAATGATTACTGGGCTAGGGCACCTCCCTTATGAGGAAAGGCTGAAACATTTGGGGCTCTATAGTCTGGAAAAAGGCACCTGAGGGGGGATATGATTGAGACATACAAAATAATGCAGGGCATGAGTAAAGTGGATAGAGGGACGCTCTTCTCCCTCTCACAAAATACCAGAACTAGGGGACATACACTGAAATTGAGGGCTGGGAGAGTAAGAACTGACAAAAGAAAATATTTTTTCACCCAGCACGTTGTTAGTCTGTGGAACTCCCTGCCACAGGATGTGGTGATGGCATCTCGCCTGGATGCCTTCAAAAGGGGACTGGACACATTCCTGGAGGAAAAGTCCATCACAGGTGACAAACCATGAGGGAGATGTGTCATCTCCAGGCTTAAAACCGGGGTACTTCAAGGGCCAGATGCAGGAGAGTGCTATCAGGAGACAGAGATCTAGTCTAATGCGCTCCCAGACGCATCTGGTGGGGCCGCTGTGAGATACAGGAAGCTGGACTAGATGGGCCTTTGGCCTGATCCAGCATGGCTCTTCTTATATTCTTAGGTTCTTATGACCAGCTCAATGTGGACTCTGCTTTCCATCTTTCTGAGGTCGGTTTATATATGGCTTGGAAGGGGGAAGCAAAGTGTCATTTGCCAATTATACAGTGGAACACTCCCCCCATCCACTGTGTATTGGTTCCAAGCGCAATCCCCCCCCTTGTGGATATTGAAAATCATCAATAATAGCTGGGGGGGCACCAGTAAAATATATATTTTTCACATGCATTCCTTAACTGACCACTACAGAGCCTCAGATACCATACTATGCATGCTTCACATTACATGTGTTCAGAACATGGTCTCTGGCTCTGTCTAGTGGACAGTACTGGTAATACATATGTAAAAAAAATTTTCTGGATTTTTATTTTCTTTTAATATTTTTAATATTTTCAGATCCCATGGATAAGGTGTACTACTGAATAGCAAACTGCCCAGAGAGTGTTCTAAGCACTTTGGGGAGGTATTTAAATCTTAATTTTAGACTACTCAGTTGTAGTGTTTTGTATTGAAACGCTTTTATTGATTTAAATGTTTATTGACATTTTAATATTTTAATTGTTTTAATTGGTCATTTTAATTGTAAGCTGCCCAGAGAGCTTTGGGTAGTGGTCGGCATATAAATTGTATAAATAAATAAATAAATAAATAAATAAATAAATAAATAAATAAATAAATAAATAAATGATTACATAAATGACACACCCCACTTGTTTCTAATTTATTTATCTGAACCTAAATAAAGCAAATGAGAGAAATAAACACAAACCTTATTTCTTCATTTCTGGTATCATTTCTCATAGGTGGCATATCTTTAGCTGCCAAAGTATATCATGAACAAGGACGGAATACGATCTGAAAAGTTCAAATGTGCAAGAAAGCAAAACTGATTTTAATATCTCTTCCTATGCCTTTTTTTCTTCATTTTGATGGCTTAGTTGAGATAGCAACACTCATTTCATTCTCATTCTGGTGAATCAATTTGCATTAGGAAACTCCATTGCAACTTTAATACTGGGTGATGCACTGGATTTGGAAAAATTGCAATGTTTGAACTGAATCGACCTGATTTGAACCAGTTTGAATGTGGTTTGGATAAAAGGAGGATGAACAGTTTTGCTTTGGGGAGCAAAATAAACCAAGTTTACACATCAGTTCAGATCTGGGGCAGAAATTGGAACAGGCCGGTTTCCTTGAGGCTAAACTCATTCAGGATCAATTCTTTTTCCAAAGCAAACATTAAGAATATCTAGCAAACAAACCTCTGAAGCCAACTGTCTAAAATTGGCAGGTTTGCTCCTCAATTAGAGTCTATAATGTCTCAAAATGTTATGCACGTCAGTGCAGAAATAAAAAAATAAGAGATTTTTTTATTTTGTTTTACCAGTTTATTATCATTTTGGATCCAGATCCCTAATATATTCAGATGGAGCATAAAGTACTCTGGAATATATTCATAAACCACCAATTAGCTTCCAACTTGAATCTGAAGACCTGGTTCTATTGTTCTATGGAAAATCTGAATACAGTAACCCCCCCCCCCGCCGATCGCGGGGGTTAGGGACCCACCCTACCCACGATCCATGAAAATCCACGATATGCGGAAGTGGGTGGGGGGGCTGGGGGCAGGGGGGGTGATCGCAGAAGTCTTGGGGTCGTGCACGCTGGTGGCGTCAGGGGGATCTGACCTCCCGCCGCCGCCCGAGACTTCTTGTCCGGGGCCGTCTCCATTCAAATGCATTGCCAATGCATTTCAATGGAGAAAATTTTCCCCATTGGAAAATATTGGCTCAATGCTTTCCAATGGGGAAAATTTCTCCATTGAAATCCATTGACTCAATGCATTTCAATGGAGATTGCGCCCCCCCTGCCCCCCCTTGCATGGCCCCGAGACTTCTCGGAGGGGCCCGGGGGCGGCACGGAGTGACCCGATCACCCCCCGCCGCCCCCGCCCCTCCAGAAGCCTCGGAGCTGTGCAGGGGGGCGGCGGGGGGTGATCGTATCACTCTCCGCCACCCCCCCAGCGCAGCTCCAAGTCTTTTTGGAGGGGGGGCTGCGGGGAGTGATCTGATTGCTCCCCAGTGCCCCCCCACCTGGCTCCAAACCTTTTCAGAGGGGCCCAGGGGACTGCGGGGCGCGATCCGATCACCCGCCGCCGCCCCCTGCGCAGCTCTGAGGCTTTTTGGAGGGGCGGGGGTGGCATGGAGCAACCCGATTGCCCCCTGTCCACCCCCCCAGTGGTGCAGGTACTGCGATCCCACGATGTAGTGGGACCGCGGTACCTGAACCGCAAAATGGCGGGGGGTGACTCTATCAAGCTATCTTCTCTCCACTCTGGGCTAGGCTGATGTTGTCTTCTAAATAAGCAAGTTTTACCTGATATGCCTACAACATCCCATATCTGTGGGGGTTGTATAATGCCCCCTCAAGATGGGAGACAGAATAAACATAGGGTGCGAGCAGATGGGTAGAAGGGATAGTGTTTGATTGCCCTTGGAAGGGTCAGTTTTACTCAAGCAAGGTGACACTTCTCTCCAAGCAGGAATTGTACCAGTCTGCCATTCCCCAAATAGCCCGGCCACTGAAACAAATGGGTACAGTTTGGGCATGGATTGGGTTCAGGCTAGATTGCTATTGCCTGTATGCCATATGGTTGTCAGGAAACAGCTGTCAGTAGCCTGTATCAGACGCGGTTCAAAATCTGAGCTGTTTTTCCTCACCTGGTTGCACTCATAGGCATCAATGGTGGTGGTGGTGGTATCCCAAGTGATCATAATATTTATTTATTTATTATACCGCCCATCTTCCGAAGGAACTCCGGGCGATTAACAATGGGTTGAGAGAACAATAAAACACAGGGGAAAACCAATGTAATAATAATTAAAAAAGACATCAGCAAGAGGTGTCAAAAAAATAAATTCAAAATTAAATTAATTAAATAAAATTAAAGGTTGCCAAATGCCTCCCGTTAAAGCACGGTTTTAAGTGCTTTTTTGAAGGTGGGCAGGGACTGTACAAGGCGCAACTCACTCGGGAGATGGTTCCAGAGCGAGGGGTCAGCCACCGAGAAGGCACGGTTTTGGGTGACAGTTTTCCACGCCTCCCTGGGCGTGGCCACTTGGAGTGAGAGCGCCTGCGACATTCTAGTGGGTCAGGCCTCAGTTGAACTTTGGGAGATACGCTCCAACAGGTATTCAGGTCCCAAGCCGTGGAGGGTTCTGTAAACCAAAGCCAAGACCTTGAACCTTATCCGGAGAGCCACAGGTAGCCAATGCAGGCGGGCCGTAAATTGGGGTGATCTGATCGTACCTACGCGCACCCACCATCAGTCTGGCCACCGCATTCTGCACCCGTTGGAGTCTCCGGACAAGGGAGGTAAAAATACTCAATATAACAGGGAAGCTATGTACCAGTCCTTCAAGATCTTAAACGTTTTGTTTCCATTTTGGCAATAATTTTCATCTTTCATTTTGTCATTATGGATGGTTAATGTCAGGGATAATGAAAAATCTTAAGAAATTACTGTCTGTAAAATAAAAGCAGGCCCTTTCCTCTTTATGATAAAGTAACAATGATGGTGATGGTTAGGGTGATCATTATGATGGATGTGCTTCAGCTTTGCAATTTATTTTGATTTGGAAACAAAATGGAAGTGTTCCCTCATCTCTGAAGCAATGCAAAGTGTAGCAAGGCAAGGAAGTGAGAAGAGTTGCTTGAAACGAAATAGCCCCCTCCCCCCCGCCACCACCAAATAACCAAATATCGGGTCAGTACTTTAAATTAAAAACCATCCCCCTTGGAATACAAACTTAATGTGGTAACAAAACCAGGAAGCCCTCAGCAGAAAGTGATAGTTCATGCCATTAAAAAGCCCAGGCTCACCTGGAAAGACCAATCACAGAGGGGGGATCGGAATTTCTCTCATTGGTAGCCATTTTCTGAGGATAGTGTATTCAGGAGAGGGAGAGAGAGCTTTCATATTTTTTTTTCATTTTTAGGAGGTAGGGAGAACTGGAGGATTCCCCCCTCTATTTTCTTTTGGAGTAGCAGACCTCAGTCCAAATGATTATGTGTGTAAAAGGAATGCTATTTGTGTGGGCACTGAGTCAGATATGTCTGTGAAGATTCTCAGTCATCCAGGTGAGTTTATCTGGATGCTGAGTCATGGCAACTGGACTTCTTTTTATTGAGAGATTGAAATGTTCCACTGCTCATTTGAACAGCTTCATCAGTCTGAAGAAAGCTAGTTACGAGTCCTCCATTTTATAGCTCACTTTGACCTGTTTTTACCCTGGTCTGAAATAGGCTCATAAGATGAACAATGGCCTGAATAGGCTTCTTAGGTAGACAACAATCTCAATAGCCTTAAGGTGTACGATGGCTGAAAGTAAAGCTGTTTGGGTGAGGCCAGTGAAACATTTCAGTCTCTCAAGAAAAAGATGTCCAGTTGCCATGACTCAACTTCCTTGTGGCGCAGTGGTTAAGAGCCTTGTGGCGCAGTGGTTAAACGCCCATCCTGCAAGTAAAACTGTGCTCACGACCTGGGGTTCAATCCCAGGTAGCAGGCTCATGGTTGACTCGGCCTTCCATCCTTCCGAGGTCGGTAAAATGAGGACCCAGCTTGCTGGAGTGGGGGGGGGGCAATGTGTAGCCTGCATAATTAAACTGTAAACCGCTCAGAGAGTACATGAAATGGTATGGGGAGGTATATAAGCAGAACACTTTTGCTTTGTTTTCCAGAGAGTGAGTGGGATAGATCACAGCAATATTACAAAGGTGACCAGAAACCCACCAGAGGATGTGATCAGGGCTGGCGCTTCCATTAAGGCCAACTAGGCAGTTGCCTAGGGCACCAAAATGGAGAGAGGGCTCTGGACAGCCTGCCGCCCCCCAACCGCCCCCTCCGCCGCTGGCCATCGCCGTCCGCCCATCGCTGCCTGCCCCCGCCCACCTGCCGCCCCCCACGGCCATTGCCGCCCCCGCCATCTGCCACCGCCCTGCTGCCCCGCCACCCCACCACCACCCTTGCCACCCACCACCACCCTTCCCACCCACCGCCCCCTGCCCCAACCGGCCACCGCCCGCCCCACCGTCCACCCCTCACCTAGGGCGCAAAAAAACCTAGCACTGGCCCTGGGTGTGATAAAGGTCACCCTCTGGATTGCTCCTGGAGCAGTCTGGCGTGATCCAGCAATCCTACAGTGCATGGAGGAATCCACTCCAGCCTGACCGTGACCCATGCTCTGGCCCATCCGGAGAGCTTCTACCTTTTGAGGCTTGGGTGGAGGGACTTCCCAGTTGCTGGGAGGGTCCCTGTAAGAGAAATCGCTCCTGTTGAACCCACCCACTCCAGTGTGACCCAGGCACACCACTCTTTCAGCCGCCTGATTCCACCTGATGCTGCACAGCTGCCAGGTGGGGGTGGGGGTGGGTGGGAAAGAAGAACGGTCACTTGCAGCAGTTTTGCCTGCAGGGTGGAGGCTGGGCAGTAGTTGATGGCACTAAATGTTAGGTACCAATCACAAGTCAAGCCCCCCCCCCCATGTTATGGCTTTTAAAAAAAAATACAGTAGTACCAGGAATTAAGAGCAGCTCGACTTAAGAGCAATTTGACTTAAGAGCAGAAAACTGTTGGTGTTTTAACGGCTGCCTCACAAATTTTAGATATGGTCTGCTCAACTTACAAATATTCTTTTTCATTTTTTAACTTCTTTTAAAAAAAATTAGATAGGTTCCCTGACTTAAAAGTAGTTTGACTAAAGAGCATGCATTCGGAACGGATTAAATTTGTATACAGGTACCACTGTATGCAAAAACAATTACTCATGAGTATGTGAATATTAAAGTAAAGCAGTCAGGCTACAAATCAATTTGAAATAAATTGGTTTTGATCCATGAGACAAACAATTCCGGCCAAATAAAAGGCAGATGGTATCCCTACAGTGCTGATGATTTTTTCATGTTTCATTTTTTGTCATTTTTCATGTTATAAAAAATCTTCACTGACAGCATTATCTATGGCTTAGTCCTAAGGCTGGTAGATTCCCCGGGTGGTGCAGCGGGCAGAGCGGTGGGTTCTCTGCAGAATAAGGCTTGAATCCCCATTTGGCCATGGCAACTCACTGGAGGAGCGGTGGGACTGATCTTCCTTTAGTCGCGTCAGAAGCACCCACACTATTCTGCTCTGGTCAGACTCCCACCTGTGTCCAGTTCTGTGCGCCTCAGTTTAAAAAGGATGTTGACAACCTTGGGCGGGTGCAGAGGAGGGCGACCAGGATGGTTGAGGGTCTGGAGGAAATGTCTCATGAGGAACGGCTTAGGGAACTGGAAATGTTTAGCCTGTCAAAAAGAAGACTGAGAAGGGATATGATAGCTATGTTTAAATATTTGAAAGGATGTCCTATTGAAGAGGGAACAGGTTTGTTTTCCATGGCTTCAGAGACTAGGACTCGGGGCAATGGTTTCAAACTACAGGAAAAGAGATTCCATTTGAACATTAGGAAGAACTTCATGACAGTTCGAGCTGTTCGGCAGTGGAATAATATGATGCCACAAAGGAGTGCGGTGGAGTCTCCTTCTTTGGAGTTTGTTAAGCAGAGGCTGGATGGCCATGTGTCGGAAATATTGTGATGGGGTTCCTGCATGGCAGGGGGTTGGATTAGATGGCCCTTGCGGTCTCTTCCAACTCTATGATTCTATGATTCTATGATCACATATAAAAAGGTCTATGAAATCAGTAAGACTTTTTTTTAAAAAGTCCCGGATGACATTTGCCCAATTCTGGGCCAAATCAACAGCATTCCCTTTGGCCAACATAAGACCTTCCTCTCTGCCTGTTGAAGGGCGCTGCATCCATCGTAACATGTGCAAGATGGTTTGTTCTTCTCCACGTGTCCACAAGGTGTCTTCTCTATAGAGGGAAGCCCCATATCCTCAGATTATCCTTTGATTTTTCCAACCCCACCGTGCTCTAGTCTGTTTAATGCCTCCCATGCAGGCCATGGTTGTTCTTGGCCAAGTGGTGGAGAGTCATATGGTTCGGCCAAGTTACCCGGAGGCTCCATGCACGCCTTTCACAGTTCCAGGGTGGTTTGTGGGGGCTGATTGTAGGGGGTGGGGGCAGAGGGTATGAAGAAACTATACCTTGATTTCTGTCTTGGCTTTGGTGGTTGATGACGAAATAACATGCTTAAAGGCCACTGTCAAACTGAGAATTTCAATCCTGATAAGAGAAACGGTGGTGAATTAAATCAGTATAAAATTAGCCTTCTATCTCCATGAAATTCTGTTTCTAAGGATGCTTAAAGATAAGAATATCCCCTTTCTTTCCGCTTAAAAGGCAGTGAGTATCAAGATGACAAGTCTGCTATTGCACTTCTTTCTACAAAGCAATTGATGTGGTTTTTCAAAGCTTACTTGATGGAAGACAAGGGTTCTCTTTTTTGTGTTTTAATATCTATAGGGAGGTAAAGGTATTGAAAAATATATAACGATATAACGCAATCAACTCAATTAAGGAGGGGTTTTTTAAAAACTTTCTTAGATCTTTTCTCCCACCTTCTCCATCTTAATTGAACTGAAGTTTTTTTTGTCTCTTCTGTGTTGTAAAAAAACACAGTTCCCACCACATTAGAATGTAATATATAATTCTACCACAAACTCTATAGATAAGTATATAACCATAAAATGAGAAACTGACTATATTAAGAAGCTAAACTTTGAGAGGATCAAAAGGTAATTCAAGCAAAGTACCTATTTATCCATCACTTTGCAGTAAATTGTAGCATTTAATGGGCCCAGTCTCAGAAAGGAGGGAAAGGCAAACCATTTCTAGAAAACCTTGCACAGGGTCGCCATAAGTCAGAATTGACTTGACAGCACACAATTATTATGATTAATCCTATACTGCTGAAATTGTTCTAGGAATTAACCATGGCAGGGCTGTTGCTATCATTAAAACTTCAATCTATATACTTTCACTCCAGACTAGGTGCAAATCTCATGGTTGGCTTACAATTGAATTATGCAGGCTACACATTCACACACACCTCACCGCCAGCAAGCTGAGTACTCATTTTACTGACTTCAGAAGGATGGAAGCCAGAGTGAACCTTGAGCCGGCTACCCGGGATTGAACCCCAGGTCGTGAGCCGTTTTACCTGCAGTACAGCAGTTTAACCGTTGTGCCATGAAGCTCTGATAATGTTCAGCATTAAATAAATGGGCGTAGGGTGGCTCTCTAACTGGTGTCCACCAATCTCCTGCTCAATCCTACTGCTCCTTTCCTGCTCCGGCTCCTACCCTTGTGTGATATAGAAAGTAAATTAAATCCAAATGCAGCTCCTTCGAGCTTTTGTGAGTCCCAGTCCTCTGTTGTTGTTGTTGTTGTTGTTGTTGTTGTTGTTGTTGTTGTTGTTGTTGTTGTTGTTGTTGTTGTTGTTGTTGGTCAGAAAAGGCGAAGTGTAGCACTGTGAACGGTTACTAGTCTTTCAAATTGGTCACTGGCACGTAGCATCGCAAAAGGCCAATTTTCAAAACTAGAACCAAACATCGAGCTATGCTTGATTCTGTTTTTGTTCTAATGATCTATGCACTCTGTGTACAGCTGGTTGAAACTCAGTGGGTTGGAGCCTCAGTGGAGCCAAGGGTTGGGGGTTTGATTCCTTACTGTGCCTTTTAGAGAAGAAGCCGCGTGAGTTCACATGCGGCGCATGTGTGACTGATGGAGTGATGTGCCTTGGCACCTGTGTGGCCTTGGGCAAACAGCACTGCCCCAAGATGGATTGGCCAACTACATACGAATACTTCATCTCTATGAAGCCCTATGAGGGCCGCCATTAGTCAGAACAAACTTGAGGGCTATAATTAGGCACAGCTCTTGGAAAGGTCTGGAAGCCCTAAATGTGGCCAGCAGACCTGCTAAAGTTGCCCACCCCTTTTCTAAAATCATATACATTCTGGGCCAATCCGATTGATAGTCCCAATTAAAAGGAAGCTGGCTGAATTCCTGGGGTTTACAAAGGGTTTGACACATAATTTGGCAACTGATTCAACAGATCTTGTCTAGTTGAATTTATCCATCACACAATCCCTTTTTCATCGATTTAAAGAATACGATTTTGAAACATTGGTTGCTACCCATTGGTCCATGTAGCTGTGTGTGTGTGTGTGTGTGTGTGTGTAAAATTTCATTTCATTTCAGTGCATTTATAATGCAACAGGAACAGCCAGAAACTTGGTGTTTGGATTCCTCTTGAACTTAATTCAGTTTATTTCAACTGAATTTATTTAAATCTTAATTCGTATCATGGTACAGCTACCAGAACTAGACATGGGCACGACTTGGCGAAGTTCTCGTTTCCGTTTCCGTTTTTCGTTTCCGTTACGTAATGGAAACGGCAACGACAATTACTCCGCCAGAACTCGAACTCGAACCGACTAAAGAAAAATTGGGTCTGATTTGTCGTTGTCGTTCCTGGCATCGCAGCAATCGCGCGATGCCAAGGGGCACAGGAAAAAGGTTTTAAAAATAAAAAAAACCCGATTCCCGGCCAAAAATGAGGCAAAAATATGCCTGCCTGAGGGCACCTACCAGAGGGGTGGTTTCTGGGGGGGGGTCCCCGCCCCCCTCCTCTCCTGGGCTGCGCAAAGTGCGCATCCTCGTCGAGTCGCAACTCGCCAAGCGGCGCGGCAGAGAAAAAAAGTTTAAAAAATAAAAAAACCCGATTCCCGGCCAAAAAAGCAGGCGAAAATATGCCTGCCTCAGTGAGGGCACCTACCAGAGGGGTGGTTTCTGGGGGGGGTTGTCCCCGGCCTCTCCCCCTCTCCTCTCCTGGGCTGCGCATCCTCGTCGTCTTGCCAACTCGCCATTCCATGCAGTGCAGGCGGGGGATCCAAAATGGGGCGACCGCAATATTTATTTTGAAATCGCGTGGTCCAAAAACACACCAAAGCACCACAGAAACATGCAAAAATAGCTATTTTAAAACTGCCTGAATTTTTACAGTAGCAGCAGTGGGTTTTTCTTGCAACAAAAATAAAATCTCCATTGATTTTATTTTATTTTATTTTTATTTTTATTTTTTTACACCTGCGCAATGATGGGCTGGCCATGAGAGTGGACCATGCAAATTTTTGGAGCCATTCCACCAATTGCATGGCCACTTGGCCAGGTTTTCACCGAGACTTCTGGGATGTGCCAGTCGGGCATAAAAAGCCCACTATCCCTAGCCCGAACCCGAACCCTAACCCTAACCCTAACCCATACGCCAGTACACTGTCCTTCTTAGTGGGTCAGAGAGGCACCCAGAGGTGCACCCCAGGAACTCATCCTAACCTTACCAGTAACCCTAAGCCTAGCCCTTGCGCTAACCCCTAACCCCAAGCCAGATCTGTGTACTCGCATTGCTCTACAGCAAGTACACTTCCCTTCTTAGTATGTCACAGCGGGCACCCGTAGGGGTCCTCTCTCACTTCGTTCCCCAGCCCAAGTGCACCGCAGGCAGTGAGTCACAGAGGCACCCAAAAGAGAGGTGCCTCTGCCTGCTGCAACTGCAACTTAATGGTATGCATATCCAATTGGCTATGCATGCCATTTTGTAGCAGGCCAGAGGAGGCACCCACCCCAGAGAGGTGCCTCCAGGAGCCCGCTTTCCCTTCATGGCGGGCCAGAGGAGGCACCCACCCCAGAGAGGTGCCTCCAGGAGCCCACCCCCCCAAAAAACCAGTACTAACGACATACAAAAAACCGACAAATGAAACAACAAATTTTTGGAAAATTTCGCGAAAAACGGAAACGAGCCGAAACGGGCCGGCTCCGACACACGACAACTCGAAACGTAATTTTTCCTGGTCGTGCCCATCTCTAACCAGAACACATCTCCAAACATTTGTGAATGGAAGCCCACTACTTGCAAAGCAATGGCCTGAAGATCACAAGTGGGCAAAGGTCCATGAAAGTGTGTATTACATAAAACCCGTTAGTCTTTAAGGCACTCTTGCTTGTTTTTGTTGCAACAGGCTAACACGAAAAAGGTACCTCTAGAAAAATTCATGATATCCAGGTTAAAGATAAGGAACCTTCCCAAAGCGCTCTCTCTCTCTCTCTCTCTCTCTCTCTCTCTCTCTCTCTCTCTCTCTCTCTCTTTCTCTCTGGTAATCCTAATTCAGCATGACAAATGTGGTTGAACGCACAATGATTTGAAGCCAGATGTTTTATGATCTGAACACTCAAAGGCCTGGAGGGAGGAATCTGTCACATGCTTTCTCCCACACTTGGATGCTATGAATGCGTTTATGAAATGTGATTCCCACTCATCCTTATCACTGAACAACGAATGTTGGCTTCATTCAGAAGTCCTCCCAAAGCCTCTGTAGCCTGCCAACGATTGGACCCATGTCTTTCAACCTGTGAAATAAGTGGTCCGCTACCAAGTCACAGCTCTCAATGAAGAGCTTCCTTATGGAATCCAGGGGATTGTCGTTTGGTGGGTGTACTGAGCACAGACTATCATTGCTAGGAATTCCTATTTTTGATTCAATTTCCTAGAGATGGAACAAGAAAGGGCATCAGTGAAGAATATTTTTTTACCCAGCGTGTTGTTAGTCTGTGGAACTCCCTGCCACAAGAGGTGGTAATGTTATCTGGCCTGGATGCCTTCAAAAGGGGATTGGACAGATTCCTGGAGAAAAAGTCAATCACAGGTTACAAACCATGATGGAGACATGGAATCTCCAGGCTGAAAACCAGGGTACTTCAAGGGCCAGATGCAGGGGAGTGGTTGCAGGAGACAGAGATCTAGTCTCGTGCCCTCCCAGAGGCACCTGGTGGGGCCACTGCATGGCTCTTCTTATGTTCTTACGTTCTTATGTAAGTCTTACCACTGGACAAGGCATCGAGGGTTGCCAGGTGCATCTGAAGGCACCCACATTGTGGAAGGCTGAGTTAGGCCGTTAATTGAAATGAGGAGGACTAAAGATTACGAACACTGTGACTACATCTGTGCAGAGATATTTAATATTTGGCTCTCTGAATGTTAATAGCCATTGCATGAGTCAATTTGTGACCCAGCAGTGGCCCTTTTTAAGGTTCTCCAGGGAGAGAGAACCTCTTCTTATGTTCTTATGTTCTTAAGAAACTAGAAAAGATCATCAGGCGTAAGGATGTGTCGTTGGAGACCAAGATCATCCACACTCTTGTTTTTTTGATCACCATGTATGGATGTGGAAGGTGGAAAGTGAAGAAAGCTGATGGGGGAATATGATCCACTTGAAATACTGTATGGTGCTGGAGTTGAGCTTTGCGGATACCCAGGATTGCCAGAGAGAGACAAACAAGTGGGGTCCTGGACCAAATCTGGAGGCACACACGTGGAAACTGCGGCTGTCCTACTTTGGACACATCATGAGAAGGCAGGATTCTCTGGAGAAGACAATAGCGCTGGGGAAGGTGAAAAGCAGCAGGAAACAAGGAAGGCTTAATAAGAGTTGGACTGAGTCCCTAAAAGAGACCATAGGCCAGTGGTGGCAAACCTTCCGTACTCCAGAGGTTTTGGACCACAACTCCCACATTCCTTTGTCGTTGGCAGTCTAGGCTCGCAATTCTGGGAGTTGTGGTCCAAAACATCTGGAGTGTCAAAGGTCCAGGACCACTGCTGTAGGCTTAAATCTACAAGAGGTGGATTGAAGACCAGATATTTTGCAGAACACTCATTCATTGGATCACCACGAGTCGGAGGCAACTTGATGCCACATAACAACAAAGAGATTCACATTGACTTAATTTTTCCTGTTGCAAATCTTCTCAATTTGAGCTCAGCAAATCTATAAATAGAAAGAGACTTTTTTTAAAACTTGTCCAGCGACTAGAAATGGCAGGTGCTTTTTGTTTGCTCCTTTCCCCCGTTTTGAATTATGCCTGAGCACAACTCTAAATTCAAATACCTGCATAGACATGCTCGTTAATGGGAAAGAAATTTACAAAAAGTATGATGCTGACATTGGCATCATTTCAGCATCATTGGAGGTTGAATATTGAGTTTAAAGTTTTAATTCTGTGTTTGAACACTTTGGTTTTGAACGGTTTTAAACACCTTACATTTGCAATTATTTTACATGGCTCTATAACCCACACTGAGTCCCTATGATATAAAATAAATAATTTATTTGTTTTAAACAAATAAGTAGATGCATGCATGCATACATACAAAGATATATATTTCTTATCCACTTTCCAGTGAAAATATCTATTAGGAAAGGCCTGCATGAAAAGATATACCGAATTCTATGCAGAGCAACGTGATATAAAAAGAAAGAAAGAAGGAAAATGCAGGTGAGATTCAGGAAGACGCAGTGAGAATCAGGCACAGGACTACAGTACCCATCAGTCGTTGGCAGAGGGGATAACCACGAAATCATAGAACCATAGAATCATAGAATCATAGAGTTGGAAGAGACCTCAAGGGCCATCTAGTCCAACCCCCTGCCATGCAGGAACGTCCATCACAATATTTCCGACAGATGGCCATCCAGCCTCTGCTTAAAAACCTCCAAAGAAGGAGACTCCACCACCCTCCTTTGTGGCAGCATATTCCACTGACGAACAGCTCTGTCATGAAGTTCTTCCTAATGTTCAAAAGGAATCTCTTTTCCTGTAGTTTGAAACCATTGCCCCGAGTCCTAGTCTCTGAAGCCATGGAAAACAAACCTGTTCCCTCTTCAATAAGACATCCTTTCAAATATTTAAACATAGCAATCATATCCCCTCTCAGTGTTCTTTTTGAAAGGCTAAACATTCCCAGTTCCCTAAGCCGTTCCTCATAAGACATTTCCTCCAGACCCTCAACCAAATCAGTTGAAGCCTGTTTGAGACGTATATATGCCGTACATGCCTAGACTGCTTTTTATTGCTCTGCTTTGTCTCGCTCTCCTTTCTCTGAGATTTTCTTGTCCAAAATGAGCTAGCTTTGTCTTCAGTCAAGATGGCCTGACCTCTTGTCCTCCCCACTTAGCTGTCTTTTCACCCAGCAGTGATGGCTCCAGACTGCTATGGCCTGATGAAGTGTCACGTCCCGGTCCAGAAGCCTCTTGATTCACAAGCAGCGATGGATTACAGGTGAAACTAAGCCATTCCGCTCTCCCTCCCTCTTTCTATCTGTGCATTTCTTGTAGAAGGCAGCAGCTGTAAGGAGGAGGACCTAGGTTCATCATGACAGACTGTGGCTGCCCACATAGGACCATTTCAGCTGCACCTTGGGATGGAGAAATCCAGTCCCTGATAGTCCTCTTCTTGGAGAAGGTTCCCGGAACACAGTTCATAATTTGTGATTGACAGTGAGAGCAGATACAGTTGAGGAAGGATGTGCCACCATCCTTATCTTGCAAATCAAGCTCATCAGAAGGACAAGTAGCATGCGGAGCCGCTGTTCATTATTTTAATGGCCCCTTTGATGTAGTGGCTAGTGTGCTGGGCTTGGGACTGAGAAAGTTGGATATAGCTTCCCCGGTCAGCCAGAAAACTCACTGGTTGATCATGGGTAGGTCACCCACTCTCAGCACTGACTTCTCTCACCTCGTGGCTGCCAGTGGTGCTGCTGGGTGGTGAGATGGGGGGAGGCAGAGTGTGGTCCGAGGACACAGGATGAGGAGCTGGTTGTGGTGGGAGAGCCATAAAAGAAACAGCCACCCTTTCAAGATGACTTGGACTAGATGGGCGTTAGGATCCCCCTCCCCCCAGCTCTGCAGATTATTCTGGCTGAACATTGGGGAGAACACACGTCTACTGTGGGTATATGAATTGGTTGGCTATGGGTGTGATCCAGCAGAGTTGTATTTATGGGACATTTGGCTCTGAGGCGCACTCTGTTACAACCCAAGCCAAACAGGTTGGGTAGCTTTCTGAGCTGTATCGATGACTTCTATCACTAGGTAACAAATCTATACTTCATACAATTCTTTAAAGAGTTCTTGACTTGCCATCTTTGTTTGAATCAGCCTGTAAAGTCCAGCCCCATCAGACCATGCCTTCCAAGAAGAAACCTGGCCTCCATCTTGCCAAGTGAACATTTAAGAACTCTCTCCTGGCAAATTACATCCCTTGCCATGTTTGGACATTTATACCTGCTTTGAAAAAGAGGTCTTGTGCTCTTGAAAGCTCAGCAACCTTTTTTTATTTTTCTACTAGCAGCAACCTATGAAGGCATCACCCATAGTCTAGTTTGGATTTTGTTTTAATGGCTACATGGCTCCAAACCTCTTTTTCCTACCCATGTACTATCTGAAACCTGACAGATCCGGTGAGGGCAACCTGTGGCCCTCCAGATGTTGCTGGATTGCAGTCCTCATCACCCCAAAGACACACTGTCAAGAACAGGTGGAACTGGCACCCAAAAACATCTGGACAGCCAGTGGCCAGACAGCACAGTGAACCAGGCATCCATCTGTGGAGATAGGTAGGGACTTCATTCTCTCATGTGCTGCTGCTGTGTAGTGAGACCAGTAAGGCAGAAAGCGGGGTCAGAGGATGTGCTGTGTCCATGAAGAGGAACCACCCCGGGTGAGAGCCAGCCTGTATAGCTTTGAGCAAGCTGCACAGTCCCTGAAGAAAGGAATGCTACATCACTTCTGAGCACTCTCTCCCTGGAGAACCTTAAAAAGGCCCACTTCTGGGTCACAAATTGACTCATGCAATTAACATCCAGAGAGCCAGACATTAAATATCTCTACACAGATATAGTCTCAGTGTTCGTAATCTTTAGTCCTCCTCATTTCAATTAACAGTCTAACTCAGCCTTCCACAATGTGAGTGCCTTCAGATGCTTTGGCCAAGAACACCCAGCTGCCCTCGATGCCGTGTCCAGTGGTAAGACTTACATAAGAACGTAAGAACCTAAGAAGAGCCCCGCTGGATCAGGCCAACGGCCCATCTAATCCAGCTTCCTGTATCTCACAGTGGCCCCACCAAATGCCTCTGGGAGTGCATGAGACTAGATCTCTGTCTCCTGATACCACTCCCCTGCATCTGGCCCTTGAAGTACCCTGGTTTTAAGCCTGGAGGTGAAACACATCTCCCTCATGGTTTGTAACCTGTGATGGACTTCTCCTCCAGGAATCTATCCAATCCCCTTTTGAAGGCATCCAGGCCAGATGCCATCACCACCTCTTGTGGCAGGGAGTTCCACAGACTAACAACGTGCTAGGTGATAAAATATTTTCTTTTGTCTGTTCTCACTCTCCCAGCCCTCAATCTGAGTGTATGTCCCCTAGTTTTGGTACTTTGTGAGAGGGAGAAGAGCATCCCTCTAGCCACTAGAGACGAAAACACAGGGAGAGATATCATATCCCAATGGTACATTAACAAACCAATTGTGGAAAATACCTGAAGTTTCCCGTTAAACACATTTCGTAGCATGGAAGTCAAACAAAGCTTCTTAAGATACTGTAAGTCACACTCTGCGGGCATAAAGTTTAGCACTGCTCAGGGAGAAAGTCACTGGTAGCTCAACCACTGTTCCTTTGATGCAGTGTAATTGAAAAACCAAAGGAAATCTATATGGATTCCTTCCTTTCCCTTGGAAATAAATGAACCATATTTTCAAATCAATTTTCATAATTGAAAGCCTGGCGTGCAACTTTATTTATAGCCCAAGGTAACCATTAAAATAGGAAAACAAGCTTGCAAACAATTCTAACAAAACAGTTTTCTGGTTGCCCACCTGCAAAATTCTGAAGCTCCTATTCACCTCCATGAGGGAAAGAGCCACTGGAAAATGTCTTCTGCTGAGCTAAATCTGGTGGTCATATTGAGTGCAGAGATGGAAAATATTGCTTTTGGGATTGGAGATATCAGAATCCCCAACAGCGTTTTGTGCCCCCCCCAAGGTTACCCAAGAATGCTACCGCCTATGAAAATAACACCACTGTTTTTAGAGGCCAAAGATACCTGTGTCAACGTCTACATTAGAGATGGGCACAAAACGCCAAAATGGCATTTCGTGGTCGTTATTTGGGCCCTGGGGTCCGCTTCATTCCGTTTCCATTTTTCTGGGTCCCAGGGCCCACTTCGTTTCTGTTTCTTCGTTTTTCGGGCGCGGCAAGCTGCGGCTGCAGGGAGCCTTCCCAGGCCCGGGCGCCACTGGAGCCGGCGGCATACAGGCCGGGAGAGTGTTCCTGCAGCCACTGGGAGCCCTCCCAGGGCCGGGGCAAACCTCCTGGGAGAGCCGTCCCGCAGCCACGGGGAGCCATCCTGGGGCAGGGCGCCGCTGGAGCTGGTGGCAAGCCTGCCAGCAGGAGAGCAATCCCATGGCCATGGGGAGTCCTCCCAGAGCCGGGCGCTGCTCCGGTCACCACCCCCAATAGGCCACCACCCCACCGGAGCGCCACCGAGCGCCACCCTCCCTTGGGCCCCCTCCACAAGGACCAATCCACCACCCCAGCAGACCGCCGCCCCACACTCCCCAGTGCCTAGACCCGGGAAACCTGTGTGGGGGGGTGCCACTGCACTCCTCCATGCTCCAACGATGCCCTCCGCTCCGGCTTCCAAGCTGGCTGCACTGTTGCCACTTCGCCACATGGCTGAGATCCCGGAGCCCAGCCCATAAGGGCTCGGATCCTGCCTCTTCTTGCGAGATTGGCAAAGTCTCGCATTATTGGCTCTGGCGGGAAGGGGGCAAAGAAGCTCCGCCAGGCCCAGCCCCCTTTCGCCGCTCTCCGCTGCTCCATTATTCATCGTGCAAGCGGCACGACGGCAATAACGGAAATGAACAGAACCGAAGAAAATTTTCTTGGCTTTGTTCGGTTCGAGCCTGCCCCACCACAAGGGTCATTATTCGTACCGTTACGTAACGGAACAAATAACGGAGAACGGTAATGAAAAAATGGTCATTTCATGCCCATTTCTACTCTACATGCCTGTAGGAGCAACAGTTCTCACCTCAGGGGCCTTTGGAGCTGCTCTCCCCCTCCCTCCCTCCCTCTCTGTATGTGTGGGTTTAAAAATAGCGGAATCCTAGTTTATGGCCACTGACACGCCTGGTGTGCTTTGTGTTCAGATTTGAAAGCAAGACATTGCCTCTCAAGGGCACTAAAAAGATTTACGCCTGCACATACCCATGTCTCCATTCCTGATGAAGTCTCACCACCTGCTGAAATTAACTGGCCCACAACATGAAGCGCTTCCATGTTTGTGTTGTCTTTGCACTGTGCAAACATGCCCAAAACCCATTAGCAAGTGGAGGAAGTCAGTTGTGGCATGCTCTGGAAGAAGCTATTATGCTGTTTGGAGGAGCCAGGGTGTGGCGGACCATCATCGCTACAACTCTTTTGCCTTCCTTGTTGCTCAGTCCCTGGGAGTTGTGACACAGGACCTGGTTTTAAAAAAAAATCATTCTGAAGTGATAATGAGCCTTCCAGAAGCCCCAGTAGCAATCTGGGGCCTGGGAAACAACCCCATCCCCCTCAATCCATGTATCATGTGTACTGATGAAGATAAATGCCACACAGGAAGTGAGCAGGAGCAGAAATAGCACCAATTATTGCAGCTGCTGAGTACATTTTGCTGCCTGACTGGCCATTGATTTTCCTCCCTTGCCCAGGTCATACGGCAGAAAAACCCTGGCCTGTTCTACTCTGTTACCTGGTTATCTAGGTTTCACCAGGATTCTGGGCCCATTTTTGCAGATCCCCTCACTTCTAAAGTCACCTAGTTAGCAGCTGTCAGGTGCCACAAACCTTAGCCTGTTTTTCTCTTGGACTTCACAAGGCTATATCGTATATACTCAAGTATAAGTCAACCCGAGTATAAGTCGAGGACCCTAATTTAACACACACACCCAAACTGGGGAAACTTATTGACTCGAGTATAAGTCTAGGGTGGGAAAAGCAGCAGGGCCTGGCAGCTCCTCCTTTGTGAGCTGGGGGAGAGGTGTGTGATGTTTAAAATGACTTTTAGCCACTGATGCAAATGCTTGGGTCAGTGGCTAAAAGTCATTTTTAAACATTGTGCGCCATTCCCCTGTAATGCAGAGGGGGGGCATGAGAAGTGGCACACAATGTTTAAAATGACTTTTAGCCACCGACCCAAACACTTGCCTCAGTGGCTAAAAGTATTGACCTGAATATAAGTCAAGGGCCCCCTTTTTCATCCCACAATTAGGGCTGAAAAACTTGCCTTATATTTGAGTATATACAGTACTTATTGGTCTTGTGAGCATCAGGGAATCTAATGCTAATGACTTAGTCACTCTGGTTGTTCCTTCTCCTCCTCCTCTTCTACGCACTTCCTCAAGTACCCTGAGGATGCAAGACAGGTAGGAAGCCTCAAACCATTTCAGCAGTGTGGACCATCTCAAAATATTTTTTTTTGGGGGGGGGGGAAATGATAAGAAAAAGAACCTACATCACCATCACCCCATCATCTGCCTCTGATCAATGCAACCCCCCACTACCATGATCACAAAGGCTGTTCAAGGTATTTCGCTGCCCAGATTGGCAGAGGGAGTTCTCCCCTTCACTGCGTGGTTGATGAATCATGCCCAAAATTGGTTATCCTGAAGCTGAAATTCCCAAGTGTTTCTCCCTGCCATAAGAATACTGGATAATTAACAATTTGCTAGCATTGCAGACAGTATTCAAAACCAGCAGCCTGAGCCGGCTTCAAAATTCTGTTCAGTGGTGGAGCTGCGAGTGGTAGTGTCAGATGTGCGGGTAGCAGGGGGAAACCATGAACTTAATTTAACACAGTATCAGGAGGTCATAAAGAAGAGCTTTGAATGAAGCTGGAAAGGTACAGTGAGATGGTATCTTTAGACGTTGAAAGAGACTTGGTACGCTTGGTTCTTCGCAATTGGACATGACATCAGTCGTATACAACAGAAGGCCCACATTTAGAATAAAATGCAATGTCATCAAGTAAGCTTGCCATATGAAATGATTTACCAGCAATTTGCTTCACTTATCTAAAAAAAAAAAGCATTTCTGCTGTCAGGGCCGGCGCGTCCATTAAGGCGAACTAGGCAGTTGCCTAGGGCGCCAAAATTGAGAGAGGGCACTGGCCAGCCTGCTGCCCCACTGCTGCTGCCCCCACCGCTGGGCACCGCCGTCTGTCCCCCCCACTGCCCGCCAGCTGCCCGTTGCCGTCTGCCCATCACTGCCCGCCACCCCACGCCCATTGCCGCCCACACCTCCGTGCCCATCACTGTCCGCCCCTGTGCCTGTTGCTGTCCCCTGCAATCCGCCACCCCCTCCGCCCCGCCCCCTCCGCCGCCTGTCCCACCCCCACCCCTCGCCTAGGGCGAAAAACAAAAAACAAAAAACCTAGTGCCGGCCCTGTCTGCTGTGAGAAGTCGCCATTAGGTTGAATCCAACGAGCCCAATTCAGGCTGTGTCAAGGAATGGTGTGTCTTAGTGTGATGTGGTTCTACTTGGACACTTTACTCATGTATAAAGGTATCACTACTTTCACATTTGAATCCCACTACGTTCCCGTCTTATTCATTTAATACATCTGATCAATTCCAAATCCCATTTTTAAGGGCTGGAGACCTTTTGGAACAAAATAGTTGTGGCAAGCAGAAGTAGTTGTGGCTGGCACCATTTGATTCAACACCACGTAATTTCTCACCTTCATATGCTGTATGCTATTAATATATTTGATATAGTTTATGTTCCCTGATTCTTTGCTTGAGAAAACTCAGTAGTTCTACCATGATGAAGAAATAATGCAAAATTAAGCTTTAAGTACAGTAGGGCCCCCGTATCCACTGATTCATTATGCACTGACTCAGTTATCCACGGTTGGCAGAGTAAAAAAAAATTAAATAATTCCGCAGCCACAAAGGAAGCTATTGTCACAAACAGCAGCTGTAAAGCAAGCTACTGTCTCAAAGGAGCAGTCACAAAGCAAGCTACTGTCAGGAAACAGCAGTTTGGAGGTGGGTGGGCAGGCATTCTCTCTTATTCAAGGTTTTCATTATCCACGGGAAGGCCTAGAACCAATCCCCAGTGGATACCGGGGTCCTACAGTAATTTCTGAAACACTTGCTCTGCTGCAAAATACCCCCCAACACAAATATCACAAAAGGTTTTAACCCTGAACAATATTTATTTTTAATGGCATAAATGAAAGACGGTGACATTAGCATTTCAAAGCAGCAAAGGCGATACATTCCCAGTCATTCTGTCACAGAGAGATATAAACAGCATCCAAAGGACCTGGGAAAAACTGGTTTTCCATTTTCTCATTTTGTTAAAAAAAAAAAAACACAGCTTCACTCTGAGTAACACCTGCAGGGAAGCTCACATCTTTGGGATGTATTTACCCTTCTGTTTCTTTGACATCTTAGTGCAGTGGTGCAAAACTCCCAATAAGGAGTTAAGCATTTGCTTGTTTTCCTTCAAAGAACATCCCTTAGCCCCACTCTTAGGTCTTGGGACGAGAGATGGGCACAAATCAAAAAAATGGGGTTTCGGTTTTTCGTTTGTCGTTGAGAGGTCTGTTTTGTTTTGTTTCCGTTTTTTGCGAATTTTTGGAAAAAAATGTTTTCATTTTTCATTTTTCGTTTTTAATTTCTAACCACTTTTTGCGTGATTATTAAAGCATTTCTGTGCAGGGGCATCCCCCAACGCCCCAGACCAGAGGGAAAACACTAAAAAAATTGATGCTGCCAGAGACACAGTATAGACTAGGTACGCAGGGAGGCTGCAAAGGCAGTGGCGGGCGTTACCCAGGGTGCAAGGCAGCCACAGAGTGACTGCACTGGGGGCAGGGGAGGGTACTCACTGAGAGGTACGCAGCACGCACACACACAGGGAGGCTGCAGGACTGAAGCTAGAGTCGCAGAGACAGCAATCCCACCCTAACTCCCACCGGAGACTGCAAGGAGGGCAGAGGCTGCCAGAGCTTTTTATGCCCTCTGTGGCTGCCAGACCTGCCCAGTCTGCAACCTTGGCATGCTATTGGTTGAACATGATCCCATCACAAGGCTTGCCTCCATTTTGTGGCTGGCAACATCCATTTTGTCATCCTTAAATGAAAAGAAAAATACATCACGATGGGAGAAGACAAAAACAAACGTTTTAAGGACCCCAACCCCCTGGTAGGTAATAATTTCACATAATTATCGCATTATCACTGCATTTTTATGGATATCCAGGGCGTTTTAATACCCAAGAAATCAATATTAGGCATCTGGGAGCCATTTTGGGTCAATGTCCCCTAACTCCCCTTAAAGGAAAAAAAATACAGCGATCTGAGAAAAGACATAAATGCACATTTTAAGGACCTCCACCCCCTCTGGTAGGTATTATCAGACAGTGTAAATAATTATCACTGTGTTTTTATGGATGTCCAGGGCGTTTTTTAACATTTAAAACAGCTCATTTCATTGCACACCACCATTAACGAAAACGAAACGTAACGAACACAATTTTTGTGGTTCTGTTCGTTTCGTTTCATTTTCATCACAATTTTTGTTATTCGTTTCGTTACGTAACAGAATGAATAACGAATAATGGAAACAAAAATATGTTCTTTTCGTGCCCATCTCTACTTGGGACAATGTGGTTCTTTCCCTTTTGTTGCAGTCATGAAAGCACATGGCATATTGAATCACTTGTGGTTTGGCGAGTCAGCTTCTTCAAAGGGTCTGTCGATTCAATGGACTACTCTAGTTACACTTGACTCTGCTAAGCATTAGGAGGACTTTGGCTGCAGCCTTAAATGCATTCCTTAAAAGAATATGCCTGCACGTGCCTTTGCTTATCAATAAAAAGTAGTTCCTTGTTTCTAAAGAAAAGTAGTTCCTTGGACTTCTGCTCCAAGCGAGGAGTCCTTTCCAGTTTCTCACCGTTTGGCAGTGGGTGTCCCTGAAGATGCTTTTGCAGCGATAAATACTATTAAGAAGCAAACATTAGCGGAAGGATTCTGTAGGCACATCTGAAAGGGATTAGGCAGTGGACTACGGTAGCTGGCATGCTCTGCACCCACTTTACTTTCATAACTGAAGTACCTCTGGTAAGCAAAGGCATTAAAGACGAAGAGCATGTAAATTGGCACTGAGATTGTTCTTCATTACTGCCTGGAGTGGCCCAGACGGCCGTCTGGCCATCTCCCAGTTTGGCAGTCATGTCTTAAGTGGCCCAAGTACTGTGATATTTTTGATTCAAGGGGAGGGCAGAACTAACTGGATCTGTGCTGGCTGTCTTAAATTCCCTGTACTGATAATTGCATCCTGTCACAGGCATCTGTGCCAATCTCTGCAACCCAGATGGGATGAAAGAGCTTTTTTCCCCTTTTATTTTTTTGATGCAGAGGATGGACCAGTCATCCCCTACTGTCAATGTGAGTGAACAATGTGACTTTATTTCCTGTGCACGGCAGTAGCTTGACCGTGACAGACATTTCAAAGCAGACTTGCTCATCACCGACATTAAAACACATGGCCATGTAAAACAGAAATACCAAAACAGAAGTCCTCTTCTCAAACTCCAATCTTGTTGTCAACAGGCTGGCTGGGTTTTCTTTCTACTTTTATCCCCCCCCCCCAATGCCAGTTTGTGTTTCGAAGATGGTCTTGTAAGTCTGTGGCTGTAGGTTAAGAAGAAACTTCAAAAAAGGCAGGTTTTAGACAAACCCTGACTGGCAACGAAATCATTCGGTGCCTCTTCATGGCATCCTTCAACTGTGAGTTACTTGCTAAAAAAAACAAAAAAAATTGTTTAGTATTTCTCCTCATGCTCCTTTGTATTTATGTACCAATTATAAGAGCTAAACAATACCACAAAATAGTGGACAAAATATGTGAATTGAAAAAATAGGTTACATTAAAATTCAAGCATTAAGAGAAAAAAATATTAAATAATAATGAGTCAAAGTAAGTCAGAACATTTGAGAGCAGGACTCAGAGAACATTTTTTCAAAATCAAAGCAACCTAGGTCACACAGGCTGCAGCCGCGTAGGAAGGTGGGGCGCCTGGGGACAAAGTTGTTTTTGCGCCCCTCCGGCCCTCCCCAACCCCATCGCATCCACCCAGCAAAGGGGGGCAATCCTGTGGAGGTGGGGCATGTGTGTGTGTGTGTGTGTGTGTGTGTGTGTGTGTGTGTGTGTGTGTGTGTGTGTGTGTGTGTGTGTGTGTGTGTGTGTGTTCATGCGTGCATGCATGGTGGCGACAAAGAGTTGGAGGATGAGGAGGGCCCCGCAGCCACTGTGCTCACATGCCTACCTGCCTGCCTGCTTTGCTGCTTGACTGGTGCACAGCGGCGAGAGGGCGCAGGGCTTCCTCCCCCTCCTCCCCCTCCAGGTGCCCCCAGATTTCTGTGCCCAGGGCAGATGTACCCTTCTGCCCCCCCCATATGCCCCTGACGGGCTTCCTTTGTTAGGAATGCAGAAAGGGGGAATTGAACTCCCAGCCTCTGGCCTATCCAGCCAGCTGGTGGGGCACTGACAGATACCAAAATATGTGCAGAATGCAAAGGGATCAATGTAGCCAAAAGTTCCTCCAATTAGAACGGGACGTAAATCATCATCCAGACTAATTTTCCAGAAGGTGTGGAACACTGCAAATGGGTAAACGGATGAGCTCCTTGCCTTTCATAGCCTGATCTGTTAATCCAAGCCAATCTGTCAAATTGTATAACTTTTAAAACATGAAATGTGCAAGATGTGAACTTGAAAGCTTTCAGCATAACATTTTACTGGGCCTGAGGAAGATTACTGAGTGAAAAGCAATGTTTCCCCATACTTAATTTGCTGGCATGAGTTAACTCTTACCGATCCATGTCACCCAGCTAAAGAACTCCCATGCATACTGTCAGAAAATCTGCCTTTTCACTGAAATCCCTGGGCTGGCCTGCACAGAGCAAAATTCCGAGTTAAAGAGAATTCCATGTCAACAGGGGATCCAAAGTTCAGACCCATTCATTTCTGGAAGGCAGGGTTAGGGGAAATAGAGCCCTCTCGATGGTGGTGGACTACAATTTTCATAATCCCCACATAGCACAGCCAGGGGCGAGAGACGTCAAGAATTTTGAATCCGGTCCAGTCACCTTCCAATGCAATTATACCGCTACAACAAAATTCTATTGCTACCCTATTTAAAATAATGTGAAAAAGGAGGGTCAGAGTGGAAAGTAATGGAGGAAGTGAAGATAGACCATATTTTAATGATGGAATCCTTACTTGGCCCTAAAAATATATCTCTTAAAGTACTCCTTTTATGTACTACAAGCTGATTATGCAGAGTCTTTTAAAAAGTATGTAATAAGCTTTCAAGTCTCTATGAATATCTTGTCATCTGCCAATTATCTGTTTGTTTACATGTGGTAGCATCTAGCATACAACCTTGGGAGCTCGGCTTTTCTCTAGTTAAACACCTTCTTTGCTAAGAAGCATCTTTGTTGAGGGTTTCCGAAGGCTTCAGACTCTAATGATCTGTCTTCCCAATTAGCACAAAACCCATTTAGCCATCGCACTGGAAGGACCCTCCAAAGGTCATTCTGAAGCTCAGAATTGCTCCCTGGAGTGAACTGCCACGCTGGTCCCCGTGAAACCTTACGAGATCATACGCTCCAATGACATTTTTTGCAAATTCCGAGACATGTTGTCTCTTGGCTGTGTGGTTCATTAGTGTTACATTTATAACATTTAGTAAACAGTCGTAATCCGCTGCGATGCATCCCTCTTGACACTTACACCATACCCAAGTGGAACACTTTTTCAAGCAAAACCACCACAGAAATGTTAAAGCTGTTAGAGGTAAAGGAGAAACATATTAAGCAGCTAAACAACTTTTTTAAAAAAAATATTTTGATACACAGGATGAGGTGGTGAAATACTTTATGGTCATGTGAGCTCAAACTATAGGCTGTAATATTGAGTTAGAACAATGGGGAGGGGTATGGAAAAACAATATAAAACTGTGTCTGAAGTCTGCCACACAAATCAAAGGGTGTTCAAATTATTTAAGTTTGACCCCAGACGTGTTCTTAAGGCATGAATCAATTTACATAAGACAGCAAAAAGGGACTGTGTATAACCCTGAAAGGGCTTGCTTTGGATGCATCCCTCTTTCTTACAGTGGGGCATAGGGGCTCAGCAGGCTAGAGCGTTGAAACTGTTGGCTGCAAAGTCAGCTGCTCAGCGGTTCGAATCCCGGGGTGCCACGCAGCAGAGTGAGCTCCCGCTGCTAACCCCAGCTCCTGCCAACCTAGGAGTTCGAAAGCATGTAAATGCAAGTAGATCAATAGGTGCAGGCATAAAAAAGAGGGATGGTAAACAGTGTTCTATGCACAGAAATGCATTTCGCCATGCTTAATGTTATTTTTATTTTTATTTTATTATGTTATTGTATTTTATGTTTTTATTGTATGAATTATTTGAATTTATTAATTGTTGTAAAGTGTCCTCGTGGCCAGATGGGCGGTATAAAAATCCAATGAATGAATGAATAAATAAACAAATAAATAAATGCTGGCCACTTGGCCATGGACTTCCACAACACTGGCTCTTTGGATTAAAAACAGAGATGAGCACTGCCCCTAGAGTTGGACATGACAGTACGCAAGTGTGAGGGGAACCTTCACCTTTACCTTTATCTTTCGTACAACAAAACTTTGGGGAATGGAGGAATGGCTCCAGCCCAGTCCAGTGAAGAAGTATCTCTGCTACTGGACCAAAACGAAATCCTGAGAAATGGTGCACACCAGGCTGTGCTGCAAGTGGTCCCAAATGCAAGCCATCTTATTTCAATCTGATCGCACTCGTCACGTTTGGTGGCTGAACGTCTCTGTACGCTTCAGTATGCGTCTAGTCTTCTGTGAACCTTGTGAACATCTCAACGAACCTGGAATACTACTGTACCTGTAGACTTGACAATCTGGAAGCTGACAGCTTGTTCTTGTGGCATGGATATGAGTTTGCACACAGACAATAGTTCCTTCCTATCCATGAGGCACCATTATCAACTATAGTAGCAGAACCAAGAGTATCACTGTAGATATCATCTGTTGTACATTGAGTTGTGTGTCTCAGCATGTGACTGATAACATCTACAGTGATTTCGTGGGTCTATTGGTCTCTGAAAGTTATGCTGGTTGTGTTACTCCAAAGGACGATTTAAGGCTATCCAGTTGGAAAGACTCTCTGTTTCCATCTAGTGGTCAATCACGATATTGCACCTTGAAAATACTTCAAGGTAGAGATGGGCACGACTTGAAAAAAAAATTTTTCGAGTTGTCGTTAGTCGGGCCGGTTCCGTTTCGGCTCGTTTCCGTTTTTCGCGAAAATTTGCAAAAATTAGTCGGTTCGTTTTTTTGTTTTTTCGTTGTCGTTAGTACTGGTTTGGGGAGGGGGTAGCGGGCTCCTGGAGGGAGCTGCAGGAGTCAGCCAGAGCCACAAGTGACGGACTGGCAGACTCTTTGCACCCGCTGTGTCTCACGTACTTGCATGTAGTGCAATGCAAGTAGATCTGGCTTAGGGTTAAGACGGCTTAGCGCAAGGGCTAGGGTTAGGCTAGTTACAGGTGAGGTTAGGGTGAGTATTGGGGTGCACCTCTGGGTGCCTCTCTGACCCACTTAGAAGGACAGTGTACTGGCGTATGGGTTAGGCTTAGGGTTCGGGTTTGGGCTACGATTAGTGGGCTGTTTATGCCCGATTGGCACATCCCAGAAGTCTCTGTGGTCAACCTGGCCAAGTGGCCATGCGATTGGTGGAAAATTTGCATGGTCTACTCCCATGGGCGAGCCCATCATTGCAAATGTGCAGGTGTAAAAAAATCAAATCAAATCAAATCAAATCAAATCAACGGAGACTTTTTTTTGCAAGAAAAACCCACTGCTGCTACTGTAAAAATTCAAGCATTTAAAATAGCTAATTTTCGCATGTTTCTGTGGTGCTTTGGTGGGGTTTTGGGCAACAATTTCAAAAAAAATATTGCGGTCGCCATTTTGGATCCCCCCCCACCGCATGGCAAATGGATGCGCCCTCCCAGCCTGGTACAGTCAGCAAAACCTGGCCATGCGATTGGTGGAATGGCTCCAAAACTTTGCATGGTCCACTCCCATGGGCGAGCCCATCATTGCAAATGTGCAGGTGTAAAAAAATAAAATAAAATAAAATAAAATAAAATCAACGGAGACTTTTTTTGCAAGAAAAACCCACTGCTGCTACTGTAAAAATTCAAGCATTTAAAATAGCTAATTTTCGCATGTTTCTGTGGTGCTTTGGTGGGGTTTTGGGCAACGATTTCAAAAAAAATATTGCGGTCGCCATTTTGGATCCCCCGCACTGCATGGCAAATGGATGCGCCCTCCCAGCCTGGTACCAGCAGCGCAGCAGTAGCAATAGCCAAGGAGAGGGGGGCGGGGAACCCCCCCCAATAAAACACCCTTCTGGCCTGGTAGGTGCCCTCAGACAGTTTTCGCCTACTTTTAGGGCCGGGAATCGGGGTTTTTTTTAACTTTTAAAAACTTTTTTTCTGTGCCGCTTGGCATTGCGCGATGCAAGTAACGAGCACGACAAATCAGACCAAATTGTTCGTTCGTCGGTTCGAGCTCGAAGTCTGGCGGAGTAATTCCCGTTTCCGTTTCCGTAGAGTAACGGAAACGAGTAACGGAAACGGAAACAGGAATACCGCTAAGTCGTGCCCATCTCTACTTCAAGGTTTTGAAAGATTAAACAAAACACAGCTGCCCTTCATTCAGTCCTAAACTGGATGTTATAAAATATGAAAAATTATTGTAAAATGCCTCTAAAATGCCTTAGCATGCTCTTTATAATTCACTTTTAAAAGTATCAAGAAGACATTATTTAATACATCAACATGTAACATGCACTTCAGTACATGTACAGCAGTGAAGACTCTGTACATGACCTGAGATTGATCCCAGGTTCAGGTAGCTAGCTTGAGGTTAACTCAACCTTCCCTCCTTCCAAGGTTGATAAATTGTGTACCCTGCTCATGGGAGGTACTCTAGGGGGCCACGTGTAGACTGAATAATGAAATTGTAAGCAACCAACACAGTACTTTAAGCTCAATAGGGTGGTATATAAGCAGCACACTTTGCTTTTTTATTTTAAGTTTGTAATTGCTTGTTACATTGTATATGAAAAATAAATTTGTGCACCAGCATAACTCAGAAAGTTAACTAGCATCAGGTGTAGCATTATTAATTACGTATACACAGAGTTTTGGGGTACAATCGTCTCCTGGTCCCAGGCTGTGTCTCTCTGTGCGTGGGTGTCTCTGTGTGTGCATGTGTGTGAGAGTGAGTGTGTGGGAGTGTCTCTGAGCTTCGCCTGGGACCCAGGCTCTTTATTGATGATAACAGTAAACAAGTGCACTGTGGCAATGCATGAATGCATGCAGCAGCATGGTGGCTGCGGCACCCTCTTCCTTCTCCTCCTCTTCCTCGCCTTGCATGGTTTGGCCCCCGTTGTTGGGGTGTGTGTGTGATGTGTGGGGGGGCAGGAAGGGCACAAAAAACAAACTTTGTCCCCACACGCTTCAAATCCTAACTCTGATTAGGACATGAAGCATACCACTGGGAGCAATGTTCCAGTCTCAGGGAAAGCCTTCTTGAATAGACAAGTTTTTAACATTCGTTAAAGTTTAGCATTGTCCATCTGTCTGTCTGTCTAACAGATATGCCCTGCCTTCTGTCATGAGCTCTTGGAGAAAACTGCTCTCACCTGGGCCATGAGCTGCCGTTTTCAGTTTGCTTGTAACTTAGGAGGGTACCCTTTCAGTAGATTTTGGGATTGGCATGACCATCTGAAGCGGGATCCTGCCACGGACATGCCTGGTTTCACTAGGATTGCTTTTTCGATTGTTACCACTGCCAGCTGGATTCAAAGAAGAGCCACTAGCAATCTAGGGAATGGACCATCCCTGGTTTCTTCTATATTCCTTTACAGTTTGGCAAGTTCCTGCTACGGCTAGAGGCCACACAAACCTCCATAGATCAAAAAGAGTTGATATATCAGATTTTTTTTTGGGGGGGGGGGGGATAAACATATGAAATTAAAGAAAATTGGTTAAGCTCAAAGGTTTTTCACCCCTTCGTTATATTTGATATGCATCGTTCGGTCATGTTGAGCTGGAAAACAAACAAATATATACGTCACTTGTTTTCAGCTTGAAATATGTGCACGTGCCACAACGTGCTCGTGGGCGGCTGCCTGAACACTTCCAAATAGCCCTTCTATCTAGATTTTTAAGTGCTCCATGACAGAAAGTTTGATTGCTGCTGACGTGCGGTGATGACTGCAACGAAATGTCACCCAAACAGATGATCCAGAGAAGGCAGTAGACAACACACCACCTGAATGCATTTTATCCCTCCTATCTGCTATAAGCTGACTGATGACCTTTTGCATGGCATGCTTCGTTTGATATCCGCAGTGAAAAGCGGGGGTGGGGGTGGGGAGAAGAAAGGCATTTTAGCAGGCTGGAAACATTTTTCCTTGGCAATTTGACGTCTTTCAAACATGTATTATTATTTTTCTCTCTCTCCCAAAGCAACGTAGGAAGAAAGAGTGGTAAGAGTGTCTTTATCAAGAGACACTCAACTACTTCAGAAGCCCTTAGGCTAAATGCATCATTTAAAAGAAAGAGTTGTGTCCAGCTGCAGAACAGGGTGGAAGCATGCGGGCCTGATTCGGTCAAAGTTTGCTTGCTTGCTCTCTATGCCACTTTCCCATCATGGCTGGCAAAACAAGTAGCTTGCAAGCTTGCAAGGTAGTTTAAAAATAATAATAGCCTGCCTAAAACAGAATAAGTTACAAATACAGTGGCACCTTGCATAAAGGAATTAACTAGTTCCAAATTAAATTCTGCTAAGCAAATTTTCCTTTGTACAAATTTCCCATAGGAATGCATTCAGATTAATCCCTAATCGCAACTGTTTTTCTGTTTTATGGATTCACCCCATAGGCAATTCTGTTAAGCAAATATCTCCAGATATTTTTTTCCTTTAAGTGGATTTTCTTTATAAACTGCTTGTTATATGAGGGTTCACTGTATTAAAATATATAAGTGATAGTATTAAGACACAGTTGAAGTTAAAATGCTTTTTAAAAAAAATTCAGTAATCATACCGGTGGTAATAATAATAATGGTTGGCAGTCATGCAGTTAATACACTTTGTCACCTTGATTTCGACAGGATCCCAGAATAACTGTCTCCGATTAGAATCAATGAGACTTGAAAGTGTCCAGTTTTAGCTTGGTTGGGCTCAATCTGTTTCGCTCACAACTATTATGGTGATTTAAAAAATCAATAAGAAGGAAGAGAAGATGCTTCTGTTTGGGTACAGAAAAAAAGTTAGGAAGAAGCACCATATGCTTGAGGTAATAAATTAAAATGCAAAGTGAATCTGCATCTCCGCATTGATTCAAAAGTGAGTTTTATAAGGAACAGTTACATCTTAAAATGCAAAGTTTATGTGTTCAGGTTTAGCTTTAGCATATCCGTGCATTCAGGATAACGCAAACCAAAAAGAGGGGAAGATAAATGAGAGGGGCAATTCTCACTTGGTTGCACGTCCTTTGAATTTGCAAAGTAAGTAACATTTTGTTTCAGCTCTACTTCAGATAGGAATAAAACTGTGAAAGTGCTAAAAGCTACAGCCCTGTTCACATTTTGCCTAAGAGTAAACCCCGCTGAACAAAGCGAGGGTTACGTCAGAGTAGACCCATGTGGAATTGGCCTCTAAATTAGATGTGTTATGGAATGACTTCATTTCTGTAAGTGAAGTTGTAATTAATGATTCTTTTTTGAAAAACACAATATAGTGGACCCTTGTATAACAAGCAGTTTGTTTAACAGAAAATACACGTAAAGAAAAAAATTTCCAGAGATAGGGGGAAATTACTTAACAGAATCACCTATGGTCACAATTAGGGATTACTCCATTTTCAATGCATTCCTATGGGAAATTTGTTTAAAGGAAATTTGCTTAACATAATTTCATTTGGAACGAATTAATTCCTTTGTACAAGGTACCACTGTATTTATTTATTTATTTTGTTACTGGTTTTTCATTTTCCGAGGTGAGGTGAGCTATTTCTGGGATCATCTGTCTGAGGTACCTTAGCCTGCTCTGGAGTGGATGACATCTATAGACCCAGCGACAGTATCTGCACATGCTGCTGATTCAAAATAATGGCAACCTTTTTCATGATTTTTCCAAATACAGAATGCCAGGGGTGTATCTGGGGGAGGGGGCAGAAGGGTACATCTGCCCCAGGTGCAGAAATCTGGGGGTTCCTGGAGGTGGAGGGGGAGGTTGGGGAGAAAGCCCTGCACCCTCCAGCTGCCATGCTCCAGGTGAGTGGCAAACCAAACGGGCAGGCAGGCATGTGAGTACGGTGGCTGTGGTGCCCTCCTCCTCCTCCTCCTCCTCCTCCTCCTCCTCCTCCTCCTCCTCCTCCTCCTCCAACTCTTCATCGCCACCACGGGAGAGGTAAAGTGCACATGCGCTGACGTGCTCATGCACACACACATACACATCCACCCGTGTGCCCGCCCACCCCATGCCCACCCCACACTAGCTGGATTGCACCCACACCCACACCCGTGCTGGGTGGATGCGATGGGGTTGGGGAGGTGTGCAAAAACAACTTTGTTCCCAGGCATCCCAAACCCTTGCTACGTCACTGCAGAATACACAGGTTGGTGGGTTGTTGTTGTTGTTGTTGTTTTATCATTCCCTTCTTCTGAGATAACTTGGGACTGTGCAGCTCACGCAAGTCTACACAGGCTGGCTCTTCTTTCTGGAGGCGCAGTGGGGGAATTGAACTCCCAACCTCTGGGCTCCATAGCCAAAGACCTAAACCACTGAGCTATCCATCCAGCTCCCATCTACAGATCACTCCATGCAAATCTTGTCATACTCCAGCTGGGACAGCCAACAAGAGTTTGGGGGGGGGAGGGTGGTTTATATCTACCTCCTTGGCATCAATCAGCTTTGCATCTACAGGTGGTAAATGCTTGAAGCACCATCTATGTGGCCACTCTGATTAGAGCCACTCTCCTTAAGGCAACTGCTTCTGCTGCAGGAAAAGTCTTTCTGATCCACTTAAAACTGTCTCTTCACAGTCTTGGAAAATTGTACTACCAAGAACGGGCAGATGGTACTTCCGCAGATACTTTGATGGCACAGGTTATGTGCACCAGCTGTGGAGGAAATTTAGTGCCGTTGCTTTAGAAAAGAACCAACCTTAGAAATATGGTTAAAAAGGTAAAGGTAAAGGTTTCCCCCACACGTGCATGCTAGTCATGTCCGACTGTAGGGGCAGTGCTCATCTCTGTATTCAAGCCAAAGAGCCAGTGTTGTGCAAGTCCATGGCTACATGGCCAGCATGGCTGCAAGAAAACACTGTTTTGCCTTCCCGCTTTTCACAGTGCTACCTATTTATCTATTTGCATTTACATGCTTTCGAACTGCTAGGTTGGCAGGAGCTGGGGTGAACAGCGGGAGCTCGCTCCACTGCGTGGCACCCAGGATTCGAACCACCGAGCTGCCGACTTTGCAGCCAACAGTTTCGGAGCCTTAGTCTGTTGAGTTATTTATTGCTAATTGCTGCCTTCAGAAAAGGACACCAGACCTCACCAATGCACATACAGAGATTACAAATACCTTTCATGCTGCGGTGGTCTCCTCATATACCACTCATTCCGCAACACCCTTTTGTAATCTCCACATAGCCTGTGGCATACATCTGCCATGTTTGCATAAAAAGGCATTTTTAATGGAGCAAAATCACCCTTTTTCAGAAACTAGAGGCTTCTTTCTCTCCCAAAGATCCTGCTTCATAGGCACGCACATACACACCAACTTTAACTCCTAAAGGTTAATGAAGGAATCATTTAACAAAGTCTACAACAATTATAAAGTGAACCATGCCCCCCTTTGGGAAGGACGACCACTCATTTTGAGAAACGCTGTCATAAACCTGTTAGTTTGTAGCTAATAATGCTTTGTCAAAGTATCTAGGCTATCCAGTGTGATGTAGTGGGTGGAGTTCGAATCCCCGTTGAACCATGGAAACTCACTGCAGGTGTGGAACTGGTAAAAAGCACACCCAAAATATACTTAGGTTGAAAGCCCTATTAGGGTTGATCCTGACTAGACAGCACAGAACATGGTATCTAGTGCACTTAGTAAGTCCATGATGAGGAGCAGATGTCTTCTGGAGGGTGACTGCCAAAGACTCAGTCAGCTAGTATCATCCCTCTTGTAGCCCCCCCCCACACCCCCAGAAACTTCACCAAGGTTTTGCTGTTTGGCATATATAATATGTGCAATCGACACAGTCATTTGGGAAGATTCAGTAACTACAACAAACCCACATAAGTCTAACACAGGTGTTATAGCCATAGATGTCAGAAATGTCATCTCTTCTGAGAACCTTGCATTGACTTATCAAAAGTGTCGCATTTAAACAAGGTAAGACTGTCACATCCATTCGTATTTGCAAATGCCCGTATTTTGGGGGTATGAAAGAGTTAGAAATTAAAATCATTCTCATGTACGAGAAACGGGGACGGCAGACTCATCCATCCAGACCAAGGAATTTGAGGTATGCAATTTTTAAATGTTAAGATTTGAATTTCTGTGCATTCAACCATATTAGTGCTGAATTAGGATTGTCTGGGCATCCTTTCCCCCCCTGAGATGTTCCACCTTTGTTACAAAAATCATACCTATATAGCAGGTCTATTTAACATGGGAAGGGTAGTCCAGTGAGAGGATCCCCCCCTATAAAGTCTACTGGGTGGCAAGGTCACCCCTCCTGCAGGACATCCTCCTCTTTTTCCCAGCAGAGAATGGGGGAAGAAGGACCTATCTTTTGCCTTTGTAGTTTCTCCTTTCCACGTCCCAGGTTTCTGCCTCAGGGATCCTACATTATTGCAGAGACTGGAAGTCCAAAAATACTGCGGGGGGGGGAGTGTTCTGCCTCATCCCTATTTCTCTATCTGCTTCCAACATAGATCCTTGGACACGCACAGTCCAATCACCTGAAATATGGTATGGAAACCCGACAGTGTCCATCTTTCTTGAGACTTAAGAACTGGCTAATTAATTTTGACGACCGGTAATTAAAATGTGACGGTAGCGGTCGATAACACTTCTGCCACTCGCTGCTACACACCAGCCTCTTTGGGACTGAGAGGACTACCACCCAGTCATGGAGATACAGTGAAACTTGAGATTACACTAGTAGCATTTAAAGGAATGCCTGACTATAAAGAAAGTGTCCTTGCAAAGAATGATCCTATATGTGAAGAAGGACTTTTCTATGAGGAAGGCTCCAGGAGAAGTGTTTGTAGCTGAAATCAGAGTGGAGCTCAGGCATCTCAGCTACGTAAGTCTTATTTTTAAGGATCTAGGTTGATGGAAGCACTGTCTCAGTCTAGGGGCAACTGGCACCACCTCCTGTGGCAGGGAGTTCCACAGACTAACAATGCGCTGGGTGAAAAAATATTTTATTTTGTCTGTTCTCACTCTCCCAACCCTCAATTTGAGTGGATGTCCCCTAGTTCTGGTATTTTGTGAGAGGGAGAAGAGCTTCCCTCTATCCACTTGACTCATGCCCTGCATTATTTTGTATGTCTCAATCCTATCCCCCCTCAGGCACCTTTTTTCCAGACTAAAGACGCCCAAATGTTTTAGCCTTTCCTCATAAGGGAGGTGCCCCAGCCCAGTAATCATTTTAGTCGCTCTCTTCTGCACCTTTTCCAGTTCCACTATGTCTTTTTTTGAGTTGTGGTGACCAGAATTGTACACAATACTCCAGGTGCAGCCTTGAGCAGCATCCAAAGGCTAGTGCTGACTTAGAGCAGACCCATTAAATCAACTGATGAATAAATAAGCCAAATTTCATGTAAAAAAAATCCCCACCTAGTCAATGGGTCTACTCCAGTTGGGACTACAAAAGGCTATCGGCTTCTGCTGACTTGAAAGTTGCACTGCCTCTTCGCTGTAAGATTGGCATGTCCTTGTTGGTCTTTGGTTGAACCTTGCCAGCTTAGACACAGACCGTGAATCCTGCCCAGTCTCAAGCACTGGGTTAACTGGAAAGAAACACTAGCAGGAAGGAAGGAGAAGGGAGAAGGAGCGCAGCAATGACCTCTCTCCTTTAATGGCTTCTACTAAATCATGAAATGTCCTCATTTTGTTTGTATTTAAACAGGGCCCAGGGGCTCCTTTTCTCTGCCAGTGAAATTATTTTTCATTAATTAAGAAAACCGATTAATTGGCCAATCACACACTCAATGGGAACCCTCTTTAGAGACAATAACAGTAAGTCTAATAACTGCGAATGAACCTCTGGCAACAAGCATCACGAGCAACCACAAAAATAAACACAATAAATCTTCCAAATTATTTTTTTTAAATTAATAACAACAGATTAAGTGTGAGAAGACGGCGTTGTTAATACGTTTTTGTAATGGGAATGAACTATAAAAACCCTCACACTATAGTCACAGGCAGACCTTACGTCTAAAGATGGTTTATTTCATGGGAAGATTGGTCCCTATTGGTGCCTGCAAAAATTGTATATGTGTGTGTGTGTGTGTGTGTGTGTGTATATATATATATATATATATATATGTTTTCATAGATTTTCACGGGTATAGGTATGCATGGTAGGGTGGATTCGGGTTTCTTCCCGTGTAGAAATCTGGTTGTTTTGGCGACGTTTCGACGAGGTCTCACTCGTCATCTTCAGGCTGGTGTTCTGGCTTCTTTCTTCTTGAAGCAAAGCGTGATCTCAGTTGAAGTCCTTCTATAAATACTGCTGGGGTGTGTGGTTTGCTTGCTCTGTTGCTGATTGTAGGTTCGTTTGTTTTTTTGTGATCTGCTGTGTGGCTGAGGCGATCGTTAAGGGCTTAACTGCTGGTGAGTTAGATGGCTGTTTAGAGACATCCTGTGTGGGTGAGGTGCTGGATGTGTGTCTATTAGCCTTTTGTTTCTTAACGACCTTGGTGATGGGCGTTCTGGCAGCATCCTGGGCTTTGGTGGAGTGGGGTCCTGTGTCTTGTGAATTCATTTTGGTCTGGCTGCGTGTCTGTGGTCTCCCAATGTTTTTTTGGCGTGTGTAAGTGTGCTCCATGTGGTGGCTGGAGTGGGGAGTAGCGGTAGATGGTGCAGTCGTGGTTTTGTTATTGGATGGTGGTTTCGTTTCATCTGTGGGAAGGGTCTGGGTTTGTGTTTGGTGTGGATGGAGGGTGGTGGCATCTTGTGTCCTTTTGGACCTGGTGTCAGTCTTTGTGGCAGAGGCTCGTCTGTTGACCAGGGCTAGTTTCCAGATGTCAGGCAACCGGGAGGTGTCATCACGTTTATTCATGTTGTTTGGGTGTTTCTCTATTTCAATGGCTTCCATGATTATTCGACTGTTGAAGTGTTCAGTTTTGGAGATGAGTTTGGTTCTTTTAAAATCAATTTCATGACCTGTTGTTTTTATGTGCTGGAAGAGAGAGGAAGATTTTTCTTCTTTTTTGACTGCGTTCTTGTGTTCTGCGATGCGTGCGCTTATTCTCCTGTTTGTCTGTCCGATGTATGTGGCTGGGCAGACTTTGCATGGTATTTCGTAGACTCCTTGGTTTTCTAGCTCAATCTTGTCTTTGGGGTTTCTTAAAATGTTGGCTATTTTTTGTTCGGTGCAAAAGGCTGTCTTGATATTGTGTTTGTGGAGAATTTTGCTGATTTTGTCTGTGGTGCCTTTGATGTAAGGGAGGAGGGCAGTGCTGTTGTTCTCTTCTGTTTCTTGGATCTTGGGGGGTGTTTCTTTTTGGATTAGTTTGGTGATGGTGTTTTTTTGGAATCCGTTCGCAATTAAAGCATTCGAGAGAGTGTGTAATTCAGTTTTTAGGTGGTCTTTGTCAGCGAGGCGTTTGGTTCTGGAGATGAGGGTTTTTGCTACGGAGTTGATCTGTGCAGGGTGGTGGTGTGATTGTGCATTTAAGTAGCGGTTTGTATGTGTTGTTTTCCGGTAGATGGTATGTCCTAAGGAGCCGTCGGGTTTTTTGTAGATTAGGACGTCCAGGAAGGGAAGTTGGTTGTTGGCTTCTATTTCCATAGTGAATTGTATTTTGGGGTGTAGGCTGTTGAGATGTGTGAGGAAGTTGTTCAGTTTGTCTTTCCGAGATAAAAATGTGATCCCCACAAGCTTCCAACTGAAATTCCACTCAAAAACCCCATCCAGCGAAAGGATCCTGAAAAGAACAGAACTAGCCCTAATCAGAAACGAACTACACAAGAAAAGATACCTACTAGATCAAACCAACAGAGACCTACTCACTCTCCACCTCAAACTCAGCAACAAAATCCACCCAACACTCTGGAACAAATCCAAGCAACTCGCCGCCTGGAGAGCTGAAACAGAGACCTCCCACAAGACAGACATACACACCAACAAACTCCACAAACTGGAAAAACGCCAGAAGCCCAACCCCCCACAGCAGCCCATGAAACAAACAGTTCACAACATATCAGACGGGGCACTCACCATCGCAGAGACCAAAGTCCTGTCCAAAGGATTCAACTTTGCAGTCGCCCCCAGACACATCCCCACTGAAAACATCATATGCGGAGTGGAAGCCAGCCTAACCAAAATCAACCCAGATGAAGCCAACAAAATCAGACTCGAAGTCACCAATATCCTCTGCTCCAGCAAACCACCCAGAAGCAATTTACACAAAGAAGAACAAAAAGCCCTCACCAACCTGAGGAAAGACAACAACATAATCATTCTCCCCAGCAGACAAAGGCAATGCCACAGTGGTGATGAACACATCTGACTACCAAGCCAAACTATCCAACCTACTACAAGACCCTGCTTACATACCTTTGAACGCAGACCCCACCACCTACCTGGAAAAAACCACCAAAGCCAAAATAAAAGCCTCACCCTTAAGTGAAGAAATCAAGCCAAGCATCATCCCCAGAGAGAAATCATCCAGATGCCCCAAGCTCTACGGCCTCCCCAAGATTCACAAAGAAGGAACACCTCTCAGACCCATAGTCAGCTCCATAGGCTCACCCCTACAAAACCTCGCCAAATTTCTTGCCAAACAACTCCAGCCCTATGCAGAATCCATCACTTCATACGTACAAAACTCGTTCCACTTCATAGAAATTATAAAGAAACAAGACCTACAACCCAATGACCTACTCGTGAGCTTCGATGTTGTTTCGCTCTTCACACAAGTGCCCATTCAAGAAGCCTTGACAGCTATCCACAACAAATACAACCCCCCAAGCACATCCTAGATCTGACCAACCACTGCCTAACCAACACATACTTCATCCACAATGGACAAAGATACAAACAGATAGAAGGAGCACCCATGGGATCACCCCTCTCACCGGTCATCGCAAACCTATATATGGAACACTTTGAAACCAACGTGTTACAGAAGTCCGAACATAAACCCAAACTCTGGCTCAGATATGTTGACGACACCTTTGTTATCTGGCCACATGGGAAAGACAAACTGAACAACTTCCTCACACATCTCAACAGCCTACACCCCAAAATACAATTCACTATGGAAATAGAAGCCAACAACCAACTTCCCTTCCTGGACGTCCTAATCTACAAAAAACCCGACGGTTCCTTAGGACATACCATCTACCGGAAAAAAACACATACAAACCGCTACTTAAATGCACAATCACACCACCACCCTGCACAGATCAACTCCGTAGCAAAAACCCTCATCTCCAGAACCAAACGCCTCGCTGACAAAGACCACCTAAAAACTGAATTACACACTCTCTCGAATGCTTTAATTGCGAACGGATTCCAAAAAAAACACCATCACCAAACTAATCCAAAAAGAAACACCCCCCAAGAACCAAGAAACAGAAGAGAACAACAGCACTGCCCTCCTCCCTTACATCAAAGGCACCACAGACAAAATCAGCAAAATTCTCCACAAACACAATATCAAGACAGCCTTTTGCACCGAACAAAAAATAGCCAACATTTTAAGAAACCCCAAAGACAAGATTGAGCTAGAAAACCAAGGAGTCTACGAAATACCATGCAAAGTCTGCCCAGCCACATACATCGGACAGACAAACAGGAGAATAAGCGCACGCATCGCAGAACACAAGAACGCAGTCAAAAAAGAAGAAAAATCTTCCTCTCTCTTCCAGCACATAAAAACAACAGGTCATGAAATTGATTTTAAAAGAACCAAACTCATCTCCAAAACTGAACACT
Organism: Phrynocephalus guinanensis; assembly: GCA_037367245.1. Lineage (NCBI taxonomy): Eukaryota > Metazoa > Chordata > Lepidosauria > Squamata > Agamidae > Phrynocephalus > Phrynocephalus guinanensis. The sequence continues at coordinate 176,155,871 of CM074733.1, read as the reverse complement.
TCAACAGTCGAATAATCATGGAAGCCATTGAAATAGAGAAACACCCAAACAACATGAATAAACGTGATGACACCTCCCGCTTGCCTGACATCTGGAAACTAGCCCTGGTCAACAGACGAGCCTCTGCCACAAAGACTGACACCAGGTCCAAAAGGACACAAGATGCCACCACCCTCCATCCACACCAAACACAAACCCAGACCCTTCCCACAGATGAAACGAAACCACCATCCAATAACAAAACCACGACTGCACCATCTACCGCTACTCCCCACTCCAGCCACCACATGGAGCACACTTACACACGCCAAAAAAACATTGGGAGACCACAGACACGCAGCCAGACCAAAATGAATTCACAAGACACAGGACCCCACTCCACCAAAGCCCAGGATGCTGCCAGAACGCCCATCACCAAGGTCGTTAAGAAACAAAAGGCTAATAGACACACATCCAGCACCTCACCCACACAGGATGTCTCTAAACAGCCATCTAACCCACCAGCAGTTAAGCCCTTAACGATCGCCTCAGCCACACAGCAGATCACAAAAGAACAAACGAACCTACAATCAGCAACAGAGCAAGCAAACCACAACCCCCCCAGCAGTATTTATAGAAGGACTTCAACTGAGATCACGCTTTGCTTCAAGAAGAAAGAAGCCAGAACACCAGCCTGAAGATGACGAGTGAGACCTCGTCGAAACGTCGCCAAAACAACCAGATTTCTACACGGGAAGAAACCCGAATCCACCCTAACATGCATACCTATACCCGTGAAAATCTACGAAAACATATATATATATTGGTCTGGCTACGTGTCTGTGGTCTCCCAATGTTTTTTTGGCGTGTGTAAGTGTGCTCCATGTGGTGACTGGAGTGGGGTGTAGCAGTAGGTGGTGCAGTCGTGGTTTTGTTATTGGATGGTGGTTTCGTTTCATCTGTGGGAAGGGTCTGGGTTTGTGTTTGGTGTGGATGGAAGGTGGTGGCATCTTGTGTCCTTTTGGACCTGGTGTCAGTCTTTGTGACAGAGGCTCGTCTGTTGACCAGGGCTAGTTTCCAGATGTCAGGCAAGCGGGAAGTGTCATCACGTTTATTCATGTTGTTTGGGTGTTTCTCTATTTCAATGGCTTCCATGATTATTCGACTGTTGAAGTGTTCAGTTTTGGAGATGAGTTTGGTTCTTTCAAAATCAATTTCATGACCTGTTGTTTTTATGTGCTGGAAGAGAGAGGAAGATTTTTCTTCTTTTTTGACTGCGTTCTTGTGTTCTGCGATGCGTGCGCTTATTCTCCTGTTTGTCTGTCCGTAGCAAAAACCCTCATCTCCAGAACCAAACGCCTCGCTGACAAAGACCACCTAAAAACTGAATTACACACTCTCTCGAATGCTTTAATTGCGAACGGATTCCAAAAAAACACCATCACCAAACTAATCCAAAAAGAAACACCCCCCAAGAACCAAGAAACAGAAGAGAACAACGGCACTGCCCTCCTCCCTTACATCAAAGGCACCACAGACAAAATCAGCAAAATTCTCCACAAACACAATATCAAGACAGCCTTCTGCACCGAACAAAAAATAGCCAACATTTTAAGAAACCCCAAAGACAAGATTGAGCTAGAAAACCAAGGAGTCTACGAAATACCATGCAAAGTCTGCCCAGCCACATACATCGGACAGACAAACAGGAGAATAAGCGCACGCATCGCAGAACACAAGAACGCAGTCAAAAAAGAAGAAAAATCTTCCTCTCTCTTCCAGCACATAAAAACAACAGGTCATGAAATTGATTTTGAAAGAACCAAACTCATCTCCAAAACTGAACACTTCAACAGTCGAATAATCATGGAAGCCATTGAAATAGAGAAACACCCAAACAACATGAATAAACGTGATGACACTTCCCGCTTGCCTGACATCTGGAAACTAGCCCTGGTCAACAGACGAGCCTCTGTCACAAAGACTGACACCAGGTCCAAAAGGACACAAGATGCCACCACCTTCCATCCACACCAAACACAAACCCAGACCCTTCCCACAGATGAAACGAAACCACCATCCAATAACAAAACCACGACTGCACCATCTACCGCTACTCCCCACTCCAGCCATCACATGGAGCACACTTACACACGCCAAAAAAACATTGGGAGACCACAGACACGCAGCCAGACCAAAATGAATTCACAAGACACAGGACCCCACTCTACCAAAGCCCAGGATGCTGCCAGAACACCCATCACCAAGGTCGTTAAGAAACAAAAGGCTAATAGACACACATCCAGCACCTCACCCACACATGATGTCTCTAAACAGCCATCTAACCCACCAGCAGTTAAGCCCTTAACGATCGCCTCAGCCACACAGCAAATCACAAAAGAACAAACAAACCTACAATCAGCAACAGAGCAAGCAAACCACACCCCCCAGCAGTATTTATAGAAGGACTTCAACTGAGATCACACTCTGCTTCAAGAAGAAAGAAGCCAGAACACCAGCCTGAAGATGACGAGTGAGATCTCGTCGAAACGTCGCCAAAACAACCAGATTTCTACACGGGAAGAAACCCGAATCCACCCTAACATGCATACCTATACCCGTGAAAATCTACGAAAACAAATATATATATATATATATATATATATATATATATATATATATATATATATATATATATATATATATATATATATATATATATATATATATATATATATATATATATATATATATATATGCATGTTAGGGTGGATTCGGGTTTCTTCCCGTGTAGAAATCTGGTTGTTTTGGCGACGTTTTGACGAGGTCTCACTCGTCATCTTCAGGCTGGTGTTCTGGCTTCTTTCTTCTTGAAGCAAAGCGTGATCTCAGTTGAAGTCCTTCTATAAATACTGCTGGGGGGGTGTGGTTTGCTTGCTCTGTTGCTGATTGTAGGTTCATTTGTTCTTTTGTGATCTGCTGTGTGGCTGAGGCGATCGTTAAGGGATTAACTGCTGGTGGGTTAGATGGCTGTTTGGAGACATCCTGTGTGGGTGAGGTGCTGGATGTGTGTCTCTATTAGCCTTTTGTTTCTTAACGACCTTGGTGATGGGCGTTCTGGCAGCATCCTGGGCTTTGGTGGAGTGGGGTCCTGTGTCTTGTGAATTCATTTTGGTCTGGCTACGTGTCTGTGGTCTCCCAATGTTTTTTTGGCGTGTGTAAGTGTGCTCCATGTGGTGACTGGAGTGGGGTGTAGCAGTAGGTGGTGCAGTCGTGGTTTTGTTATTGGATGGTGGTTTCGTTTCATCTGTGGGAAGGGTCTGGGTTTGTGTTTGGTGTGGATGGAAGGTGGTGGCATCTTGTGTCTTTTTGGACCTGGTGTCAGTCTTTGTGACAGAGGCTCGTCTGTTGACCAGGGCTAGTTTCCAGATGTCAGGCAAGCGGGAAGTGTCATCACGTTTATTCATGTTGTTTGGGTGTTTCTCTATTTCAATGGCTTCCATGATTATTCGACTGTTGAAGTGTTCAGTTTTGGAGATGAGTTTGGTTCTTTTAAAATCAATTTCATGACCTGTTGTTTTTATGTGCTGGAAGAGAGAGGAAGATTTTTCTTCTTTTTTGACTGCGTTCTTGTGTTCTGCGATGCGTGCGCTTATTCTCCTGTTTGTCTGTCCGATGTATGTGGCTGGGCAGACTTTGCATGGTATTTCGTAGACTCCTTGGTTTTCTAGCTCAATCTTGTCTTTGGGGTTTCTTAAAATGTTGGCTATTTTTTGTTCGGTGCAAAAGGCTGTCTTGATATTGTGTTTGTGGAGAATTTTGCTTATTTTGTCTGTGGTGCCTTTGATGTAAGGGAGGAGGGCAGTGCCGTTGTTCTCTTCTGTTTCTTGGTTCTTGGGGGGTGTTTCTTTTTGGATTAGTTTGGTGATGTGTGTTTTTTTGGAATCCGTTCGCAATTAAAGCATTCGAGAGAGTGTGTAATTCAGTTTTTAGGTGGTCTTTGTCAGCGAGGCGTTTGGTTCTGGAGATGAGGGTTTTTGCTACGGAGTTGATCTGTGCAGGGTGGTGGTGTGATTGTGCATTTAAGTAGCGGTTTGTATGTGTTTTTTTTCCGGTAGATGGTATGTCCTAAGGAGCCGTCGGGTTTTTTGTAGATTAGGACGTCCAGGAAGGGAAGTTGGTTGTTGGCTTCTATTTCCATAGTGAATTGTATTTTGGGGTGTAGGCTGTTGAGATGTGTGAGGAAGTTGTTCAGTTTGTCTTTCCCGTGTGGCCAGATAACAAAGGTGTCGTCAACATATCTGAGCCAGAGTTTGGGTTTATGTTCGGACTTCTGTAACGCGTTGGTTTCAAAGTGTTCCATATATAGGTTTGCGATGACCGGTGAGAGGGGTGATCCCATGGGTGCTCCTTCTATCTGTTTGTATCTTTGTCCATTGTGGATGAAGTATGTGTTGGTTAGGCAGTGGTTGGTCAGATCTAGGATGTGCTTGGGGGGGTTGTATTTGTTGTGGATAGCTGTCAAGGCTTCTTGAATGGGCACTTGTGTGAAGAGCGAAACAACATCGAAGCTCACGAGTAGGTCATTGGGTTGTAGGTCTTGTTTCTTTATAATTTCTATGAAGTGGAACGAGTTTTGTACGTATGAAGAGATGGATTCTGCATAGGGCTGGAGTTGTTTGGCAAGAAATTTGGCGAGGTTTTGTAGGGGTGAGCCTATGGAGCTGACTATGGGTCTGAGAGGTGTTCCTTCTTTGTGAATCTTGGGGAGGCCGTAGAGCTTGGGGCATCTGGAAGATTTCTCTCTGGGGATGATGCTTGGCTTGATTTCTTCACTTAAGGGTGAGGCTTTTATTTTGGCTTTGGTGGTTTTTTCCAGGTAGGTGGTGGGGTCTGTGTTCAAAGGTATGTAAGCAGGGTCTTGTAGTAGGTTGGATAGTTTGGCTTGGTAGTCAGATGTGTTCATCACCACTGTGGCATTGCCTTTGTCTGCTGGGAGAATGATTATGTTGTTGTCTTTCCTCAGGTTGGTGAGGGCTTTTTGTTCTTCTTTGTGTAAATTGCTTCTGGGTGGTTTGCTGGAGCAGAGGATATTGGTGACTTCGAGTCTGATTTTGTTGGCTTCATCTGGGTTGATTTTGGTTAGGCTGGCTTCCACTCCGCATATGATGTTTTCAGTGGGGATGTGTCTGGGGGCGACTGCAAAGTTGAATCCTTTGGACAGGACTTTGGTCTCTGCGATGGTGAGTGTCCTGTCTGATATGTTGTGAACTGTTTGTTTCATGGGCTGCTGTGGGGGGTTGGGCTTCTGGCGTTTTTCCAGTTTGTGGAGTTTGTTGGTGTGTGTGTCTGTCTTGTGGGAGGTCTCTGTTTCAGCTCTCCAGGCGGCGAGTTGCTTGGATTTGTTCCAGAGTGTTGGGTGGATTTTGTTGCTGAGTTTGAGGTGGAGAGTGAGTAGGTCTCTGTTGGTTTGATCTAGTAGGTATCTTTTCTTGTGTAGTTCGTTTCTGATTAGGGCTAGTTCTGTTCTTTTCAGGATCCTTTCGCTGGATGGGGTTTTTGAGTGGAATTTCAGTTGGAAGCTTGTGGGGATCACATTTTTATCTCGGCAGTTGCGTAGGAATGCAATGTCACATAAGATGGTGGCTCTTCGGACTTCTAGTTTCTCGTAGGTTCTGGTCAGCTGGAAGGTTTCCTCCCCGTAGAGGTCGGATATTTGTTTTCGTAGATTTTCACGGGTATAGGTATGCATGTTAGGGTGGATTCGGGTTTCTTCCCGTGTAGAAATCTGGTTGTTTTGGCGACGTTTCGACGAGATCTCACTCGTCATCTTCAGGCTGGTGTTCTGGCTTCTTTCTTCTTGAAGCAGAGTGTGATCTCAGTTGAAGTCCTTCTATAAATACTGCTGGGGGGTGTGGTTTGCTTGCTCTGTTGCTGATTGTAGGTTTGTTTGTTCTTTTGTGATTTGCTGTGTGGCTGAGGCGATCGTTAAGGGCTTAACTGCTGGTGGGTTAGATGGCTGTTTAGAGACATCATGTGTGGGTGAGGTGCTGGATGTGTGTCTATTAGCCTTTTGTTTCTTAACGACCTTGGTGATGGGTGTTCTGGCAGCATCCTGGGCTTTGGTAGAGTGGGGGTCCTGTGTCTTGTGAATTCATTTTGGTCTGGCTGCGTGTCTGTGGTCTCCCAATGTTTTTTTGGCGTGTGTAAGTGTGCTCCATGTGGTGGCTGGAGTGGGGAGTAGCGGTAGATGGTGCAGTCGTGGTTTTGTTATTGGATGGTGGTTTCGTTTCATCTGTGGGAAGGGTCTGGGTTTGTGTTTGGTGTGGATGGAAGGTGGTGGCATCTTGTGTCCTTTTGGACCTGGTGTCAGTCTTTGTGACAGAGGCTCGTCTGTTGACCAGGGCTAGTTTCCAGATGTCAGGCAAGCGGGAGGTGTCATCACGTTTATTCATGTTGTTTGGGTGTTTCTCTATTTCAATGGCTTCCATGATTATTCGACTGTTGAAGTGTTCAGTTTTGGAGATGAGTTTGGTTCTTTTAAAATCAATTTCATGACCTGTTGTTTTTATGTGCTGGAAGAGAGAGGAAGATTTTTCTTCTTTTTTTGACTGCGTTCTTGTGTTCTGCGATGCGTGCGCTTATTCTCCTGTTTGTCTGTCCGATGTATGTGGCTGGGCAGACTTTGCATGGTATTTCGTAGACTCCTTGGTTTTCTAGCTCAATCTTGTCTATGGGGTTTCTTAAAATGTTGGCTATTTTTTGTTCGGTGCAAAAGGCTGTCTTGATATTGTGTTTGTGGAGAATTTTGCTTATTTTGTCTGTGGTGCCTTTGATGTAAGGGAGGAGGGCAGTGCCGTTGTTCTCTTCTGTTTCTTGGTTCTTGGGGGGTGTTTCTTTTTGGATTAGTTTGGTGATGGTGTTTTTTTGGAATCCGTTCGCAATTAAAGCATTCGAGAGAGTGTGTAATTCAGTTTTTAGGTGGTCTTTGTCAGCGAGGCGTTTGGTTCTGGAGATGAGGGTTTTTGCTACGGAGTTGATCTGTGCAGGGTGGTGGTGTGATTGTGCATTTAAGTAGCGGTTTGTATGTGTTTTTTTCCGGTAGATGGTATGTCCTAAGGAGCCGTCGGGTTTTTTGTCTCCAAACAGCCATCTAACCCACCAGCAGTTAATCCCTTAACGATCGCCTCAGCCACACAGCAGATCACAAAAGAACAAATGAACCTACAATCAGCAACAGAGCAAGCAAACCACACCCCCCCAGCAGTATTTATAGAAGGACTTCAACTGAGATCACACTCTGCTTCAAGAAGAAAGAAGCCAGAACACCAGCCTGAAGATGACGAGTGAGACCTCGTCAAAACGTCGCCAAAACAACCAGATTTCTACACGGGAAGAAACCCGAATCCACCCTAACATGCATATATATATATATATATATATATATATATATATATATATATATATATATATATATATATATATATATATATATATATATATATATATATATATATATATATATATATATATATATATATATATATATATATATATATATATATATATATAATGATCACTTGGGATACCACCACTACCACCACCATTGATGCCTATGAGTGCAATCAGGTGAAGAAAAACAGCTCAAAATGTGTGTGTGTGGGTGGGTGGGTGGGTGGGTTTGAATTACATCTCCCATACATCTGTTTCTGTTTATTTCTGTTTCTGTTTATTTCTATTTATTTCCTCTCACCATAATTGGTTGTTGGTGGACCTGACTGGTTTGGGAGACCATTCAAGTAGCAACACGATCACTATCATAGGCCTCAGGCTTATTAAGAAGATATTGCCTTAACATGTCCTGTGCCCATGGAGGGTATTATTATTATTATTAAATTATCACAAACCACAAAAGATAACTAGGCTGGATTTTGTATTAACATAAGAACATAAGAAGAGCCATGCTGGATCAGGCCAAAGGCCCATCTAGTCCAGCTTCCTGTATCTCACAGCGGCCCCACCAGATGTGTTTGGGAGCGCATGAGACTAGATATCTGTCTCCTGCTACCACTCCCCTGCATCTGGCCCTTGAAGTACCCTGGTTTTAAATCACTAGTTGAACGTTTCCCAAGCGTTTAGGACTACGTGATGTATTGGCGAATCATCATCATCATCATCATCATCATCATCATCATCATCATCATCATCATCATCATCATCATCAATGAAGCCCTAAATGATTTTCACAGAAATATCAAAACATTGGGAATATTATTTTTATTCTTTTAGCATGCCCAAGGGTAGGGCATTCCTGCAGTTCTTTTTAAGAGTGGAGAAAAGGATGCCAGCTGCAACCAGGCTTATCCAAGCTAGCAAAAAAAGCTCTAATTTAAAGTGAACTTTGGGGTTTCCAGTGTTTAGCATATTTCTAATATCTGGGTAATATAGACTGCAGCCAAGCAATTTTTCATACATCCGGTGACGTATTTTATTTCTGAAATATTTGCCCATGTTGAAAAGGGAAGAATGGAAGAAAAATTGACCAAAGCATATTATGCCTCCTGGGCTTTAAAAATATCATCTTCTGCAATTCCCAGGCTGCCTATCTGATTTCTCTAGGGTACCATCCAGACATGAGCCAGGAGTAGTAAACCACACTTCAGCAAAACTGTAAACAAGATTAAACAAAGCTCATTTCCTGCGTATTTAATCCTGAGTTACCCAAACTACTGCAAATGAAACAGTAATGTGCAGGTGAGCCATAAACCTCCTCTTCCATAGGTGTAGTCCATGGCCAGCTTTCCATTGTTAGTGCTAGGCAGGGGGTCAGCTTGGAGAAAGCTTCACCTAAGATCTCTTTGTGAGATGCTGATACATTGAGCTGCCTTACGAAACAGCAAGGTATGTCTACTCTATGCCCTAGGACTTCTGGTCAATGGAAAGGAGGTAAGGGTACTAAAAATGAAAAATGCAGATACTGTAGCTCTTCTCCAGACTTGCATACTATAGCACTCTTTATCATAGTAGGATCCTCTTTCTCCTCCCCTTAGGCGGGCATCCAGCTCTCTGGGGTGCCTCACCCTTCTGGCTACAATCCTAAACACATTGATCAGGCAATGCACAATACTGTACGTATACTAGAGATGGGCACGACCAGGAAAAATGACGTTTCGAGTTGTCTTGTGTCGGACCCGGCCCATTTCGGCTCGTTTCCGTTTGTCGTGAAATTTTTCAAAAATTTGTTGTTTCGTTTGTTGTTTTTTCGTCTGTCGTTAGTACTCGTTTGGGAGGGAAAGCGGGCTCCTGGAGGCACCTCTCTGGGGTGGGTGCCTCCTCTGGCCTGCTACAAAATGGTACGCATAGCCAATTGGATATGCATACCAAGTTGCAGTGGCAGGCAGAGGCACCTCTCTTTGTTTTGGGTGCCTCTACTGTGACTCACTGGCATACGGTGCACTTGGGCTGGGGATGAGGAGGAACAAAGTGAGAGAGGACCCCTATGGGCACACTCTGACTCACTAAGAAGGGAAGTGTACTTGCTGTAGTGCAATGCGAGTACACAGATCTGGCTTAGGGTTAGGGTTAGGGCAAGGGCTAGGCTTAGGGTTACGGGTAAGGTTAGGGTGAGTTAGTGGGGTGCACCTCTGGGTGCCTCTCTGAGGCACCCAGAAGAACAGTGTACTGGCGTATGGGTTAGGGTTAGGGTTAGTGGGCTTTTTATGCCCGACTGGCACATCCCAGAAGTCTCGGTGAAAACCTGGCCAAGTGGCCATGCAATTGGTGGAATGGCTCCAAAAATTTGCATGGTCCACTCCCATGGCCAGCCCATCATTGCGCAGGTGTAAAAAAATAAAAATAAAAATAAAATAAAATAAAATCAATGGAGACGTTTTATTGCAAGAAAAACCCACTGCTGCTACTGTAAAAATTCAGGCAGTTTTAAAATAGCTATTTTTGCATGTTTCTGTGGTGCTTTGGTGTGTTTTTGGACCACGATTTCAAAATAAATATTGCAATTGCCCCATTTTGGATCCCCTGCCCACACCGCATGGCATGGCGAGTTGGCGAGGCGACGAGGATGCCCCCCACCAGAGCAGCCCAGGAGAGGAGAGGGGGGGATGCCGGGGACCCCCCGCCCCCCAGAAACCACCCTTCTGGTAGGTGCCCTCACTGAGGCAGGCATATTTTCGCCTGCTTTTTTGGCCGGGAATCGGGTTTTTTTAAAACTTTTTTTCTGTGCCGCTTGGCATCGCGCGATTGCTGCGATGCCAGGAACGACAACGACAAATCAGACCCAATTTTTCTTTTTTCGGTTCGAGTTCGAGTTCTGGTGGAGTAATTGTCATTTCCGTTTCCGTTGCGTAACGGAAACGAGGAACGGAAATGGAAACGAGAATTTCGCCAAGTCGTGCCCATGTCTAACGTATACAGTACTATTAAAACATCCTTCAGTTGCATAAAATGTAGATACAATGTAGCACCTGATGCAATCATCATAACACGTTGACAAGGAGGAAGAGTAGGTTTGCAGGATTTGGTGACACTAACTATCATCCTGGTCATTCTGCTTAGAATAATTAAGTTTATGGTAATGGGCAAGAACCTGAAAAAAATGGTGTTTCGTGATGATTCGTGGTTAGCCATGAACCATGAACCACCTGGGAAACTGATCCAGTTTGTGGTTGGATTTTCGACTCATTCCTGTTGGTGGGGGTGGGCTACCTGCTCCTGTTGCACTACTGCACTGCCTCCGCCACCACAATGACCCCAAATGAAATTCCTCCAAAACAGACAGATTTCCCCAACATTCCTTGGCACACACAGTCTCTTGGCTTACATGGTCCATCATTAAGTGTAGCTAGAGCTTGGAAATCATAGAATCATAGAATCATAGAGTTGGACGAGACCTCAAGGGCCATCCAGTCCAATCCCCTGAGATCACAGCCTTCAGCAACCCAGTGCTAGCTGGGCAATTCTTGTCATTTGTAGCCCAAAGAGAAACCTTTGCAAGTTATGAAGACAAAGCATTTCAACGTGGGCTGTAGGGAGAATATCAACAGGGATCTCAAGCCAAAAACAGTTTTGTGCCATCTTCAGAAAAGCAATTAAACGATGGAGAAGGGTCAGTTATTTGTTGCAATAATTGGAGCAGAGCTCACAATCATCTGCCTCATTTTTAAATGGCTACATTTCACATCTCTAGCGTTCAGACTGGTTTGCTTGGAGCTTGTGTCAGAGAAGGCTAGTCATTTCACCATGGCCCTGAACAGATCTTGCAGTCAAGAGTCTCTGCAGGAATCTTTCCGGGGGGGGGGGGGAGAGCCTCAATGCGTGGATGAGGCAATGGTGTCGAGAGGAGGGCTTTAGATTTGTCAGGAACTGGAGAACATTTTGGGACAAGCCAAACCTGTTCAGGAGGGATGGGTTGCACTTGAATCATGATGGGACCAGATTGCTGGCACTCAACCTCAAAAAGGCAGCAGAGCAGCAGCTTTAAACTGATAACTGGGGGAAAGCCGACAGGAGCTGAGTGGCATCCGGTTCGGAACACCTCATCCTCGGGGAATGAGGTTGGAGAGGGTAGAGAATCACATAGAGAAGACATAGCAGGTATAGGTATTAGCACCGGGAGAATAACGGAATGTGACAGTTCATCTACTGAAAATAAAAGCTGTGGGGCGAATAGAACAAAGCAGCAGCTGTTGTTGCGGGACCCACTGTACAGGTGCTTCCACGCCAATGCTCGAAGCCTCCGAGCAAAGATGGGAGAACTTGAACATTTGGCAGCAAGGGATAACATAGATATATTAGCCATAACAGAAACCTGGTGGAATGCGGAGAACCAGTGGGATACAGCAATCCCAGGCTATAAACTCTATAGAAGAGATAGAGGGGGCGGGTTGGAGAAGGAGTGGCCATCTATGTCAAAGAAGGGGTAAAATCCAGCAGAATGGAGATTGACAGAGGGTCTGACTCCACCATAGAATCACTGTGGGTTAAACTACCAGGTCCAAGGAGTGATGTGATCGTTGGAGTATTCTATCGTCCACCAGATCAGAAACTTGAGGGGGACCTTGAAATGAGGAGAGAAATCATGGAGGTGGCTAAAAGGGATAGGATAGTAATCATGGGGGACTTCAATTATCCCCACATTGACTGGGCCAATGCGAGCTCTGGGCAAGAAAGAGAAACTGGGTTTCTCGACTTGCTGAATGACTGTGCCTTAGAGCAACTTGTCACGGAGCCCACCCGAGAACAGGCAACTCTGGATCTAATATTGTGTTATACTCAGGACCTGGTCAGAGGTGTGAATGTTACTGAGCCTGTGGAGAACAGTGACCATGCTGCTATTACCTTTGCCATGCATGTCGGAGGAAGAGTGTCAACCAAATCAGACATAAAAACCCTTGATTTTCGAAGGGCAAACTTCCCTCAGATGAGGAAACTAGTTAGAGAGAAATTGAAGGGGAAGGTTAGAAGAATCCAAACTCTTCAGAGTGCATGGAGCCTGTTTAAAACAACAATAATAGAGGCCCAGCAGAAGTGCATACCACAAAGAAAGAAGAGCTCATTTAAGTCCAAGAGGACACCGGCATGGTTAAAGAGTGGAGTTAGAGAGGCTCTAAAGCGCAAGGAGAGGTCCTTCTGTAAATGGAAATCCTCCCCAAATGAGGAAAATAAAAAGGATCACAAACTCTGGCAAAAGAAATGTAAGAAGATGATAAGGGAGGCAAAGAAAGACTTTGAGGAACGAATGGCTAGCAATATAAAGGGTAATAATAAAAGCTTCTTTAAATATGTTAGAAGTAGAAAACCTGCCAGAGAACCAGTTGGCCCTCTGGATGGTGAGGGAGGAAAAGGGGGGAGGTTAAGGAAGACTTGGACATTGCAGAGAAATTGAATGAGTTCTTTGCGTCTGTCTTCACGACAGAGGACCTTGAGCGGATTCCGCTGCCTGAGCCGCCCCTCTTGACTAAAGAATTAAATCAAATACAGGTTAAAAGAGAGGAGGTTTTAGGACTAATTGATAAATTGAGGATTAACAAGTCACCTGGCCCAGATGGCATCCACCCAAGGGTTATTAGGGAACTGAGAAATGAAATTGCAGATCTCTTAACGGTTATATGCAACTTGTCTCTTAAAACGGCCACAGTGCCGGAGGACTGGAGGATAGCAGATGTCACACCAATTTTTAAAAAAGGAAGGAGGGGGCACCCAGGAAACTACAGGCCGGTTAGCCTTACATCTGTCCCAGGGAAGATGGTGGAAAGCCTCATCCAAGAGAAAATCTTAAAACACATAAAAGAACAAACCTTGCTGAGAGAAAATCAGCATGGCTTCTGTAAGGGTAAATCTTGTCTGACAAACCTCTTAGAATTTTTTGAAAAGGTCAACAGGCACGTGGATTTGGGTGAACTGGTGGATATAGTCTATCTGGATTTTCAAAAGGCTTTTGACACAGTCCCTCACCAAAGGCTGCTGAGAAAATTGCACAGTCAGGGGATAAGAGGGCAGGTCCTCTTATGGATTGAGAACTGGTTGAGATCCCGGAAACAAAGAGTAGGTGTCAATGGGAAATTTTCACAATGGAGAGAAGTGAAAAGCGGTGTGCCCAAGGGCTCTGTCCTGGGACCGGTGCTTTTCAATCTGTTCATAAATGACCTGGAGACAGGGATAAACAGTGAGGTGGCCAAGTTTGCCGATGACACAAAACTTTTCTGTGTGGTAAAAACCAGAGAAGATTGTGAAGAGCTCCAGAAGGATCTCTCCAAACTGGGGGAATGGGCTGAGAAATGGCAAATGCGTTTTAATGTAACCAAATATAAAGTAATGCATATTGGGGCAAAAAATCCAAACTTCATCTATCAACTCATGGGCTCTGAGTTATCCGTGACGGATCAGGAAAGAGATCTAGGAGTGTTGGTGGACAGCTCCATGAAGGTGTCTCCCCAATGTGTGGCAGCGGTGAAGAAGGCCAATTCCATGCTAGGGATTATCAAAAAGGGGATTGAAAATAAAACAGCCAACATTATAATGCCATTATACAAAACAATAGTAAGGCCCCACCTGGAGTATTGTGTACAATTCTGGTCACCGCATCTCAGGAAAGACATAGTGGAACTGGAAAAGAGAGCGACTAAAATGATTACTGGGCTGGGGCACCTCCCTTATGAAGAAAGGCTAAAACAATTGGGCCTCTTTAGTCTGGAAAAAAGGCGCTTGAGGGGGGATATGATTGAGACATACAAAATAATGCAGGGTATGAGTAAAGTGGATAGAGGGAAGCTCTTCTCCCTCTCTCAAAATACCAGAACTAGGGGACATACACTCAAATTGAGTGCTGGGAGAGTAAGAACTGACAAAAGAAAATATTTTTTCACCCAGCTTGTTGTAAGTCTATGGAACTCCCTGCCACAGGATGTGGTGATGGCATCTGGCCTGGATGCCTTCAAAAGGGGATTGGACAGATTCCTAGAGGAAAAGTCCATCACGGGTTACAAACCATGATGGAGATGTGTAATCTCTAGGCTTTAAACCAGGGTACTTCAAGGGCCAGATGTAGGGGAGTGGTATCAGGAGACAGAGATCTAGTCTCATGCGCTCCCAAACGCATCTGGTGGGGCCGCTGTGAGATACAGGTAGCTGGACTAGATGGGCCTTTGGCCTGATCCAGCATGGCTCTTCTTATGTTCTTATGTTCTTATGTTCTTATGTAAAGGCTAAAACATTTGGGCCTCTTTAGTCTGGAAAAAAGGCGATTGAGGGGGGATATGATTGAGACATACAAAATAATGCAGGGTATGAGTAAAGTGGATAGAGGGAAGCTCTTCTCCCTCTCCCAAAATACCAGAACTAGGGGACATACACTCAAATTGAGGGCTGGGAGAGTAAGGACAGACAAAAGAAAATATTTTTTCACCCAGCGCGTTGTTAGTCTGTGGAACTCCCTGCCACAGGAGGTGGTGATGGCATCTGGCCTGGATGCCTTCCAAAGGGGATTGGACAGATTCCTGGAGGAAAAGTCCATCACAGGTTACAAACCATGATGGAGATGTGTAACCTCCAGGGTTTAAACCAGGGTACTTCAAGGGCCAGATGCAGGAGAGTGGTATCAGGAGACAGATATCAAGTCTCATGCGCTCCCAAACACATCTGGTGGGGCCGCTGTGAGATACAGGAAGCTGGACTAGATGGGCCTTTGGCCTGATCCAGCATGGCTCTTCTTATGTTCTTATGTTGAGAGCAAAGTTAAAAAGTTAGCATGTCGGCATTTCTTCTGCATCTACAGAAAGCCTGCCCAACAGGTAGACTGTGGGCTACCAGTAGCCTGTGAAGGGTTCAAACGGAGCCCGCCAGTGATCAATTTAAAAAGTGAGGGGATAAGTTCCCCACCCCAAGGACCACCACTGCCACAGCAAAGTTCTGGGCCTGCCAGTCCACTGTCTCAGCTGAGCGGGGCAGTTCAAGGGCCATGGCGCATTGAAATCTGTTCCTTCCAGAATGGATTAATTGGTTTTCAATGCATTCCTATGGGAAACCGCTGCTCTACTTACAATTTTTTTTTTACTTATGAGCATGTGATTGGAACGGATAACATTCGTAAGTAGAGGTTTTAGTGTTGTAGCCCTCAGGCACTTTGGGCTGGAAAAAGTAGACCTTGGCCTGTTCAAAGTTGAACAGCCCTGATCTATATTAGCAAATCCTGTTCCAACTCAGTATCTTAAAAGGATAAATGCATCTAGGATTCTTGGGGAGGGCAGTATCCCCATGGTGACTATCAGACAGGGTAAACAGCATTTCTGACAACTATTTCTTGTTTGTTAGTGATTGTTTGAAAAAAGCCAGGTGTCTGAGTATATGTCTCCTTATTGGGTGGGGAGAAGTGTACTGAATATATATAGATATAGATATAGATATAGATATAGATATAGATATAGATATAGATATAGATAGATAGATAGATAGATAGATAGATAGATAGATAGATAGATAGATAGATAGATAGATATAGATATACATATAGATAGATAGATAGATAGATAGATAGATAGATAGATAGATATAGATATAGATATAGATAGATATATCATCTATCTATCTATCTATCTATCTATCTATCTATCTATATCTATATCTATATCTATATCTATATCTATATCTATCTATCTATCTATCTATCTATCTATCTATCTATCTATCTATAGATAGATAGATAGATAGATAGATAGATAGATAGATAGATAGATAGATAGATAGATAGATAGATAGATAGATATAGATATATTTTGCTGGAAAGGAAGCAGTGGGTTTTTCTTGCAAAAAAAAGTCTCCGTTGATTTTATTTTATTTTATTTTATTTTATTACACCTGCGCATTCGCAATGATGGGCTCGCCCATGGGAGTGGACCATGCAAAGTTTTGGAGCCATTCCACCAATCGCATGGCCAGGTTTTGCTGACTGTACCAGGCTGGGAGGGCGCATCCATTTGCCATGCAGTGCGGGGGATCCAAAATGGCGACCGCAATATTTTTTTTGAAATTGTTGCCCAAAACCCCACCAAAGCACCACAGAAACATGCGAAAATTAGCTATTTTAAATGCTTGAATTTTTACAGTAGCAGCAGTGGGTTTTTCTTGCAAAAAAGTCTCCGTTGATTTTATTTTATTTTATTTTATTTTATTTTATTTTTTTACACCTGCACATTCGCAATGATGGGCTCGCCCATGGGAGTAGACCATGCAAATTTTCCACCAATCGCATGGCCACTTGGCCAGGTTGACCACAGAGACTTCTGGGATGTGCCAATCGGGCATAAACAGCCCACTAATCATAGCCCAAACCCGAACCCTAAGCCTAACCCATACGCCAGTACACTGTCCTTCTAAGTGGGTCAGAGAGGCACCCAGATGCACCCCAATACTCACCCTAACCTCACCCGTAACTAGCCTAACCCTAGCCGTTGCGCTAACCCGTCTTAACCCTAAGCCAGATCTACTTGCATTGCACTACATGCAAGTACGTGAGACACAGCGGGTGCAAAGAGTCTGCCAGTCCGTCACTTGTGGCTCTGGCTGACTCCTGCAGCTCCCTTCAGGAGCCCGCTACCCCCTCCCCAAACCAGTACTAACGACAACGAAAAAACGAAAAAACAAACCGACTAATTTTTGCAAATTTTCACGAAAAACGGAAACGAGCCGAAACGGGACCGGCCCGGCTAACGACAACTCGAAAATTTTTTTTTTCAAGTCGTGCCCATCTCTAATTGTAATACTTTCTTCAGCTAAAACTTCCAGGAATAAAGAAAGTTAAGGTCCAGGAGATGGTGACACATCGCCGTATGGCGCTGAAGGCAGCTACTTAACACCCGTTTAAAATTAATTATAAAAATAAATGCTTCTCACTCTAGGTTTTGAAACTAATTAAAAATATTGTACCAAAAGATCTATGGTCCAATATACATGGAGATTTAGAGGCCTCCCCTTGCATTAATCTTGAGCGTACCGATTCTACCTGCTCTTTAGTCACTGAAATACAATTAGATACTTTTACTTCTCCCTCTTATTTCATCAAAATGCTAATGAACTGGTTTTTGTTCACAGTTTACAAGAAATAGAGCTGCTTTTAGTGTAGCTGTTGGTGAGACAATAAAACACATGACTTTATGTTTCTTTCATTTTTAAAGTTCAGCATTGTTTTCCCAGAATTCAAAGGAATACATCACGTGCCATTTGGATTCGCCTGACATTTGGTTAAAACTAAAATGGGGATGGAATTTTGGGGGGTGGGGGGGAGGACCTCAGCTTGTTCTTTGCTTTTGTTGTAGGCCTGATATGAATATAATCACTGAATGTGCAAAACATAAGGAGATACATGGCTTTTCCATAAAGCTTATCATCTTACAGAAAGCGTAATTAATGTAGTTTCGTGCTTTGCAATCCTGATTATCATCCAAACATTGGGAGGGGATGCGTGGAGCGATAGGAGGAAAAGAAGCCCTTCCTGGTGAGGTGCCACCTGTCCCTCCCGTGGACAATTGAAGACCTGGCTTATTCATGAGGCATTGGGCGACCTTTAATTTTTTTTCCCTCCACCATCTTGCCGAGTATTTATTTTTAATTTTTATCTTGATCTCGTCTTAATATTAATTGTACTGTTCATTTATCTTATATATTTCCTATGTTTTCTTTAAGATTGCTGTATCTGATCGTGTTGCTTGTTTATATTGTTAACCGCCTGGAGTTCCTTCTGGAAGATGGGTGGTATAGAAATCAATCAATCAATCAATCAATCAATCAATCAATCAATCAATAACTCCCTGTGGCAAGAGCTGCACCGAGAACAGGAAGAACAGGGCAAGGAACAAGCAAAGGTGGCTAAGGAAAGGGAAAGGGAGATGATGAAATGAGAAGAGGGATAACTGCTTGAAGAAGGGAAAAGGGCGGGAGGAATTGAACAAGGGCTGACCGAAGTGGGTGAAGGGTATACAGTGGTCCCCCACCCTTTTGCGGTTCATATATTGCGGTCCCGCTATATTGTGGAATCGCAGTATATGAAAAAGGCCCCCTAGGGTAAGGGGAGAAAGTCCTGTTTCAAACCTCCTGTACTTACCCCAGGACTGGAGCTGCTCTGAAGAGGCCTGCGAGCCTTTCTAGGCCTGTTGGAGGCCTCATAAATTATTTCCAATTTACCGGAAAGTACAAGAGCCCCCCAGCTAGGCCCCCCAAGGCCTGACTCGACCTGCATCCGCATATTGCGGATTTTCAATTATTGCAGGTCAGGTCAGGTCAGGTCCCTAACCCCAGCGATTAGTGGGGGATCACTGTATAAAGAGGTACGCAATAATTTTACCACCAGATTAGGAGTGGGTTTGGCTAGAGAACCCTGACTCTCAGAAATCAGAATGTCCAATGATGCCCAAGGAAGAGGCTGGAAGTTGAAGAAGAGCCCTTGGGGGGGTGTCTTACTAAGGAGAGAGAGAGAAGCCTGTGAGTATACAATGGAAATAAGAGAAACAAAGTCACAGATAGAACAATAAAAGAGAATACAGTACAGTGATACCTTGTATAAAGGAATTAATTTGTTCCAAATGAAATTCTGTTACGCAAATTTTCCTTTATACAGTTTTCCCATAGGAATGCATTGAAAATAGAGTAATCCCCAACAGCTACCATCTTTATGTTGTACGGATTTGCCCCATAGGCAATTCTGTTAACTAAATTTCCCCTATCACCGGAATTTTTTATGTTGTACAGATTTTACGTTATACAAACCGTTTGTTATATGAGGGTCCACTGTATAAGAAAGGTTGGAATATGAAAGGAGAAACAACCGCAGCCCCATAGGAAAGGGGGATAAGAGTTGAAACCGAAAAAAGAGTTACAAAAGGGGGTTTTAAAGAATGGGGACCCCACACCCATCACAGGAGCCATGGATGGAATCCAGAGACGAGCTGGCGCAACGTTCCAAAGAAGCCCTGATGACTCCAGAACCCTTTAAGAGCCCCGTGGACTGGGTCGCTCCCTGATTTGAGTTTGTATTTAACCCTTTAAATGTTCTTACTCCAAATGAAGGTATCAACCATCCTTTCTTAACCCAGTTGATTTAGCACCTGTTAACAAAGTTAAATCCAATCCCTTGTTGTTTCTCGATGACACTGAGAATAATCAGCCCTTGTTTGAATCAAATAAGGGTCCTTTACTACAAGAAGAACAGAGAGGTATCGGGTACATAAATGAATCCCCACAGGGGGGAGGGAGATAACCCCCACAGGGGTAGGAGGAGAAGCAACTAAATAGTGTACATATATAAATATCACCAATTGAAAAAAAATCACCAAAAAAGAGGAATGTGTTTATAGTTAACATCCAGTCACTATGACTAGAGATGGGCACGAAACGAGCAATTTTTCATTTTCATTTTCATTTTTTCATTTCGTTACGTAACGAAATGAAAAACGAATTTTGTCTCCAAAATGAAACGAACCGAAACAACAGAAATTTTGTCGTGCGTTTCATTTTCGTTGCGGCAAATACATTGAACTGTAATGAATGCTAACGAAACAGTAATTTTTCTTTTTCTTTTTCTTTTTTGTTTCATTATGTAATGAAAAGAAAACAATTTTTTTTGAAAAAAATTCACGAAAAACGAAAACAAACCGAAACGGACCCCCTAAACGACAAACGACAAACGGAACACCATTTTTTTTGAGTCGTGCCCATCTCTAACTATGACTAGCTTTGGCCCATACAAACCAAAGAAGATAGGAGGTTCAAGGCTCATGGCATCATTTAAGTGACCTGATACCATGACTTGACAAACTTACTCATTTACAATACAGTACAAAGTTCTAAGAACCCACACACTGGTAATAAACATAAAATATTAGATAAAACATTGGGTAGAGGTCAAGAAGTAAATGTCTATCTGAAAACCAATGATTCCTCCATGTGACAAAGGAACCAAAGGAACATATGAACATAAGAAGAGCCATGCTGGATCAGGCCAAGGGCCCATCTAGTCCAGCTTCCTGTATCTCACAGTGGCCCCACCAGATGCATCTGGGAGCGCATGAGACTTGATCTCTTTCTCCTGATACCACTCCCCTCCATCTGGCCCTTGAAATACTCCGGTTTTAAGCCTGGATATTACACATCTCCATCATGGTTTGTAACCTGTGGTGGACTTTTCCTCCAGGAATCTGTCCAGTCCCCTTCTGAAGGCATCCGGACCAGATGCCATTCACCACCTCCTGTGGAAGGGAGTTCCACAGACTAACAACGCGCTGGGTGAAAAAATATTTTCTTTTGTCTGTTCTCACTCTCCCAGCCCTCAATTTGAGTGGATGTCCCCTAGTTCTGGTATTTTGTGAGAGGAACTAGAGCCTCCCTCTATCCACTTTACTCATGCCCTGCATTATTTTGTACGTCTCAATCATATCCCCCCTCAGGGGCCTTTTTCCAGACTAAAGAGCCCCAAATGTTTTAGCCTTTCCTAATAAGTATCAGCTGAGCCTCTTGAAGCAATCACCCTGTGGGTAGACCCGCAAGAAAGGCTTTTCTCTCGTTTCCATAAGTGGTGCCTTGACCAGACTTGCAGCCCAATAGCCAAAATCCCATTGATTACTATAATAATCCAAAGGTAAAGGGGACCCACTGAATCAATGTGTATTTGGGGGCCTCATCCCCTCCACAAGTTCCACTGATGCAAACGAGCCCATTCCAAATGGAACTCAAGAGACAAGTCTAGAGAAGCGCACAAAACAAAAAGCAACATGCTATTTTGTCCGGTTGCAAGATTGTTATAAAAATAAAACAAAAACAAGCATCCTGTCAAGTAACGAAATACCATTTTCTGTTTTGGAATTGAAACATTTCAACTTTCATTGTCAAAACATACCAAAACCATCATAAGAAATCAGGATAGCAGGCTGGAAATTGCATTATGTGTGCAGAGAGGTGGGACCTAGGAATGGATGATGGGCCATAAAATCATCCTCTTCACTGATATATCCTCTGCACTGATATATGAAATGATTTTATGGATGATTTTATGGATATATCAGTGCGAGGATGTATCAGTGCAGAGGATGGTTTTATGGTGATTGGGAAAGATCTCATGCAAAAATTGTATGAAATCAAGAGGACACTGTAAGATTTGGATTCTTTTACCCATATTTAAATGTATTTAAATTTAAAGAGAGAGGATTGCCTGGTGGCTAAATTTACATAAAAAGAGGTTTACATTTAAGTAAAAGAGGTTTATGGGCAAAAGAAGCCAGCTCTTACTGTATCCTCTTCATTTCATATGATTTTTGCATCGGATCTTTCCCAATCACCATAAAATCATCTTCTGCACTGATAGATCTGACAGTCCATCTCTTTCCAAACAGATCGCTATATCTTAATGGTACCTCATCCATTCCTAGTTCCCACCTCTCTGTACAGTACATGGGTTGCAATTTCTAACCTCCCACTCTGACTTTTGAGCTTTTATAATTTTGGACCCAGGGGAACAAATCCATGTAATGAATCATTTTACTTTATATTGATTTGTTTTGTTATAATTTATTTTTTAAAAATCATTAATAATGAAATAAAATGAGATGCTCTGTTTCTGTTTTTTGCCTCTTTCTACACAGGTCTCCTTATTGGGGGGAAATTAGCCTATAAAACAAATATTTTGGAATAGGCCCATTTGAAGCAATGGAACTTATAGAGAAAGTGACTGACCACAATTCCATTGATTTAAGGGGGCTAATTTACTGCAGCTTGTTAAACTAAGCAACAAGAGTTTGGACAGAGATGCTTCTGTATCCGGTCTCAAGGCGCATGTAGGTGGAGTCTTAATCCTAAGACATTTAAGACTTTAAAAGCTGAATGTCAACACTGAAAATTTGACCTAGAACTTATCTTTCAATCACTGAAGGCTTTGTAGGTCAAGTACAATGTGACCCTCTTAGAAACTGCCCATCAGCATTGACACGGTGTCATTCTATACATGGGTCTGACTCAGGGCTGGTGCTAGTTTTTTTTGCACCCTAGGCAAGGGGTGGGGGGTAGGGTGGGTGGGTGGCGGGGGGTGGGGCAGGGGCGGCGGGGGTGGGTGGGTGGTTCTGGGGGGCGGGGGGCGGGGGAAGGCAACGGGTGCGATGGGCGGACAGCGACGGGCACGGGGTGGGCAGTGATTGGCGCGGGGGCGGCGGGTGGACGGCGATGGGCAGCAATGGGCGGACGGCGACGGGCAGCTGGCGGGCAGTGGGGGGACTGACGGCAGTGGCCAGTGGGGGGGGGCAAGGGGCCGCAGGCTGGCCAGCGCCCTCTCTCCATTTTGGCGCCCTAGGCAAGTGCCTAGTTCGCCTTAATGGACGCGCCGGCCTTTGTCACATGGTCTGACCGCATTCGGCCTTTTGTCACATGGTCTGACCGCATTCTTCAGTTCAAGTTTTTGAATAGTCTCCACAGAGAGAACCATACAGAGTGCTGTGCAGTTATCCAGACTTAATATAACACATATATCACTGAGGCCTGAGCTCTGATTTTTGTCAGGAATGGGCGCAATTGCCACCCTACTTGCAGTGGGCAAAGGTGCTGTTATCTGCAGCATATCATCGCAAAGCCAGCACCTACCACTTGCAGATCTTGTAATGCTATCCTATCCATGCTACCCTTACCTCCTAACCTGGCTTCCTGACCAGGAGGTTTTTTTGTTTTTTTTGTTTTGTCTTTCCTCGTTTCAATCAAAATTTATTACCATTTCAGTATACAAAGCAGTGCAATTGCCACTTCTGGATTCAGAACATTAGCTGCTCCCTTGGTAATAGTGGGATAGATCTCAACCATTTCCCCTTACAAAAAAAAAACCACTCTTTCTTGGTGCTTCTTTCACTTATATTTTCATTTTTCCTCTTCACAATCAAATTTGATGTCGTTCTTGTTTTGGACAATATGACCACCTGAAACTTTTAGAATTTTGTAACCTGAATTTCTTGAACAGAAAGACACAGTGTATTATTATTTTTTGTTGGTTTACAACATCGATATGGGACTGTTTTCTAGCCTCTATACCAGAGCAGTTTACAATGCAATGTAAAACCTAGAGCAGCCATTAAAAAAGAGAGAGAGAGAGAGAGAGAGAGAGAACAAAACAATTAAAAATCCATAAAACAAATGGAAAGACTCATGATGCATGTGAGGGGAGGAAGCCCATAAAACTTTTTGCATAATCTATTTATGTCTTTGTCTGGAAATATATAATCAATCTCTTTAAAAAGCTGATGCTGAGTTGGACTAGGAAAGTGTGTTTCTTCTGGCTTTCTTCCTAACCAGGTATGTTTAGAACTACACACTTTTTTCCGCTTTCTAAAGGTCTCTTCTTTCTACACCTTTTTCCTGACAAGTGACAGTTATGTCTGACTCCTATTCTGTGGCCCTGATAGAAGGGGAATGCTATTAAAAAAACAGTACATGCATAGGGAGGAAATATGAAAGAAAGTGAAATGATGCATCCCTGCGTGAAACAAGAACCTAATGATAAAAGACTTCCCGTGGAGTCGGTGACAAGGGGGAATCCTTTCTCAGAACATCAGAACAATATTAAATATGTCGCTTTCATTTTATTGGATCAACTGTCACGGCAATACAATTTGGGAGCCAACAAAACAGCTGGATTCCCCTCATCCCTTCAAGCAAATGTTGCTGGATTTACTTTAAACCAAGCAGTACTACATGGGTGGTTGATGGTCCTTTATGCCAGCTATGCCAATCTGGTTACTAGAGCTATCAACCATTATAAGTAGACATGGGCACGACTTGGCGAAATTCTCGTTTCCATTTTCATTCCTCGTTTCCGTTACGCAACGGAAACGGAAACGACAATTAAGCCATCAGAACTCGAACTCGAACCGATAAACGATAAATTGGGTCTGATTTGTCGTTGTCGTTCATGGCATCGCACGGCGATCGCGCGATGCCAAGCGGCACAGAAAAAAAAGTTTTAAAAATAAAAAAATCCCGATTTCCGGCCAAAAAAGCAGGTGAAAATATGCCTGTCTGGGGGCACCTACCAGAGGGCTGGTTTCAGTGGGTTTTTCTAGCAATAAAACGTCTCCATTTATTTTATTTTATTTTATTTTTATTTTTATTTTTTACACCTGTGCAATGATGGGCTGGCCATGGGATGGGACCATGCAAATTTTTGGAGCCATTCCACCAATCGCATGGCCACTTGGCCAGGTTTTAACTGAGACTTCTGGGATGTGCCAATCGGGCATAAAAAGCCCACTATAACCCTAGCCCTAACCCTAACCCTAACCCTAACCCATACACCAGTACACTGTCCTTCTTAGTGGGTCAGAGGCACCCAGAGGTGCAGCCCACTAACTCACCCTAACCTTACCCGTAATAACCCTAAGCCTAGCCCTTGCCCTAACCCCAACCCTAAGCCAGATCTGTACTCGCATTGCACTACACGCAAGTACACTGTCCTTCTTAGTGAGTCAGAGGGCGCCCAGCAGAGGCACCTCGCTCACCAGTCCAAAGTTCCAAAAAACTCCAAACCTGTACGCCAGTATGCTGTCTTTCTTGGTTAGCTAGAGGCATCCAAAAGAGAGGTGCCTCTGCCAGTGCCACTTGGTACGCAATGGCTACACAGTCATGTACCCTTCCTTTTCCCTTTGTAGGGGGCCAGAGGAGGCATCCACCCCAGAGAGGTGCCTCCAGGAGCCCGCTACCCTACCCCCCCTAAACCAGTACTAACGACAAACAACAAACGAAATGACAAATTTTTGAAAAATTTCGCGACAAACGGAAAGAAGCCGAAACGGGCCGGCTCCGACACACGACAACTCGAAACGTCATTTTTTCCTGGTCATGCCCATCTCTAATTATAAGCATCTGTTTAAAGGCATCTGTTGCCTTCCGAATCCTTCCACTGTCAGCACAAGAGGAGGATGAATCCAGATTTTTCTTCTTCTTGGCTTAAGGGAAAAACAGAGACTCGTATTCGGAACAGTGCTGAAAGAGAAGCCATGGCTATTTTCTCATGGCACCTCTGGAAGATTCCCTGTCCTTCTCCAGGTTCAATAGGACAACAGGGGTTCTTTCTGATGCTGCCCTCAAATCAGAGCAAAGGACACATTAACACGTTTGCAGCTCTGGGCCTTTGTGTGTCTTCCTTTTTGCCTACTACATGGCAGTGGTACAGAGAAGGAAAGCATTGGCCATACCTGAGCCCCATCTGAGCTAGCCCATCTTAACTGGCTTCCACATTTGGGTAAAATCCGTGATCCACTGTTGTTGCTATTGTTTTGGCTTCAGGTAGTCTGCCTAATTTTAAAACAACAACTTTGAGCTGATATATGGTTTAAATGTTTGGCAATATGATTGTGACCATCAGAGAGCAAGGGGATACCTGAGGCCTGCTGAGATGCTTCTTCATGTGAGTGAGAAACAGGTGTGGGGGAACTGGCAACAAGTGGCATCCAGCAATGCAATAAGGCTTAGCCGCTCCATAAAATGGGAAATAGGGGGAAATGTGGGATATTTATTTATTTTATTTATTTATTTGTTGAATTTCTATCCCGCCCATCTTCCCTTGGGAACTCTGGGTGGCTTACAATAAGCTGATAGGATCAG
The DNA here is from genome assembly GCA_037367245.1 of Phrynocephalus guinanensis. NCBI lineage: Eukaryota > Metazoa > Chordata > Lepidosauria > Squamata > Agamidae > Phrynocephalus > Phrynocephalus guinanensis. The sequence goes on along the minus strand of CM074733.1, from coordinate 176,129,759 downwards.
CTAAGCAATATATCACAAGACAAGACACAATACAACACAGGGCAAAATGTAAACAGACCACAACAATATCCGTGCTAGCGCTGGGCACTTCGCCTTCAGTGCTGGAATGTGTGAGCTCAAAGAGAGTAGATTGTAAGCAAGCATCGTCCTCTTGACCAAGGAGTTGCCCCGGGGATGGGGGCATTTTAGAGCTTGGGGTACCAATGAATCAAAATTTGGAAAGAAATCACGGATTTCATATTCATCGATTTGTATAGCTACAAATAGATGAATTAGCATTTTTTTGATTACTTTTGCAATCCCCCCCCAAAATCGTGCCCATTTCTATCCAGTCGTTACATGACTTTTGTTCATGGGAAGCCGTCATTGGGTAATATTTTACACTTGGCTTCCATTGGACTTGTTTCTAGTGTGCATGCTACCACAGGGATGTGGATTACATTGAACTCCAGTTCTTGTTGGACTACAACCCCCGCCCCCGTCTCACTGGTTAGAACTGACGGGATCTGTAATCTGAACATTCAGATGGCATCTCATGCTGATGGGAGCTGCAGTCCAATACCTACACACATTCCCATCTAGCTCTAAAATGAATCTCCCATTTTGACCCCTAATAAAACGTCTGCTAGGCAGTTCCTTTTCTTTGGTGTCTTCTCTTCTATCTGTTCAGCTTTTACCTCACAGCTGTAACAACCTAAAACAGGGATGTCCAAACTTTTTGCAAGGAGGGCCAACATTTGCAAGGTGAAAATGTGAGGGGGCCAACCATTTGGCCTCCGGGCAGGACTTTGGACAAGTCTTTATAACATGCAAGGAAGCAGGGAGGACGCTGCAGCAACAGAGCTGGGGCCGGGTAGGCTGCGCAGGTGGCTAGGGGGATGGACAGAGGCAGGGAGAGCAGGCAAACTGTAAAACTGCAATCTGACGCCTCCATCCAGTATGGGGTAGGGCCAGCTGGTGGGGATGCATGGCAGGCTGGGCCGGTGGGGAGAAGAGGCTGAGGGCCACTCAAAATTTGAAAACGGGATGCATTTGGCCCCTGGGCCTGACTTTGGACATGCCTGACCTAAAATAATCGGTTGAGTTTATGTGGCAGGGAAGCCTGTGTACTCTACAATACAAATTCAAATACAATTTAAAATGGGGGCCAGGTGAGAAAAATCACAGCAATTGATACCACAATGGTAAAGCAGGGAGCTATATGACAGGGGATTAATTACAAGTTGAAATCAAACACGTTGACTGCACTCCTGGGATCGCACCAGCTCAGGTTGTGCATCGGCTTCAGCAGAATTCCAAATTCTGACTTGGGCAGATCCAGTTGGGCCCAGAGGGTATGATGGGAATGGAATGGGCAGATTCAGTTCCAGAGTGATATGGAAGGTCCAACAAAGCATTTCAGGCTGATTTAGATTTCTGAAATGAGCAAGCGGAAGCCAGCCAATGTCTCCAACATGACCAAGAGTGGACCGGACTTTCCTGACTGAAAGCTTTAACATGCAAGCTGAGGAAAATTTTGTGACCAGTCTCCAATTCCAGTGCTTGTGATAAGTGGTTATCTGAGGCCACTAAATTTGTACCCTCAGTTATCTCCCACAGTTCATTCTTTCGTCAGCCCTAGAAACAGTCAGATCAAAAGAACTGGTATGGATTGCCATTTGAGCTTTTTCCGTGTTATCTCGTTAATTTCTCTCTTCTTCTTCTTCTTCTTCTTCTTCTTCTTCTTCTTCTTCTTCTTCTTCTTCTTCTTCTTCTTCTTCTCTCTCTCTCTCTCTCTCTCTCTCTCTCTCTCTCTCTCTCTCTCTCATTGTTTATGTACGTCTTTATATGTATGTGCATCTGTGTATTTATCTCAGTTCTGGTAGGAGGCATATTGATTTTAGTCACAAGGCACATACTGTATGTTTCTATTTTATATTGGAGATTTCTGTTATATTGTACTGTGAATATGAATCACAATAAGAAGCACAATTATTTTTAATTCTTATTGCCCATTCCGTTGATATTTGTAACACCCGAGAACTAAATCTAATTTCCAACTTGGGAAATATAATCCTATTTATATTTGAGCATCTGATTATGATCGAAACTCCGTGAATCATGATGCAGTTTCATAGTCGTAATAAAACTCCACAGAGTGCCCTAAGGACCAGAGGGAAGCAGATTGGCTTCCTGTCACTCCAGGCTGTCATTGCAAAAGGCAGTGGGGGACCCTTGCCCAGACTAGAGGAACTAGTGTAGCAGTCCAAATCAGCAAGTGCCTTGGCATAGGATACCCAGATGGTTCTTGCTGTGCCCATCAATACAGTAGCTCATTTCTGAACTTTGGGGATGCGCTAAAGAAACTGTACAGGATCTCCCCAAAGCTCACTTTATATAGAAGAGTGTTTTGACTACACTTACCTACCTGCTGTTCTGTGCTATATCATGTCATTGCACACAACATGCAAGATATGTAGTTGAGGAAACCACGTGCTGTGATAAACAGACATTTTTCACTGTCTGTAGGAGAATCTTATCTAATTATGTGCTGAATAGATTGTCTAATTTGACCCTCATTGACTCACATACAATACATCCCTAAAGGAGCCATGTCTCTTTAAATTTAGAGTTCAATGGATACAGATTGCAAGTTCAGCTGCCAGTCATCAAGTGAAGTCATAAGAACATAGGAACATAAGAACAGCCATGCTGATGGAACAGGCCACGGCACATCCAATCCAGCATTCTGTCTCACACAGCAGTGGCTCACCATTTGCTTCAGGGTATTCCCAAGCAGATGTCTTCACCTGCGTATGATTCTATGCAAACGACATTGAGAGAGACCCTGCCTCTCTCTCCAACCCGGAGGTTGTCCTTAGGCATCCACAATGAAAGCCATTGATACCCCTTGTTCTCCATGAACTTGTCCAATCCTTTCTTACAGCTGACAGCTGTAAGAACTTCTTCCGGCAGGGAGTTCCAAAGACCAGTGATCCTCTGAGTGAAAAAAGTATTTTCTCTTATTTGTTTGAGATCTAGCACCCAAAGGTTTCATGGAGTGCCCCCTAGTTCTAGTGTTGTGCCATAGGGAAAACAGATTTTCCTTATCTACTGTGTCCATACCATGTATAATTTTATAAACGTCACCTCTTAGGTGCCGTCATTCAAGAGTAGAGATGGGCACAAAATGAATTTTTAATTAGTTTCATTATTTGTTATTCGTTTTAGCTAATGAAACGAATAATGAGACGGCCCATCAAAGAAAAATGAAATGAAATGAAACAGAAATTTCCGTTTTGTTCATTTCATTTTTCATTCCTGGCACTTACCTTACCTTGAGTCCTGACAGAGTCCTCCAGAGTCCCGACCTTCAGTGCTGCGAAGCAAGCACCTCTCAGCTGTAAACCTAAAAAGGAAAAAAGCCCCCTGCATCAGGGATTTTTTTTTAAAAAAAAATTAAAGCGCCAACCCAGCCTGGGAGGTGCATGGTCCAGCATTATAAAATAAATAAAATAAATAAATAAAATATAAACAGTGCCAACTAGGCCCCAGGGGCCACATCAGCGCTGGATTATGTAAAAAAAAAATGGCACCAGCCAGCCCTGGCAAAAATAAATAAATAAATAAATAAATAAATACAAACTAGGTCTGGCCTGCGGGCCAGCCAGAAGTTTTAAAAAATTTTAAAAATAATTTTAAAAAACTGGGCAGAGGGAAGCAAGAGCCTCTCAGCTGTGAAAAGAAAAAAGAAAAAAAAAGACCCGTGCATTGGGGACTTTTTGTAAAAAAAAAATTATTTTAAAAAGTGCCAACCCGGCCTGGGAGTCGCATAGTCGGCATTATAAAATAAAGAGGGGAAATAAAATAAAATAAGCACTGATCCGGCCCCTGGGGCTGCATGGTCAGGGCTGGAAAAACGAATAACTGAATTTTTAAAGCACTGGGCCTCTGGAGGCAGCGACCTGGGCTTTGGAGGTGGCGGTGAGGCCTCCTGCTGCCTCCTGCGGCCACTGCTGGGGCTCCAGAGACGGCGGGGGGACAGTCCACCCACCGCCACCCAGCACAGCTGCAGGATGGTCCACCGTTGTCTGGTGCAGCTGCAGGACGGTCCAATGCTGCCTGGCGTGGCTGCGGCTGGGGCTTAGGAGGAGGCGGTAAGACCTCAAGCCGTCCAGCAGGGCTGCTGCCATGGCCATTTGGGCTGCTAAGATCGCCACCACCACCGAGATCGCCGCCACCACTGCCATCCCGGTAGGCATTTTTTTAGAACAAAAATTCATACAAACCCAAACTAAACCAAACCTATGGTGGGCCTGAAACATAACTAAGTGTCCCATCAGTTTTCTGTTTCGTGGCCACCTCTATTCAAGAGTGAAGAGGCCCAGCCGTTACAGCCTTAGATGGTAAGGAAGGTGTTCCAGTCCCCTAATCATTCTGGTTGCTCTCCACTGCACTTTTTCCATTTCCGTAATATGCTTCTGGAGGTCTGGTGATCAGAATTGTACACAATACTCCAGATGGGGCCTCACCATAGATTTATAAAGAGCCAAAATGACACTTGCTGACTTATTTTCTATACCCTTCCTAATGATCCCTAGTATTGAGTTTGCTTTATTCGCTGCTGCGGCACCTTCATTGGGTTGACGCCTTCATTGAGCTGTCCACCAGGACACCAAGGTCCCTTTCCTGGTTTGCTGCATATATTTAAGACCCCATCAGTTTTAGAGATGGGCACGACTTGAAAAAAAAAAATTTCGAGTTCTCGTTAGTCGGGCCCGTCCCGTTTCGGCTCGTTTCCGGTTTTCGCGAAAATTCGCAAAAATTAGTCGGTTCATTTTTTCATTTTTTCGTTGTCGTTAGTACTGGTTTTTTTGGGGGGGGAGCGGGCTCCTGGAGGCACCTCTGTGGGGTGGGTGCCTCCTCTGGCCCGCTATAAAGGGAAAGTGGGCTCCTGGAGGCACCCGTGGGTGCCTCCTATCCTCACCCACTAGGAAGGGGAAGCAGGCTCCAAGAGACCCCTCAACATGGGGGTCTCCCCTCCTCACCTGCTGCTGCTGCAAAATGCAATGCAATAGCCATATGGATATTGCATAACATAATGTGCAGACAGTGAGACCAGTGAGAGTGATAGCGTCATGCCTTCCCTGCACAAGGCTCTCGCACCACCATGTCTCACAAAGAAGGGAATTGTACTTGCTGCGTGTAGTGCAATGAAAGCAAGTAGATCTGGCTTTAAGGTGGCTTAGTGCAAGGGCTAGGGTTAGGCTAGTGACGGGTAATGTTACGGTGGGCTAGTGGGTTGCACCTCTGGGTGCCTATCTGACCCACTAAGAAGACAGTCTGTGACGTATGGGTACGGAGTCAAGGGTTAAGGTTAGGGTTAGGGGGGCTAGGGCAGGTTTTAGGGGGCTTTTTGGCACATCCCAGAAGTCTCCATGGCCAAGTGGCCATGCGACTGGTGGGATGGCTCCAAAAATTTGCATGGTCGTCCACTCCCACATGGCTGGCCACTCGGCCAGCCCATCATTGCGCAGGTGTAAATAAAATAAAATAAAATAAAATAAATGGAGGACAGAGGAGGAGAGGAGAGACATTTTGTTGCAAGAAAAAACCCACTGCTACTGTGAAAAATCTGGCAGTTTATAAATTTTCGCGTGTTTCTGTTGTGCTTGTGTGTTTTTGGACCACGATTTCAAAAACAATATTGCGTTCGCCACCCCATTTTGGATCCCCCGCCCGCACCGCATGGCATGGCGAAATGGCGACTCGAGTCCGGCTGCCCAGGACGAGGGGAAGGCGGGACCCCCCCCTCCAGAAACCACCCCTCCGGTAGGTGCCCTGCGCCCTTAGTCAAGCAGGCATTTTTCCGCCTGCTTTTTTGGCCCGGGAATGGGTGGGGGGAGAGTTTAAAAGTTTTTTCCTGTGCCGTCCGTGCCGCTTGCTTGCGCTTTAATTGCGGCGGCCGGCGGCCAGCGAGACTAGGCTTTTTGCTGGCTGGCTGCGAGCCTGCGGCGAGTCCCACAGAGCAGCCCACAAGGACGGGGGATGGGGGGGAGGCCGAGGACGTCCAGAAACAACCCCTCTGGTAGGTGCACTGAGGCACGGCAGGCATTTTTCCGCCTGCTTTTCGGCCGGGAACCGGGGTTTTTTAACTTTTAAAAACTTTTTTTCTGTGCCGCGTGGCATCGCGCGATTGCGCGATGCAGGTAACGAGCACGACAAATCAGACCAAAATTGTTCGTTCGTCGGTTCGAGCTCGAAGTCTGGTGGAGTAATTCCCGTTACTGTTTCCGTAGAGTAACGGAACCGAGTAACGGAAACGGAAACGGGAATACCGCTAAGTCGTGCCCATCTCTAATCAGTTTATAAACGCAATTTTTTTTTGCCCCAATGTGCATCACTCTGCACTTGCTAATGTTGAAGCTCATTTGCCACTGATTTGCGCACTCCCTCAGTGTCAAGAGATCCCTCAGAGCTCCTCACAATCTCTCTCAGTTTTTACCACTGAGAGCAAAATTTGGCTACCTTGCTATTTACTCCTACTTCTAGATCATTTATGAAGAGGTTGTAAAGCAGGTATCCAAGTTAGAGAAGAGCACAAAACAAAAAAAGAATTCGTTCTGTTATTCGTTATTCATTTCATTACATAACAAACAAATAACGAAAATTGTGGTGAAATTGGAACAAACCGAACAGAACCACGAAAATTAGGTTCGTTACATTGGTTTTCGTTAATGGCAACATGCAATGAAATGAGCTGTTTTTAAATGTTAAAAAACGTCCTGAATATCCATAAAAACCCAGCGATAATTATTTATTCTGCCTGATAATACCTACCAGGGGGGTTGGGGTCCTTAAAACGTGCATTTATGACTTTTCTCAGATCGCTGTATTTTTTTCCTTTAAGGGGAGTTAGGAGACATCAACCCCAAATGGCTCCCAGATCCCTAATATTGATTTCTTGCATATTAAAACGCCCTGGACATCTGTAAAAATGCAGTGATAATTATTTGAAATTATTACCTACCGGGGGTTGCTGGCCTTGAAATGTTTGTTTCTGTCTTTCTCACATCGCAATGTATTTTTTTCTTTTCCCTTTAAGGACGACACAAAATGGATTCCAGCCACAAGATGGATGCAAGCCATGTGATAGGCTCATGTAAATTCTAGGACAATTTCAACCAATAGCATGCCCGGGTTGCAGACTGGGTTGTGTGGCAGCCACAGAGGGCATAAAAAGCTCTGGCAACCCCCCTCCTCCTTGCAGTCTCCGGTGGGAGTTAGGGTGAGATTGCTGTCTCTGTGCCAGGACCCTGCCTGTCACAGAACCTCTCTCTGAGGGGTTAAATGGTGAAGAGCTGCTGGAGGAGCCTTGCAGCTCAAGTCAGCAGGCAGCTGGGTCTGATGACTCAGCTGAAAACATATCTTCTCCCCCTAGAAGGGCCATGAGCAGGATTCTGCAAAGACGTGCTACCAGGAGGGCTAGGGAAAGGGCCTTTGATGCTAGAATCAGGGCAGCAAGCCCTGAGTACTAGCAGAAGCCTTTCCCGGAGTAAGGGTGTGTTCCCTGTTTTGGGATAAAGCTGGTAAGCTCACCTTGAGTTCTCTGTGGGAGCAATGTGTCATTTGCACTTGCAACCACATTCCTGTCTGTGACCTTGGCTCTGTTTCCTGACTTCGGACTGGTTTCCAGGACAATGGCTTGATCTGTTCCCTTGGGTTTGGCATCTGGTTTCCGTGAGATATTCTGGTTTTTGCTTGGACTGTTAATTGCTGGGAGTTGGATTCTGCTATTTATCAGGCCCTTGATTGTTAGCAAAGGACTTGAACTTGCCTGACTTTCCACTAAAGATCTTGGCAAAGAACTGAACCCTGTTTGTGTGTGTGCTCTGTGTGCGGGGGTTGACACTCTGTGACTTGTTACTTTAGGCCAGCCAGCCAGGTGTGTGTCTCTGTGTTCCTGCTGGTTGCAGCCTGGCTCTTAGGGGAGAGAAAGAAGAGATTTCTCTTGCGGCCTCCCTGTGTGCGTGCGTACCTCTCGGTGAGTACCCTCCCCTGCCCCACAGTGCAGTCACTCTGCGGCTGCCTTATGCCCTGGGCAACACCCACCACTGCCTTTGCAGACTCCCTGCATACCTAATCTATACTGTGTCTCTGCCAGCATCATTTTTTAGTGTTTTCCCTCTGGTCTGGGGTGTTGGGGGACGTCCACGCGTGGAAATGCTTTAAGTCGCGCAAAATGCGGGTAAAAAGGAAAATGAAAAATGAAAAAATGAAACGATTTTTTTCAAATAATTCATGAAAAACAAAAATGAACTGAAAAGGACCTGCAACGAAAAATGAAAAACTGAAACACCATTTTTTCAATTCGTGCCCATCTCTAGTCCCAATACTGAACCTTGGGGGACCCCACTCTTTCCTTCCCTCCACTTGGAGAAAGTGTCCATTTAGTGCTACCCTCTGTTTCCAGTCCCTTAGCAAGTTGCTAATCCAGGACAAGACCTGTGTCTTTATTCCATGACTGGCAGGTTTATTCAAGAGCTTTTGGTGTGGGATCTTATCAAAAGCCTTCAGAAAGTCCAGATAAACAATGTCAACGGGATCTCCCTTATCCACATGGTTGCTGACACTCTCAAAGAATTCCAACAAATTAGTGAGGCATGATTTGCCCTTACAGAAGCCATGTTGGCTCTCCTTCAGCATTCCCCCATAGTAGGTTATTGTTGTAGTGGTATAAATCAGTCTTAAATTGTTTTGGCTCAAGCCCGCCTGCTGAAACTGCCAATGGCTCATTCTCTTTTTTTTTCCTTTTCTACAGTTCTTTTTCATTACATAAGAGCCGATGATACTTCTTTTGCCTTCACCTCACATGGGATATTACTGAGATAAATCAAAAACGGTGAAACACTCTGAAGTGCAGCAAGACAAATAATGCCCCTTTGATATAGTGATGGCTATTCCATTTTGCCTCAGCTTAGCTCCAATGAAAACCAATTGGTCTAATGTTCACAAAATAGCTTATGGCTTTAGGCTATCACTCGCATTCCGAGTTCAGTCTTCAACGACACTATAAACCAACCCAAAAAGGCAAGGGAGAGGGGCAGTTGCTTTTTAAGAAAGCTTTCTTTGAACCCACATGAGAGTTAATAGGCATTCCTATTTTTTTCCTTAGGAAGAATAAAATACCCATCAAATCTTCCTCCTCCCCTCCCTCCCCAAGGTCACATCAACTACCCTGTGATGCACAAACACTAACATTCTGTAGAATGATATACCGAGTTCCCAAACTTGCACTTATTTCTCTTTTGGTAAAGTGCTATTGCTTATGGATTCTGCCCCTAATGGTAAACATTTTGCCAGGGAATCCAGAGAATAATATTATGAAAAATATCCCCAAACTGTCTTTATATCTTTGTGGATTCTGTTTGTATATGAGACTTGTAGTTGCTAGTATGAATTTAAAACTGCTTGGGGGTTACTCAAGAACAGATAAACACCAAGGAATCTGAGCATGCTTCTCAATGTGAGTACAAGGAAAAAATAACACACATCTATGAGAGCATGGGGGTATGCCACAGGAAAGTCCAATGGTACCCAGTAGCAGTGAGTACACTAAGGGTGAAGCTCCTGCCATAGATGGTTACTTCACATCCGTTTTGTCTCTGTTAGTGTTGCGCTTAGGAGCCGTACAAAAAATGTTACCTTGTCTGTCGCGCAACTACTGAAATGTGTCTCGACCATACCCCTGGAACAGGTACTGAGCGTGACAATCCTGTCTCTGATGCTGGGGTAGGGTTTTCCCTTGTCACTCTTTGTTCCGGCTTTATGTTCTGAGACAAGACACTGTGTAGTAACGGCTGTCATACAACAAAACATTCGTTTCTCTCAGAAAACTGTGTCTGGCTTGTGGTTTTTTTTTCTTTTTTCAGAAGCAAAATATCGAAAAAGAATTTTTAAGCCCCCTAAAAAGGAAAAAGGAAGCTAGACGAATTCAGTGTTTGTCACGGTACAAGACTGTGAGGTAACACTTGTCATGAGATAAGTTATCGTGACCATGGGAACACTGAAATAGGGACAAAACCACATGATCGCAACCAATGCTGTCACGGTATAAAACTAGTTGTGGAACAAAGAAGGACGTGAAGCTCTTCCCATAATGATCTTATAACTGCAGAGCTGGAAGGGACCTGATGGACCATCAAGTCTAGCCCAAGACTAGGAGGCACAATGGAGATGAACAGAAGTCCTAACTTCTGGTTCCACAGCCAGAGGTCTAAATGGCCAGCGATTCCAACCCCCTGCTCAAGACACGAATCCAAATCAAAGGAGATCTGCCTGGCTGTGGTCTAAAATTTCTCTTGAATGCCTCCAGTGTTGGAGCACTCACCACTCTCAAAGCAACTGCTTCCATTGCAGTACTGCCCTAATAGTTAGGAAGTTTTTCCTGATATTCAGATGAAAGCTAGGCTCTCTTGACTTGAGCCCATTATTGCACACCCTGCACCCTGGGATAACGAAGAACAGATCATACCCCTCCTCTGTATGAGAGCCTTTAAAATATTTGAAATCATATCATAAGTAAGTACATAGGAACATAACATAAGAAGAGCCATGCTGGATCAGGCCAAAGGCCCATCTAGTCCAGCTTCCTGTATCTCACAATGGCCCCACCAGATGCCTCTGGGAGCGCATGAGACTAGATATCTGTCTCCTGATACCACTCCCCTGCATCTGGCCCTTGAAGTACCCCCATTTTAACCCTGGAGCTAACACGTCTCCATCATGGTTTGTAACCTGTGATGGACTTTTCCTCCAGGAATCTGTCCAATCCCCTTTTGAAGGCATCCAGGTCAGATGCCATCACCACATCCTGTGGCAGGGAGTTCCACAGACTAACAACAATAATAGAGGCCCAGCACAAGTGCATACCACAAAGAAAGAAGAGCTCATTTAAGTCCAAGAGGACACCGGCATGGTTAACGAGTGGAGTTAGAGAGGCTCTAAAGCACAAGGAGAGGTCCTTCTGTAAATGGAAATCCTCCCCAAATGAGGAAAATAAAAAGGAACACAAACTCTGGCAAAAGAAATGTAAAAAGATGATAAGGGAGGCAAAGAAAGACTTTGAGGAACGCATGGCTAGCAATATAAAGGGTAATAATAAAAGCTTCTTTAAATATGTTAGAAGTAGAAAACCTGCCAGAGAACCAATTGGGCCTCTGGATGGTGAGGGAGGAAAAGGGGAGGTTAAGGAGGACTTGGACATTGCAGAGAAACTGAACGAGTTCTTTGCGTCTGTCTTCACGACAGAGGACCTTGAGCGGATTCCGCTGCCTGAGCCGCCCCTCTTGACTAAAGAATTAAATCAAATACAGGTTAAAAGAGAGGAGGTTTTAGGACTAATTGATAAATTGAGGATTAACAAGTCACCGGGCCCAGATGGCATCCACCCAAGGGTTATTAGGGAACTGAGAAATGAAATTGCAGATCTCTTAACGGTTATATGCAACTTGTCTCTTAAAACGGCCACAGTGCCGGAGGACTGGAGGATAGCAGATGTCACACCAATTTTTAAAAAAGGAAGGCGGGGGGACCCAGGAAACTACAGGCCGGTTAGCCTTACATCTGTCCCAGGGAAGATGGTGGAAGGCCTCATCCAAGAGAAAATCTTAAAACACATAAAAGAACAAACCTTGCTGAGAGAAAATCAGCATGGCTTCTGTAAGGGTAAATCTTGTCTTACAAACCTTTTAGAATTTTTTGAAAAGGTCAACAGGCACGTGGATTTGGGTGAACCGGTGGATATAGTTTATCTGGATTTTCAAAAGGCTTTTGACACAGTCCCTCACCATAGGCTGCTGAGAAAATTGCATAGTCAGGGGATAAGAGGGCAGGTCCTCTTATGGATTGAGAACTGGTTGAGATCCCGGAAACAAAGAGTAGGTGTCAATGGGAAATTTTCACAATGGAGAGAAGTGAAAAGCGGTGTGCCCCAGGGCTCTGTCCTGGGACCGGTGCTTTTCAATCTGTTCATAAATGACCTGGAGACAGGGATAAACAGTGAGGTGGCCAAGTTTGCTGATGACACAAAACTTTTCCATGTGGTAAAAACCAGAGAAGATTGTGAAGAGCTCCAGAAGGATCTCTCCAAACTGGGGGAGTGGGCTGAGAAATGGCAAATGCGTTTTAATGTAACCAAATGTAAAGTAATGCATATTGGGGCAAAAAATCCAAACTTCATCTATCAACTCATGGGCTCTGAGTTATCCGTGACAGATCAGGAAAGAGATCTTGGTGTGTTGGTGGACAGCTCCATGAAGGTGTCTCCCCAATGTGTGGCAGCAGTGAAGAAGGCCAATTCCATGCTAGGGATTATCAAAAAGGAGATTGAAAATAAAACAGCCAACATTATAATACCGTTATATAAAACAATAGTAAGGCCCCACCTGGAGTATTGTGTACAATTCTGGTCACCGCATCTCAAGAAAGACATAGTGGAACTGGAAAAGGTGCAGAAGAGAGCGACTAAAATGATTACTGGGCTGGGGCACCTCCCTTATGAAGAAAGGCTAAAACAATTGGGCCTCTTTAGTCTGGAAAAAAGGCGCTTGAGGGGGGATATGATTGAGACATACAAAATAATGCAGGGTATGAGTAAAGTGGATAGAGGGAAGCTCTTCTCCCTCTCTCAAAATACCAGAACTAGGGGACATACACTCAAATTGAGTGCTGGGAGAGTAAGAACTGACAAAAGAAAATATTTTTTCACCCAGCGTGTTGTAAGTCTATGGAACTCCCTGCCACAGGATGTGGTGATGGCATCTGGCCTGGATGCCTTCAAAAGGGGATTGGACAGATTCCTAGAGGAAAAGTCCATCACGGGTTACAAACCATGATGGAGATGTGTAACCTCCAGGGTCTAAACCAGGGTACTTCAAGGGCCAGATGTAGGGGAGTGGTATCAGGAGACAGATATCTAGTCTCATGCGCTCCCAAACGCATCTGGTGGGGCCGCTGTGAGATACAGGAAGCTGGACTAGATGGGCCTTTGGCCTGATCCAGCATGGCTCTTCTTATGTTCTTATGTTCTTATGTTCTAACAACGCGCTGGGTGAAAAAATATTTTCTTTTGTCTGTTCTCACTCTTTCAGCCCTCAATTTGAGTGTATGTCCCTAGTTCTGGTATTTTGTGAGAGGGAGAAGAGCTTCCCTCTATCCACTTTACTCATGCCCTGCCTAATTTTGTACGTCTCAATCATATTCCCCCTCAGGCGCCTTTTTCCCAGACTAAAGAGCCCCAAACGTTTTAGCCTTTCCTCATAAGGAAGGTGCCTCAGCCCAGCAATCATTTTAGTCGCTCTCTTCTGCACCTTTTCCAGTTCCACTATGTCTTTCTTGAGATGCGGTGACCAGAATTGTACACAATACTCCAGGTGGGGCCTTACGATTGTTTTGTATAATGCCATTATAATGTTGGCTGTTTTATTTTCAATCCCCTTTTTGATAACCCCTAGCATGGAATTGTCCTTCTTCACCGCTGCCACAGATTGGGTAGATACCTTCATGGAGCTGTCCACCGACACATCATTCTAAGAAGATGGTGGATGTGAAGCTAAAGCTTGCAGGCTCTGTTCCATCCTGAAGCTGCTTAGGATCAAGCCCAGGTGTCTTCTCAGTCAGCAACAGATACCAACTAAGTTTTACTGAACTGAAAAAGGGGGAAGCCATGTAGCAATTACAAAATACAAATGCAAGACTAGGCTATAGAGGATGCCTTTATAGGCCATTAATAAAATAACAAAAAATCGCTGCAAGCTTTCAGGGGCAATACCCTCTTTTTCAAAGCATGTACCAAAAGTCCAAACATGGCAAAAGATTTGGTTTGCCAGGAGATCTTTCTTAGATGTAATGTTCTTGGCAAGATGATTTTTGCCAGGGAGTCTTCCTGGATGAGGCAGGAAGCAGCAGGGCTGTCCTTAAAGCTGTATCTGAAGTCAAGGATTGGGTCTTCAAAGAAAGGGACATAGGCCACCGCCACCCACACCTCTTCTCCATTTGGAAAGTGCTTTGTTTCTTAGCTTCTAGCAGAGACCAGAACTAACCAAAATGAAATCCCTGCATTAATGATCAAAGTTGGTTACTTCACATCCCATTCGTCCCTTCTTGCTGTCCCGCTTGGGACCGGTACAAAAAAATCTTACTCCACATCCATAGCGTGACAGCAAAAAGTTGTGTTGACCATGCCCCTGAACTGGGAACAGAGCATGACAAGCCATACCTGCCCCTGGGCTGGGCAATTCTCTTGTCACGGTTGGTTCCCGGTTCCTGTTCCGAGACAAGGGACCCTGTGGTAACAGCTGTCACGCAACAACCAGTGTCCACCTAGTGGTCCGAGGCTGAAGCAGCATCCACCATTACATTCCCTATGGCGGAAGCCATACAGTGCAGATATTTAAGATGACATGAGTCGTGAAGTTTGGCTGTTTAACGCATGAAAACCGACACAGCGGGGATTCAAAATATCGGAAAACGGAAGCCCCAAAATAAAAATAAAAGGCTAAATGAAGGCAGGGAAATCCAGTAATTGCCACGAAACAAGGTTGTGAGGTAACAGTTGTCACGATACAAGTAATCACACCTATGGGTAAATGGAAACAGGGACTGAACAGGGACAAAACCACGTGACCGCAAACAAGGCTGTCATGGTAGAAACGTAATCGCAGAGTGAGGTAGGATGTGAAGTAAGGGCCTTAGGCTTGGTGTGAGATAATAATGAACTGTGTTTTGGAGAAGTTACATTCTAGAAGGAGGAGTTAACAGAAGAAAAGACTTTGAACTGATTGGTTAACGCCTAGATTGATGGACTGTTGATTTACAGCTTAATGATCAACTAATGATTTAATTGTTTCTAGCCTTAATGCTCTTTTAATGGCATTCAGCTTATTAGCTGCAGCCACTTAACATCACCACAATGATTATTTAGATAGTTTTAATGCTGAAAGGGCAGTTTACCTATTTAACTTGCATAAGGGTTTAAATATGCTTTGCTTAATAACAATTTGAATGTACAACTGACTTTTAAACCTCTTTTAGTTTTTATAATTACAAATAATTTTTTAAAAAAATTATCAAGTTTTCCTCAGGAAGGGAGGGGAAAAATGAGTGCCTACCTCTTTGGCTACTTTTGCTTCTTTGACGTGTTTTGAGGGTTTCCCACCTATCCTGGTTGGTGTACAAAGCTTCAAAGTACACAGTTAGCGGAGCTTTGGTCAAGAACTAAAATACTATGGGGCAAGAATATTTGTGTGGATAGTAGGCACCAACTATATTTTGGTGTAATGGGGCCTCATGGATAACAATATTTAAAATCTTTCAGGGTTTTATTCTGAAAGAAAGCCATGCTTAATTCTTTTTAAGGCATTTCCCTCAACATGCTGGCTTCCTCTCACTGACTAAAGTGTGTCGGTTCTAAGAAAATGTACTCTCCTCCTGATCTGGTCTCTGTGTGGACCAGGACCCTTAGATTGGTCTGCCCCACATTCCTCTCTTTTCGACACACTGTGACCCAACCCTTGTGTGTGGCTCTCACATTTGTATTTGTGTGTTTCTGGACCTCTGCGAGAAACCCCATTCTTACAAATAGGCAACCATAAGCAGTGATGAATTGGGCTGGAGTGGTTACACAGCACCATCAGTGTTAATTCTGCCACAATCAATTGCCAACTTCCAATCCAGAGAACACAAGAAAGCAGGGACCAGGAGACAGCTATTAAAAGTCTAGGCAGGGACACACCACTGCATCAAAAATAGGGCAGAAGAAAGGAAGGGAAGAGAGGGAAAGAGAAAGAACTTTCATCTCAACGATAAGAATAGAAGCATTTATCTACAAACACACATGCAGAGAAATAACCACACCAACAAAGTCCGAGTAGTGTAAATAACACTCCTGCTAGAAGTGGGATGGCAAACCCAGGTCACACGGATGGATGTCCCTCAATTTACACTGCAGTTGGTGTTTTTTAAGTCAAGACCATTGTCAGCTGCAAAGTCGGCAGCTCGGCAGTTTGAATCCCAGGTGCCACACAGCAGAGCGAGCTCCCACTGATAACCCCAGCTCCTGGTAACCTAGTAGTTCAAAGCATGTACATGCAAGTAGATAAATAGGTACCGCCGTAAAAAGCAGGAAGGTAAAACAGTGTTTCCTTGCAGCCATGCTGGCTACATGGCCATGGACTTGCACAACACTGGCTCTGTCTTGGAAACTGAGAGGAGCACCGCCCCTAGAGTCGGACACGACTAGCACGCATGTGTGGGGGAAACCTTTACCTTTACCTTTACAAACTGTTACAGCCTGGCTGCCTCACTCAGAGACATGATCCTTGAACCCTGAGCAGAAAGCCTGCCTGAATCAGGATTGCTAAAACCAGCCAGTTCAACTCTTTTCTCCACTTCTAGAGGGGACAAGGAACTTCAGGATAGAACTGTTGCACCCATGTGGCTTGTCTTATGGTCCCTTAGCTAACCCTTGGCCCTCTGGTGTCCCACTTAATCAGTGCCTTTATTCTCATTAATTTAGGCTAGTCAGTCTCGTCATGCACACGCATGCACACACACACACACACACACACACACACACACACACACACACACACACACACACACACCAATGAGAAATGTTAAGACTGTGAAATTCTTCCCCTCTATCCAAAAGTGAGGTAGGAATCAACACTATTTTTGTCTTGTCAAGGTCTCTGTAATTGGTGGAAACCACTCTTCCCCTTTGAGGAAGAGGAACTCACAGAAAGATGAAGCACAGAGGCTCAGAGTAATTGCCTGTTTTGTTGTTGTTGTTGTTGTTGTTGTTGTTGTTGTTGTTGTTGTTGTTGTTGTTTTTAAAGGTGCACAGATGCCAGGCACTATTTCTGAGGCCCAGGATTCCATGACACAATCCAACTGGAATTACCATTTAAACCAAATGGGGCAAATTGTCTATTTTGCTTCATTTCAAGGCATGACTAGTAAGATTTTACACTCCTCTGGCTTCTGCTGAACTCACAGAATGCGTGTTTATGGGTAGCTTTCAAAGTATATTCAAAATTTACTAAACCAACCAACAAACCAAAGGGGAAAAAACTGGTAAACTTAAATTGGCTTTTGTAAAAATAAAAGGTAAAGGAAAAAATGTGCTTCCACTTGGGTCTTCGAGCCAGGCATACACACTGAGGTGAGAAATCAGGCAGGCTTTGGCTCATGCCATATTCAGTTTTTATACACCATCACTACTACTTCCTATTCAAAATGTGAATAATTTTGTGACCCACTGATGAATTCTGATCACTGTTCCAAAACCTGTTGTTTAACAACAAGAAATTCACACCTGGCCATAGCCCCTGCCTCTCCAAATGACTCTTCTCTCAGCTTGCTGTTTGCCATAGTGAATATTCTGGCTGTCTACGGCTGATCTGCGACCAATTTCCCCGTTTTGTGGTGATAAATCTGGGCCTAGCAACCCTAACTGAAGACCTCCTCTTTTCTCTCTGTTCATTGGATACAGCTGGGGATTTGGAAAAATCAAGAACAGCATTTGCTCCCTAAGAAATTAAATTTTAATGAGCTTTCCCAGAAAAGTATTTCACCCTCCTATGGGACTGGATGTTTCTAATTAGGTTTCCATAGCCCTCAGCTAAATTACTTGCATAATCTCTGCACTCCTTTTCCATGCAAAAGATATACAGTACAGTATGCTATGGGATATTCACAATACAGTGATACCTGTCTTGGTTAAAACACACACATACTCTATGTGTTTCATATTCTGTTAGCAAGGCACTTGCTTACACAAGCAGTTCTTCATTAAATTAAGAAGGCTCATTGTGGTACGTATCTTATTTTTTTTAAAAAAATCTTTTTAATACAGTATTTTTAGACCGTGGATAAGTGAATCCACTGATATCAATACCGATACCTATTGTACTCAGCGTTGCTCCTTGTTCAAATTGTGCTAAGCTGTCCCTCCATGCCATTCCTGATTGTTGTCAAAAATAATCAGTGAGGGGGGGGCAAATACTGTAGCACTTTGAGGACTAGCAGGTGTATTTCATTGCAAGCTTCCACGAAACAAAATCCATTTCTTCAGACACAAGGAATGCAAATACATGACCCTTGTTGTTTGACACTGGCTTATTCACACAGGAATGGGGCCACCAAACTATTGATTGGCAGACCTTAACCAAGATGACAAACTATATACCAGATAGACATGGCAGTTACAGGAATGGTGGGAATTGTTAATAGTACAGAGGTTAGACTTGGTCAAAAGAGGTAATTATTTCCCATTATTATTATACCCCTAATTTATTGCAGACCTGCCTAGATGCCCCGAGCACATCCAATCTTGCCTGATTTTGGAAGCTAAGCAGGGTTGGCCCTGGTTAGTGCTTGGATGGAAGACAACCAGGGAATGCCAGGCGCTGTAGGCGCCTGGAGTAGGAACTGGCAAGCCACTCCAATATTCCTGCTAAGAAAACTCCATGGACATGGGGTCACGAAGAGTCGGTCATGACTGTAATGACACAACACACACAACAATTTATTGCAGAATGTGGGGTTAGTAATATATGTAATGCATTAAAAATCTTGACCTCTATTTAGATCCTTAGAGATGCACTGCATGTCCTTATGTAGGTAACTGCTCCTGTTCCTCTCTTCAGCCCCCCCCTTACGATTCCCTTCCCTTTCCACCCCACCCCACCCCACGCTAACCCCCTTGAGATCCATAACAGTTTTTTGAACCAATTCGTTGGAAATTATTCCTTAGACATCCATGGTGCCGAAATACTTGGTCCTTGTACTTTCTTCTCAAGTGCTGGCTCACCAGCTGAGCAGACCGCAGAGGGTCATGCTTTTGAGCTCAACTTTCCCACCTCAAACTATTATGGACTCTTGCTACTTTTGACAAGCTCTTTCTCACTTTAACCTTGTGTCCTACTTTCATCTGAGTCATTCCCAGACTGCACTTTACTTACTGTAATCACGCCTGTGTGCCTGTCCAAACTGGTTCGGGGGAAATGATTGACATATAGAACTGCAGGGATCCAAAGGGAATGTTGCTGTTATTGTCGTTATTTAGAAAATGTTGAGCTTCTTGAGAAACTGAACTGTTAAATATTGTTTTCCTCGGTGGACAGATATACTAGCTCAATACTTTGGGCAAACAGGTTAGGGAGGCAAGCAGGAGGCACTTTCCTTATGCAGAGATGACAGGAGATACAGGGCAGTGCTATTCAGTCCACCCACCCACCCACCCAATTGCCAGAAGTACAGTGAGGACAATGCACTCATGATTCTCCTCCATCAATTGTTGTAATGTGAAGTCAGGGAAAGCACTTGAATGACACCAATGGTATACATTGTGACCCATCTAAGGACAGGATCACTCACAGAGGTGTCTGGTCTTCTAACATGATTACATGTGGGCCTACCTCCTTATAGCAATCACACGACTATTTGTTATTAAATGAAATACCATGCATGCATGGCATCAACACCATAGCTCTCAGAAGGTAAGACCTAAGCCTTTGCTCCTCAATTGCCCTATCAGCAAAACACCTTGTCTTCATGACAAGCCAGTTACTTCATGTCCTTCTTTGTTCCACGACCAGTTTTTTATCGTGACAGTGTTGGTTGTGATCACATGGTTTTATCCCTGTTTCAGTGTTCCCATGGTTGTGATAACTTGTCTTGTGACAAGTGTTACCTCACGGTCTTGTACCGTGACAAACACTGAATTTGTCTAGCTTCCTTTTTCCTTTTTGGGGGTTTAAAAAATTCTTTTTTGATATTTCGCTTCTGAAAAGACAAAACAAAAAACTGGACACAGTTTTCTGAGAGAAACGAATGTTTTGTTGCATGGCAGTTGCTACTACATGGTGTCTTGTCTTGGAACAGAAAGTGGAAACAAAAAGTTACAAGGGAAAACCCTACCCCAGAACCAGGTACAGTATTGTTGCACTTAGCACCCGTTCCAGAGGTGAGGTTGAGAGAAATTTCAGTAGTTGCATGACGAACGTGAAGTAACTTTTTTTGTACCGCTCCTAAGTGCAATACTAAACAGACGTGAAACAATCTCCAAGGAGTGTATGTAGGAGTGTGAGTTGAGGGGACAGTTCTCAGTCCCAAAAGCCTTGTTTTGATTTCTCAGTTCTTAAATGAGCTAATTCTTGATCCGTCTCTTCTTAATTTACTTGTTTGTTCATTCCTTCATTCATTATCAGATTATATTCCACCTTTCTCCTTTGCACAAATATAAAAACAAATACAGCAAATCATAGCATTAAACCACTAACATATTACATTAAATTAAGTGGTCCATTATTAAAACCAACCTTAAATTAATACAAGTTTGAAATCATTTGGCAAAGACAGCAGCTGTAGTCAGCGTAGCACTCCCCATTGAAATGCCCATCCCCAAGAGTCAGTAGTACACGAAGGCCTGTCTAAATAACGTCTTTGCCTACCAGCAGCAGAAAGACAGCTGAGGAAGGGTGGACCGGGCTTCTCTTGGAAGGGAATGCCAGAGGCCAGGAGCCGCTTCCAAGAAGCTCCTGCCCTGTGTCCCACCCCCATGGGTTTGGGAGGGTGGTATGGCACCACTGTCGACAATGCGGGTAGGCACTTGGGGCCATGCAGCCACCACTGCCGCCACTGCAGGTGGGTGCTTGCTGAGTACACTACCGATGATGTGGGCAAGCACTCATGGGCCACTCCACCTCTGCCACTGATGTTGCAGATGGGCGCTTGTGGGCCATGCAGCATCTTCTGCAGCCACTGATGACCCATGTGGACGCCCTGGGCAGTGCGTCCTCTGCAGCCATCACTGCTGTCCTACCTGGGCCAGCACACCACCGTCCTTCCTGCACCTTGCACTGCTGCTCGCCATCTGCAGGTGCTGAATCAGCAGATACAGGGGTGGCACTGTACTTAGAAGATTGTTTGTTTAGTCCCAATGTATAGGCATCCTCTATCCTCAAGTGAGAAATCTACCAAGGACTTCATCATCTGGATGTATTGTTCCCAACGGAGGTTCACCAAATAAAGAATGGGAAAGAGAATGGAGAAAGGATCCCGCCTACCTTGCTTCCCTTAGGGTACTTCATCACCCAATGAAGTTAAGTGGGAGCAGATTCAGGGAAAGGTATGGGAGTGCTCCTCCTGACAATCCATAGATGACTTTTAGATCCCATTCACTATGATAACAAGCAACTAACACCAAATGGCTTAGCTATCTAAACTGGATCAGACAATTTATTTGTGGAGGCGTCGACTCATGATTGTGCATGTGCACCATGATAGGTTAATCAGGTTTCCACACCCATACTGCTGAATAGAAATTCTCACCTCCAGTGTTTATGATATCAATCCCTGTGAAAATGTGCTTCATCTGTTATGCAAGATTTGGACAGTAAATGTCAAGGACAGAGTAACAGATATCACCATGACTTCTCTGGATTCATTACAGGTGATGGTAACATTTTTATTTCATAGAATGCCCTAGGAATTGTTGCAATATTTATTTATTTATTTATTTATTTATTTATTTATTTAATTATTTAATTTATATATACCCCACCCATCTGGTCATATGGCCACATCATGACTTAGAAAGGTTCTAATGGGCAGCTTCTGGACACAGGTGTCCCCTTCATCACCTCCATTTTGTTCAAAGAGTTTGAGGGAGTGTCAATGATCCCAACACTCTTAATCAACAGAGAAAAGACAAGAGAGCAGTATTTTCAGAGCTCTTGGATCAGTGATACGTTTAACAAAAGGTGACATACATATGATCATATGTTACTTCATATCCTTCCTTGTTCTACGACTAGTTTTGTACCATGACAGCGTTGGTTGCGATCATGTGGTTTTGTCCCTGTTTAATCCCTGTTTCCATTTTCTCATGGTCGTGATAACTTGTCTCATGTCAACTGTTACTTCATGGTCTTGTTCTGTGACAAATTCTGAATTTGTCTTGCTTTCTTAACCCTTTTTAAAATATAAATAAAACTTTTTCAATATTTCGATTTACTGGTCTTCCAGGATTTACATGTCAATGCTACAGAATTTTCATCACTTTCATTAATAAACATCTGCACTGCATGGTGTTTCCTGTAGGGAAATTAATGTTGAATGCCACTTCAGCTGCTGACCACTAGGTGGACACTGGTTGTTGCATGACAGTTGTGACCACATGGTTCCTTGTCTCGGAACATGAACCGGGAACAAACTGTGACTAGAGAATACCCCAACCCAGCACCAGGTACAGTATTGTCATGCTCTGATCCTGCTCCAGGGCCATGGTCGAGACAAATTTCAGCTGTTCCATGACGGACGTGAAGTAAGATTTTTTTTGGTACCAGTCTGAAGCGCAACAGTTACAGAGACAAAACGGATGTGAAGTAACCGCCAAAGACATTACAGTCATCACTGTGTCGAATCTTCGCTGATAATGTAGTTTCCACACAAATGTTGTCGGTCATATAACAGGATATTAACTGTGCTTTATACAGCTTCTTGCCAGGACTTTAAATCAGAGCCTTGGTGCAGGATTTCTAGGCATTTGTAGGAGCATCGGGAAGGCTGGAGATTGAGCAGTACTTAATCAGAAAGATTCTAGTTCACTGTATCTGATGACAACACAACTTTCACAGCCTTCTTGAAATCTCAGAAGCCTCCGTTTGGCTACTCTTAGAAAAGAATACGTAGCAACTTGTATCCCTGTTTTGATTTGATAAAGAAATCCTTGTATTTTCAAATTCTTAAAAGGACTTCCACTTCTTTTCATTCCATCTATCACAACATTTCCTAAGTACCTACTCAGAAGGCTTTAAGAAAACTGGGTAATCTCAAAGATTCTAGACATTTACCAGTACCACATACTTCTGCACTTTGAAGTATGCAGTTCCATTGTATGACAAAGAGATTTATTTTCAAGTGTGTCTCAGAAATACAGTTGGCTTTGTCCTGTATGTCCTGGCTCAGCAATATCTCACTGGTACACACACACACACACACACACACACACACACACACACACACACACACACACACACACACACACACACACGTTATTTCTGTTAACAGAGTACAAAAGATTGAGAGATCAAATTAGTGGCATCACCTCCTGCTATTTTGGGGGTTCTCCACAGATCTAGCAATTTGCTGGCATAAATGCACTCACAAAGCTATATATGGATGTGTGACACAAACACAGAAACCTATTAAAAGCACAATTGAAGCAGATCAATAAAACAAAGCTTAGATAATTTTTAAAGCCTGCAGTAGTGTTGTGCCAGAAGGACCAAAAAGCCTGTCTGATTAATAAATACATGTTGACCATCAAAAGAAGGAGGAGGAGGAGGCTGATTTAGCTGTCGTTTCTCCTCAACAAAAGGACTTCAATTATGACATGATGAAGAGAGAGATATAACAGGGCACTAGTGATCTTGAGTAGAGATGGGCACGACTTGAAAAAAATTTTTTTCGAGTTGTCGTTAGTCGGGCCGGTTCCGTTTCGGCTCGATTCCGTTTTTCGCGAAAATTTGCAAAAATTAGTCGGTTCGTTTTTATGTTTTTTCGTTGTCGTTAGTACTGGTTTGGGGAGGGGGTAGCGGGCTCCTGGAGGGAGCTGCAGGAGTCAGCCAGAGCCACAAGTGACGGACTGGCAGACTCTTTGCACCCGCTGTGTCTCACGTACTTGCATGTAGTGCAATGCAAGTAGATCTGGCTTAGGGTTAAGATGGCTTAGCGCAACGGCTAGGGTTAGGCTAGTTACGGGTGAGGTTAGGGTGAGTATTGGGGTGCACCTCTGGGTGCCTCTCTGACCCACTTAGAAGGACAGTGTACTGGCGTATGGGTTAGGCTTAGGGTTCGGGTTTGGGCTACGATTAGTGAGCTGTTTATGCCCGATTGGCACATCCCAGAAGTCTCTGTGGTCAACCTGGCCAAGTGGCCATGCGATTGGTGGAAAATTTGCATGGTCTACTCCCATGGGAGAGCCCATCATTGCGAATGCGCAGGTGTAAAAAAATAAAATAAAATAAAATAAAATAAAATCAACGGAGACTTTTTTTGCAAGAAAAACCCACTTCTGCTACTGTAAAAATTCAAGCATTTAAAATAGCTAATTTCCGCATGTTTCTGTGGTGCTTTGGTGGGGTTTTGGGCAACAATTTCAAAAAAAATATTGCGGTCGCCATTTTGGATCCCCCCCCCACCGCATGGCAAATGGATGCGCCCTCCCAGCCTGGTACAGTCAGCAAAACCTGGCCATGCGATTGGTGGAATGGCTCCAAAACTTTGATTGGTCCACTCCCATGGGCGAGCCTATCATTGCAAATGTGCAGGTGTAAAAAAATAAAATAAAATAAAATAAAATAAAATCAACGGAGACTTTTTTTTGCAAGAAAAACCCACTGCTGCTACTGTAAAAATTCAAGCATTTAAAATAGCTAATTTTCGCATGTTTCTGTGGTGCTTTGGTGGGGTTTTGGGCAACGATTTCAAAAAATATATTGCGGTCGCCATTTTGGATCCCCCGCACTGCATGGCAAATGGATGCGCCCTCCCAGCCTGGTACCAGCAGCGCAGCAGTAGCAATAGCCAAGGAGAGGGGGGCGGGGAACCCCCCCCAAATAAAACACCCTTCTGGCCTGGTAGGTGCCCTCAGACAGTTTTCGCCTACTTTTAGGGCCGGGAATCGGTTTTTTTTTAACTTTTAAAAACTTTTTTTCTGTGCCGCTTGGCATTGCGCGATGCAAGTAACGAGCACGACAAATCAGACCAAATTGTTCGTTCGTCGGTTCGAGCTCGAAGTCTGGGGCAGTGATTCCCGTTACCGTTTCCGTAGAGTAACGGAAACGAGTAACGGAAACGGAAACGGGAATACCGCTAAGTCGTGCCCATCTCTAATCTTGAGTGAAAGTTAATGTCTATATTAGCATTGGGTAAGTTTGACGAGATAGCTCATTGAGTTAGGAAGACCCAAAGGCTGTGAGATTGCTTCCCCACTGTGGCTCATAAGAACATAAGAAGAGCCATGCTGGATCAGGCCAACGGACCATCTAGTCCAGCTTCCTGTATCTCACAGTGGCCCCACCAGATGCGTTTTGGAGCACATGAGACTAGATATCTGTCTCCTGGTACCACTCCCCTGCATCTGGCCCTTGACGTACCCTGGTTTTAAGCCTGGGGATTACACATCTCCATCATGGTTTGTAACCTGTGATGGACTTTTCCTCCAGGAATCTGTCCAGTCACCTTTTGAAGGCATCCAGGCCAGATGCCATCACCACATCCTGTGGCAGGGAGTTCCATAGACTAACAACGCGCTGGGTGAAAAAATATTTTCTTTTGTCAGTTCTTACTCTCCCAGCCCTCAATTTCAGTGGATGTCCCCTAGTTCTGGTATTTTGTGAGAGGGAGAAGAGCTTCCCTCTATCCACTTTACTCATGCCCTGCATTATTTTGTACGTCTCAATCATATCCCCCCTCAGGTGCCCTTTTTCCAGACTAAAGAGCCCCAAATGTTTTAGCCTTTCCTCATAAGGGAGGTGCCCCAGCCCAGTATTCATTTTATTCGCTCTCTTCTGCACCTTTTCCAGTTCCACTATGTCTTTCTTGAGATGCGGTGACCAGAATTGTACACAATACTCCAGGTGGGGCCTTACTATTGTTTTGTAGAATGGCATTTTAATGTTGGCTGTTTTATTTTCAATCCCTTTTTTTGATAATCCCTAGCATGGAATTGGCCTTCTTCACCACTGCCATACATTGGGTAGACACCTTCATGGAGTTGTCCACCAACACACCAAGATCTCTTTCCTGATCCGTCACGGATAACTCAGAGCCCATGAGTTGATAGATAAAGTTTTGGTTTTTTGCCCCAATATGCATTACTTTACATTTGGCTACATTAAATCACATTTGCCATTTTGCAGGCCATTCCCCCAGTCTGGAGAGATCCTTCTGGAGCTCTTCACAATCTTCTCTGGTTTTTACCACACGGAAAAGTTTTGTGTCATCTGAAACCTTCGCCACCTCACTGTTTATCCCTGTCTCCAGGTCATTTATGAACAGATTGAAAAGCACCGGTCCCAGGACAGATCCCTGGGGCACACCACTTTTCACTTCTCTCCATTGTGAAAATTTCCCATTGACACCTACTCTTTGTTTCCTGGATCTCAACCAGTTCTCAATCCATAAGAGGACCTGCCCTCTTATCCCCTGACTGTGCAATTTTCTCAGCAGCCAAATCCACATGCCTGTTGACCATTTCAAAAAATTCTAAAAGATTTGTCAGACAAGACTTACCCTTACAGAAGCCATGCTGATTTTCTCTCAGCAAGGTTTGTTCTTCTATGTGTATTAAGATTTTCTCTTGGATGAGGCTTTCCACCATCTTCCCTGGGACAGATGTAAGGCTAACTGGACTGTAGTTTCCCAGGTCCCCCCCTCCTTCCTTTTTTAAAAATTGATGTGATATCTGCTATCCTCCAGTCCTCCGGCACTGTGGCCATTTTAAGAGACAAGTTGCATATTACCGTTAAGAGATCTGCAATTTCATTTCTCGGTTCCCTAATAACCCTTGGGTGGATGCCATCTGGGCCTGGGGACTTGTTAATCTTCAGTTCATCAATTAGTCCTAAAACATCCTCTCTTTTAACCTGTATTTGATTTAATTCTTTAGGCAAGAGGGGCCGTTCAGGCAGCGGAATCTGCTCAAGGTCTTCTGTTGTGAAGACAGATGCAAAGAACTCATTCAATTTCTCTGCAATTTCCAAGTCTTCCTTAACCTCCCCTTTTCCTCCCTCACCATCCAGAGGGCCAACTGGTTCTCTGGCAGGTTTTCTACTTCTAACATATTTAAAGAAGCTTTTATTATTACCCTTTATATTGCTAGCCATGCATTCCTCAAAATCTTCCTTTGCCTCTATTATCATCTTCTTACATTTCTTTTGCCAGAGTTTGTGTTCCTTTTTATTTTTGGTCAAGGCTTCGAGCATTGGCATAGAAGCACCTGTACAGTGGGTCCCGCAACAACAGCTGCTGCCTTGTTCTCCCCCCCCCCCGCAGCTTTTGTTTTCAGTAGACAAACTATCACATTCCATTATTCTCCCAGTGCTAATACCTGCTATGTCATCTCTATGTGATTTTCTACTCTATCCAACCTCATTCCACAAGGATGAGGTGTCCCAAACCGGATGCCACTCAGCTCCTGTCGGCTTTTCCCAGTTATCAGTTTAAAAGCTGCTCTGCAGCCTTTTTGAGCTTGAGTGCCAACAATCTGGTCCCATCATGATTCAAGTGCAACCCATCCCTCCTGAACAAGTTTGGCTTGTCCCAAAATGTTCTCCAGTTCCTGACAAATCTAAAGCCCTCCTCTTGACACCATCGCCTCATCCACGCATTGAAGCTTCCGAGTTCTGCCTGCCTGGCGGGTCCTGTATGAGGAACAAGTAGCACTTCTGAAAATGCTACCTTGGAAGCCTGGGACTTCAATCTTCTACTTAACAACCTGAATTTGGCTTCCAAGACTGACCGCTTGGACTTTCCGACATCATTGGTACCAACATGTACCGTGACGACTGACTCTTTCCCAGTTCTCTCTAACAAGCTATCTAGATTTCTCATGATGTCTGCAAACTTTGCACCTGGCAGGCAAGTGACAATATGGTTATCATGCTCATCACAAATCCATCCCTCTGTATTTCTCAGTATAGAATCCCCTAGTACAATGAGCTTCTCTCCTGTAGCCTGTTCATCTACATGTACCTGATCCTGTATCTCATCAATTGTGATGAGGGAGAGATCCTCAGGTGGAACCAGTTGTTCCTCTGTGCATGCCTCATGAAGTGTGATGAGGGAAAGAGCCTCAAATTGATTGTGCAATATGAGACTCTCTGAGTGATCCCTTGGCCTTCTACTCCTTTGAGTCACATTCCTCCACACATCTACCTCCTGAGTTGGGGAAGTGATTTCATCCTCAGAAGTGTGCCCTCTGTCTCCTTGGACCTGGATAGTTTTTTCTGCTCTGTCTAAGAGGAGCTCAAGCTCCTTAATATGTTGCTGGTCCGATCTGCGGGCCTCTAGCTCCTGGACCTTCTCTTCCAATAGTACAACCAGCTTGCACTTGCAGCAAGTGTAGTTCTCTGTGCGTTTTGTCAAGATGACAAACATGGCACAAGTGTTACAGGTAACTACAGCTGCTTCCTCAGACTCCATTCTAATGAGTGCAGTATTCTGGGCCTTGAAAATTTTACAGTTTTACTAGCTACTAAACTAGAAATAATAATCTAGTACAATATTCTTCCTTTTATGTTAAAATGAAATTTTGGGCCGGTAAAACAGCCCTAGTTGAACTGCTCCAACCCAGAAACTTACCAATGCTGACTTCCTTTGCTCTCTCAGGAGTAGGTCTGCCTGTTTCCACACACCAGGCTCAAATGCTGAAGCTAAGCTTCTTCTTCAGGGGAAAAGACTTAGTGTAACTCCACCCCAAGCTCAGAGCTTAGTCTGGCACCACTTCCTGCTGCCTAGCCACTTCCTTTGTTTGGCTCTTTGTATTTAAATGAGCAGTTAAAGGTAGCAGAGACAGAGGTCATATAATCATAGAGTTGGAAGAGACCTCAAGGGCCATCTAGTCCAACCCCCTGCCATGCAGGAACCCCCATCACAATATTTCCGATAGATGGCCATCTAGCCTCTGCTTAAAAACCTCCAAGGAAGGAGACTCCACCACCCTCCTTTGTGGCAGCATATTCCACTGCCGAACAGCTCTAACTGTCATGAAGTTCTTCCTAATGTTCAAATGGAATCTCTTTTCCTGTAGTTTGAAACGATTGCCCCAAGTCCTAGTCTCTGAAGCCATGGAAAACAAACCTGTTCCCTCTTCAATATGACATCCTTTCAAATATTTAAACATAGCTATCATATCGCCTCCCAGACTTCTTTTAGAGAGGCTAAACATTCCTAGTTCCCTAAGCTGTTTCTCATAAGACATTTCCTCCAGACCCTCAACCATCCTGATAGCCCTCCTCTGCACTCACTCGAGGTTGTCAACATCGTTTTTAAATTGAGGCGCACAGAACTGGACACAGTACTCCAGGTGGGGTCTGACCAGAGCAGAATAGAGTGGTACTATCACTTCCCTTGATCTAGACAATATGGTTCTCTTGATACAACCAAGAATCAAATTGGCTTTCCTGGCCGCCGCATCACACTGCTGACTCATGTTCAATTTGTGGTCCACCAAGACTCCCAGATCCCTTTCACAGGTACTATCCTCCAGCCAAGTATCCCCCATCTTATATTTGTGCATTTTTAATCTAAATGTAGTACCCTACATTTCCCTCTGTTGAAATCCATTTTGTTAGCTTTAGGTCAAGCAGCCCTAGTTGAACTGCTCCAACCCAGAAACTTACCAGTGCCCAGTTCTTTCTCTTTTGCTCTCTCAGGAGTAGGTCTGCCTGTTTCCACACACCAGGCTCAAATACATGCTCCTGGGAGATTAGCCAGCTTGTGTGGCCTTGAGCCACCTGCATCTAGAGCAGTGGTTCTCAACCAGTGGGCTCCCAGATGTTCCTGGACTGCAACTCCCAGAAATCCCTTCCAGCACAGAGAGTGGTGGAGGCTTCTGGGAGTTGTAGTTTAGGAACATCTGGGGACACACAGGTTGAGAACCATTAGCCTGCCAATAATAATATATTGGTTTGTGTCATTTTAATATTATTTTTATTTTTATTTTTATTTTGTTTTATTGTGTTACTATTTATGGTTTTATTGTATAAATTGTTTGGATGTATTAATTGTTGTAAACCGCCCAGAGTGACCTTGCTGCCAGATGGGGTGGTATAGAAATCCAATAAATAAATAAATAAATAAATAAAATGATCTTTAGCATCCTTAGAAGAAGGAATGATAAAGCACTTCTGAGTACCCTGTATCTAGAAATCCCTGAAAATCAGAATTCATTTGATAGCACACACACAACACACACACAGAGGGGAGAAAGAGAGAGAGAGAGAGAGAGTAGCATAAAGGACTGTTGCACCCTATAGATTGCTGACCCAGGAAAGGTCACCCCCCCTTTCCCCTTTTGTGTCACAGATGTTAAGAAGCTGTCCTGACTCCGCAGACCCTCCAGGGATAAAGAGAACAGCCTGTTCCTCCTCCTATCGTTCTGAATCTTCTCTGCTCTGCTTTCTTTATGTCCAAGAGGGATCGAGTACATCTGCTTGTGACAACTCTCCCCGAATGATACAAGCCGAGGGCAAAAAGGTGAACCAAACATTCCTTGGCACAAGCAGAGGTCTAGGAATACAGAGGAGCAGCGTGGGTAAACAGTTGAACATCTTGGGAGAGCTAAGGCTTGGGAAAATAAGCTGAGCTAATGTTTTCAGGTTTGATTTTTTTAAAGAACCAGGGTTAAAAGTTTCAGCTCTTCAGGGCAGGGAGTAATGCTTGCTATTGTTCAAAGCATGACAAGATGCTTTCACCCCTCCTGAACGTCTTGGAATAGGACCACTTCCTTAGAGTTCAACTCAAGACAGTGAAGAGCAATGTCTGAACAGTAGTGTGAGATATCTAGAGGTGAATTTTAGGCCTGTCCCAAATCGAATCTTCTTGCACTATGCATTTGTTGGTACGGCAGCTTCACATGCAAGGGGGATTATTACTTCACAGGTTGGCACATACTGCCAAAACCAAAACAAAAGCTACAGGATTTCTGCTTTTAGCATCTCACGTGGCATTGCCTGGCTATTACCCTGCTTGCCCCTCACCTTTGTCATTCGACCGCCCTCCTTCAGCCACCACGCCTTCCATCTCTCTCCCCTCCGGAAGCTAAAGCAGTCTTTCCACATTGAAAGGAATGTGGTTTACGTGTGCCCTGGGGTACTTGGCTTCCCTCTGCTGTGTTGCAATTGGGGTTCTTCCCAGCATCGTTAAAAGGAAGAGCCCAGTCTTACCACATCTACTTCAAAACCAACCCCACTGTCCTCCACAGTGGGGTCCATTCCATTGGTTTCAGGAGTCTTCCCCAGCACAACACGGAAAGCCTTTTGTTTCTTTGGTCTTCTGACAGTGATCTTCAGGTCAAACACTTCTTTTAATCTCATCCACAGACCATAGAGGAATGAGAACGGGCCTTGTGCATTAGGTTAGTAGAGAGGGGAGAGATCATTTGGACCCAGGCTAGACTTCCTCAGAAACAGAAGTTATAAGAAGGAACCTGAGGTTAAGCATGCCTACAAAGGAAAGAGAAAATAATCTTGAAAGTGAGGAGAAATCAAGTTGCTTTTTGAAAAGAAGTGTTTTTAGAATTGTAAATTTTTTAAAAAGAAGAAGAAGAAGAAGAAGAAGAAGAAGAAGAAGAAGAAGAAGAAGAAGAAGAAGAAGAAGAAGAAGAAGAAGAAGAAGAAGAAGAAGAGTGGATTTTAGGATTGTTATGGAAAAAGAGGAAGATATATCAAACCCTGCTAAAGATGGGAAAAGTAATACCATCACAGTTTTGAATAGAAAATAAAGAGAACTGATTTGAAAAATTCTTGGGGAGTGATGAAAGGAGATGAAAAGAAATTTACTGTACTTTCATAGGAGTTAGTCTAAGTAGATTTTATCCCAGTATCTAAACATTTGATTTCGAGAGTAACCATTACAAATGTGGGTGTTATAAAAGTAACTCATCATATTCTAGTAAATATGGATAATAAAATTACATGTGGCTATAGAGAAGCTAAAAGGAGGAGAGATAAAAGTATTTTCTAGCAAGTGAACATAATAGACAAATAAAATTAATGATAGAGAAGGTTGAATCAAGAATATCATACAGGATATTATAGCATTAATAACCAGAGGAATTAGTATTAGGGAAGAGCCAGTGAGAAATGCATGTGGAATACGGTTGAGGAAGAAATGAGATTGGTGGTACAAAGGTATTTAATGGATAAGGCTTAAAAATCTAATAGAATTGCAAGCAAAAGGGAAGGAAACAATATTGAAATGCAAACAATTCAGAGAAAACTGATATATATGATTCTTTTAAAAAAAATAGTATAAAAAGTCAAGGATGTTGAATAGAGCCAAACAAGTAAAAAAGCTAAGAGTTTAATTGAACTAGTTAAGATTAAATAGGCAAAAGATGTAATTTGATAAAGGAGAAATTGGAAATCTTACAAGATTTTTAACAAAAATTATACAAAGGAAGCTTTTTTTAGAAGAATTAGCGAGTATATATTACTGAGAAAAATCTGAGGAACAGGCTTTGAGATATGAATACACATTTAATAGAGCAACCAATTAGATAGTAAGAGGAAATTATTTTAAAAAATTAAAAGTAAGAAACAGTTGGGACTGGAGTACTGCAACATTTTTAGAAAAATATTGGTACCTAAATTAAAGTCTCTTTTAAATAAAATAATGGCAGGAGAAAATATTTCATTATATTGGAAACACTTGTTAATTATATTAATTCAAAAATTGAGTAAGAATCTAACTGATTCTGGAGTTTATAGACATATTTCCTTAATAAACTTAGTTGTTAAGATATTTACAGCAATATTAGCAAAGAGAATGAATAGCTTTATTACTCAATATGTTACAGAATTGGCTTTATAATAGAAATGCACATGGCAAATGTGACTAAGAGAGTGTTGAAGCTAATAAAGGTAATAAAAAAGCCAAAAGTGGAAAAAACTAGTGGATATTTTGATTGCATGAAATGGCCAACAGTAAAAATGATAATAGAATATTAGGTTTGGGGGAATCAATTTAAAGTTATGGGCTTCTTAATTTAGGGTTATATTATAAAACCAATAAAATTAGACATGTGGTTGATATTATATCTAATTCCAATAAATTAATATGGTTGAATATGGAATAACAAGAATCACATTCAAACCACAAAAATGTCATTTGTATGCAACATATTAAAAGTATTGTTAAAAATGACACGAAAACAACCAAATTAATAGAGCACCCCCATAAATATCTCCATTTCATCATTTTACTTTAAAAGAAAAAAAGTCTCTCTGTTGTGTAGCTTTTGGGTGGTTAGCCTGGCCCCTGAAAGGACTTCAAGGTGAGCAACTGAACTATATACTATAATTCAAAGACAGTCACATAGGACATCTGATAACTATTGTTATCAACTAACACCTGTGATGTACGCACCCACACTTTTTATATTCCTACTGCCACCACCAGTTCCCTGGATTCCTTTATTTATTTTAATCAGAGAGTCTGACACCATGGTTCAAGGGCTCAAGGTTCACTCAGCCTTCCATCCTTCCGAGGTCGGTAAAATGAGTACCCAGCTTGCTGGGGGTGATGTGTAGCCTGCAAACTGTAGTTAAAATTGTAAACCGCCCAGAGACTACTTGAAGTGGTATGGGGCGGTATATAAGCAGAACACTTTTGGTATCTAGGGGGCACTCCATGAAACTTTTGGGTACTAGATCTCAAACAAATAAGAAAAAGCACTTTTTCACCCAGAGGATCAATGGTCTCTGGAACTCCCTGCCAGAAGTAGTGGTGACAGCTGTCAGCCTTGGAAAGGCTTTAAGAAAGGATTGGACAAATTCATGGAGAACGAGGGTATCAATGGCTATCTTGATGGATGCCTAAGTACAACCTCCAGGTTGGAGAGAGAGGTGGGATATCTCTCAGTGCCATTTGCAGGGAATCGTAAGCAGGTGAAGACATCTGCTTGGGAATACCCTGAAACAAATGGTGAGCCACTGTGTGTGAGACAGAATGCTGGACTGGAGGGGCTGTCCAGTCAATCCTGACTAGAGATGGGCACGACTTAGCGGTATTCCCGTTTCCGTTTCCGTTACTCGTTTCCGTTACTCTACGGAAACGGTAACGGGAATCACTGCCCCAGACTTCGAGCTCGAACCGACGAACGAACAATTTGGTCTGATTTGTCGTGCTCGTTACTTGCATCGCGCAATGCCAAGTGGCACAGAAAAAAAGTTTTTAAAAGTTAAAAAAAAACCGATTCCCGGCCCTAAAAGTAGGCGAAAACTGTCTGAGGGCACCTACCAGGCCAGAAGGGTGTTTTATTTGGGGGGGGTTCCCCGCCCCCCTCTCCTTGGCTATTGCTACTGCTCCGCTGCTGGTACCAAGCTGGGAGGGCGCATCCATTTGCCATGCAGTGCGGGGGATCCAAAATGGCGACCGCAATATTTTTTTTTGAAATCGTTGCCCAAAACCCCACCAAAGCACCACAGAAACATGCGAAAATTAGCTATTTTAAATGCTTGAATTTTTACAGTAGCAGCAGTGGGTTTTTCTTGCAAAAAAAAGTCTCCGTTGATTTTATTTTATTTTATTTTATTTTATTTTTTTACACCTGCACATTTGCAATGATGGGCTCGCCCGTGGGAGTGGACCATGCAAAGTTTTGGAGCCATTCCACCAATCGCATGGCCAGGTTTTGCTGACTGTACCAGGCTGGGAGGGCGCATCCATTTGCCATGCGGTGGGGGGGGATCCAAAATGGCGGCCGCAATATTTTTTTTGAAATTGTTGCCCAAAACCCCACCAAAGCACCACAGAAACATGCGGAAATTAGCTATTTTAAATGCTTGAATTTTTACAGTAGCAGAAGTAGGTTTTTCTTGCAAAAAAAGTCTCCGTTGATTTTATTTTATTTTATTTTATTTTATTTTTTTACACCTGCGCATTCGCAATGATGGGCTCTCCCATGGGAGTAGACCATGCAAATTTTCCACCAATCGCATGGCCACTTGGCCAGGTTGACCACAGAGACTTCTGGGATGTGCCAATCGGGCATAAACAGCCCACTAATCGTAGCCCAAACCCGAACCCTAAGCCTAACCCATACGCCAGTACACTGTCCTTCTAAGTGGGTCAGAGAGGCACCCAGATGCACCCCAATACTCACCGTAACCTCACCCGTAACTAGCCTAACCCTAGCTGTTGCGCTAAGCCGTCTTAACCCTAAGCCAGATCTACGTGCATTGCACTACATGCAAGTACGTGAGACACAGCGGGTGCAAAGAGTCTGCCAGTCCGTCACTTGTGGCTCTGGCTGACTCCTGCAGCTCCCTCCAGGAGCCCGCTACCCCCTCCCCAAACCAGTACTAACGACAACGAAAAAACGAAAAAACGAACTGACTAATTTTTGCAAATATTCGCGAAAAACGGAAACGAGCCGAAACGGAACCGGCCCGACTAACGACAATTCGAAAAAAAAATTTTCAAGTCGTGCCCATCTCTAATCCTGACTGACAGCTAAATACAGTGGTACCTTGTATAAAGGAATTAATTTGTTCCAAATGAAATTATGTTAAGCAAATTTCCTTTATACAAATTCCCTTAGGAATGCATTGAAAACAGAGTGATCCCATTTTTATGTTGTACGGATTCTCCCCATAGGCGATTATGTTAAGCAAATTTCCCCATCTCCAGAATTTTTTATGTTGTACAAATTTTATGTTATACAAGCTGTTTGTTATACAAGGGTCCACTTTAACTATTTTAGATCTTAAAAGCCGTATGACTCTCTGGCTTCTCTGTCTTTTACCACAAGGTTCTATGCATTTATAGTCTTTAGTGACACACTCTGGTCACTCATTGGCTATTCTAAACACTCACATTAATATTCATGAATAAAAATATATATGCATAACAAAGCCTGTTCATCACAACACCAAACAAATGCCATCTTCCAGTGCAACCATTTATAACTGAATTTGAGCCTGCATTATCATTTTCAGACTGATGTTCCCCAGTCTTGCTGAGCACTTCTCAAGAAAACAGAAAGTCTGAGAAAAGCAGATTTGTCATTATGGTATAATAATGCCATGGTCACTTGTTCCATCATCACAAGGGCCAAGATTTGTTTTACAATAGGCACAGATATAGGTTGGGAGACACCTGGCTGAAAAATAGTACCTGTGAAAGGGATCTGGGAGTCTTGGTGGACCACAAATTGAATATGAGTCAGCAGGGTGATACGTTGACCAAGAAAGCCAATGTGATTTTTGGTTGCATCAACAGAACCATAGTGTCTAGATCAAGGGAAGTGATAGTACCACTCTATTCTGCTCTTGTCAGACCCCACCTGGAGTACTGTGTCCAGTTCTGTGCACCTCAGTTTAAAAAGGATGTTGACAAACTCGATCGGGTGCAGAGGAGGGCGACCAGGATGGTTGAGGGTCTGGAGGACATGTCTTATGAGTAGAGATGGGCACGACTTAGCGGTATTCCCGTTTCCGTTTCCGTTACTCGTATCCGTTACTCTACGGAAACGGAAACGGGAATTACTCCACCAGAATTCGAGCTCGAACCGACGAACGAACAATTTGGTCTGATTTGTCGTGCTCGTTACTTGCATCGCGGCGATCGCGCAATGCCAAGCGGCACAGAAAAAAAGTTTTTAAAAGTTAAAAAAAACCCGATTCCCGGCCCTAAAAGTAGGCGAAAACTGTCTGAGGGCACCTACCAGGCCAGAAGGGTGTTTTATTTGGGGGGGGGGTTCCCCGCCCCCCTCTCCTTGGCTATTGCTACTGCTGCGCTGCTGGTACCAGGCTGGGAGGGCGCATCCATTTGCCATGCAGTGTGGGGGATCCAAAATGGTGACCGCAATATTTTTTTTGAAATCGTTGCCCAAACCCCCACCAAAGCACCACAGAAACATGCGAAAATTAGCTATTTTAAATGCTTGAATTTTTACAATAGCAGCAGTGGGTTTTTCTTGCAAAAAAAGTCTCTGTTGATTTTATTTTATTTTATTTTATTTTATTTTTTTACACCTGGGCATTCGCAATGATGGGCTCGCCCATGGGAGTGGACCATGCAAAGTTTTGGAGCCATTCCACCAATCGCATGGCCAGGTTTTGCTGACTGTACCAGGCTGGGAGGGCGCATCCATTTGCCATGCGGTGGGGGGGGGTCCAAAATGGCAACCACAATAATTTTTTTTGAAATCGTTGCCCAAAACCCCACCAAAGCACCACAGAAACATGCGAAAATTAGCTATTTTAAACGCTTGAATTTTTACAGTAGCAGCAGTGGGTTTTTCTTGCAAAAAAAAAGTCTCCGTTGATTTTATTTTATTTTATTTTATTTTATTTTTTTACACCTGCACATTTGCAATGATGGGCTCGCCCATGGGAGTAGACCATGCAAATTTTCCACCAATCGCATGGCCACTTGGCCAGGTTGACCACAGAGACTTCTGGGATGTGCCAATCGGGCATAAACAGCCCACTAATCGTAGCCCAAACCCGAACCCTAAGCCTAACCCATACACCAGTACACTGTCCTTCTAAGTGGGTCAGAGAGGCACCCAGAGATGCACCCCAATACTCACCCTAACCTCACCCGTAACTAGCCTAACCCTAGCCGTTGCGCTAAGCGGTCTTAACCCTAAGCCAGATCTACTTGCATTGCACTACATGCAAGTACGTGAGACACAGCGGGTGCAAAGAGTCTGCCAGTCCGTCACTTGTGGCTCTGGCTGACTCCTGCAGCTCCCTCCAGGAGCCCGCTACCCCCTCCCCAAACCAGTACTAACGACAACAAAAAAAAACGAAAAAACGAACCGACTAATTTTTGCAAATTTTCGCGAAAAACGGAAACGAGCCGAAACGGAACCGGCCCGACTAACGACAACTCGAAAAAAATTTTTTTCAAGTCGTGCCCATGTCTACTTATGAGGAACGGCTTAGGGAACTGGGAATGTTTAGCCTTTCAAAAAGAAGACTGAGAGGTGATATGATCACTATGTTTAAATATTTGAAAGGATGTCATATCGAAGAGGGAATAGGTTTGTTTCCCATGGCTTCAGAGACTAGGACTCGGGGCAATGGTTTCAAACTACAGGAAAAGAGATTCCATTTGAACATTAGGAAGAACTTCATGACAGTTAGAGCTGTTCAGCAGTGGAATATGCTGCCACAAGGGGTGGTGGAGTCTCCTTCTTTGGTTGTTTTTAAGCAGAGGCTGGATGGCCGTCTTCCGGGGGCCCTGTGATGGGGGTTCCTGCATGGCAGGTGGTTGGACTAGATGGCTCTTGAGGTCTCTTCCAACTCTATGATTCAATGATTCTATGATTCTATCGACCTGCCTCTTCTGTCCCTCCTCATGATAAGTAATCAGTTCAGCAGCAGTAGCTACTAGAGATGGGCACGACTTAGCGGTATTCCCGTTTCCGTTTTCGTTACTCGTATCCGTTACTCTACGGAAACGGTAACGGGAATTACTCCGCCAGAATTCGAGCTCGAACCGACGAACGAACAATTTGGTCTGATTTTTCGTGCTCGTTACTTGCATCGCGCAATGCCAAGCGGCACAGAAAAAAAGTTTTTAAAAGTAAAAAAAAAAAACCGATTCCCGGCCCTAAAAGTAGGCGAAAACAGTCTGAGGGCACCTACCAGGCCAGAAGGGTGTTTTATTTGGGGGGGGTTTCCCCGCCCCCCTCTCCTTGGCTATTGCTACTGCTGCGCTGCTGGTACCAGGCTGGGAGGGCGCATCCATTTGCCATGCAGTGCGGGGGATCCAAAATGGTGACCGCAATATTTTTTTTGAAATCGTTGCCCAAAACCCCACCAAAGCACCACAGAAACATGCGAAAATTAGCTATTTTAAATGCTTGAATGTTTACAGTAGCAGCAGTGGGTTTTTCTTGCAAAAAAGTCTCCGTTGATTTTATTTTATTTTATTTTATTTTATTTTTTTACACCTGCGCATTCGCAATGATGGGCTCGCCCATGGGAGTGGATCATGCAAAGTTTTGGAGCCATTCCACCAATCGCATGGCCAGGTTTTGCTGACTGTACCAGGCTGGGAGGGCGCATCCATTTGCCATGCGGTGGGGGGGGGGTCCAAAATGGCGACCGCAATTTTTTTTTTTTGAAATCGTTGCCCAAAACCCCACCAAAGCACCACAGAAACATGCGAAAATTAGCTATTTTAAACGCTTGAATTTTTACAGTAGCAGCAGAGGGTTTTTCTTGCAAAAAAAGTCTCCGTTGATTTTATTTTATTTTATTTTATTTTATTTTATTTTTTTACACCTGCACATTTGCAATGATGGGCTCGCCCATGGGAGTAGACCATGCAAATTTTCCACCAATCGCATGGCCACTTGG
This sequence comes from Phrynocephalus guinanensis, assembly GCA_037367245.1. Classification (NCBI taxonomy): domain Eukaryota; kingdom Metazoa; phylum Chordata; class Lepidosauria; order Squamata; family Agamidae; genus Phrynocephalus; species Phrynocephalus guinanensis. The sequence goes on along the minus strand of CM074733.1, from coordinate 176,090,607 downwards.
CCAGGTTGACCACAGAGACTTCTGGGATGTGCCAATCGGGCATAAACAGCCCACTAATCGTAGCCCAAACCCGAACCCTAAGCCTAACCCATACGCCAGTACACTCTCCTTCTAAGTGGGTCAGAGAGGCACCCAGAGGTGCACCCCAATACTCACCCTAACCTCACCCGTAACTAGCCTAACCCTAGCCCTTGCGCTAACCCGTCTTAACCCTAAGCCAGATCTACTTGCATTGCACTACATGCAAGTACGTGAGACACAGCGGGTGCAAGGAGTCTGCCAGTCCGTCACTTGTGGCTCTGGCTGACTCCTGCAGCTCCCTCCAGGAGCCCGCTACCCCCTCCCCAAACCAGTACTAACGACAACGAAAAAACAAAAAAACGAACCGACTAATTTTTGCAAATTTTCGCGAAAAACGGAAACGAGCCGAAACGGAACCGGCCCGACTAACGACAACTCGAAAAAATTTTTTTTCAAGTCGTGCCCATCTCTACTTATGAGGAACGGCTTAGGGAACTGGGAATGTTTAGCCTTTCAAAAAGAAGACTGAGAGGGGATATGATCACTATGTTTAAATATTTGAAAGGATGTCATATCAAAGAGGGAATAGGTTTGTTTCCCATGGCTTCAGAGACTAGGACTCGGGGTAATGGTTTCAAACTACAGGAAAAGAGATTCCATTTGAACATTAGGAAGAACTTCATGACAGTTATAGCTGTTCAGCAGTGGAATATGCTGCCACAAGGGGTGGTGGAGTCTCCTTCTTTGGTGGTTTTTAAGCAGAGGCTGGATGGCCGTCTTCCAGGGGCCCTGTGATGGGGGTTCCTGCATGGCAGGTGGTTGGACTAGATGGCTCTTGAGGTCTCTTCCAACTCTATGATTCAATGATTCTATGATTCTATCCACCTGCCTCTTCTGTCCCTCCTCATGATAAGTAATCAGTTCAGCAGCAGTAGCTACTAGAGATGGGCACGACTTAGCGGTATTCCCGTTTCCGTTTCCGTTACTCGTATCCGTTACTCTACGGAAACGGTAACGGGAATTACTCCGCCAGAATTCGCGCTCGAACCGACGAACGAACAATTTGGTCTGATTTGTCGTGCTCGTTACTTGCATCGCGCAATGCCAAGCGGCACGGGGCGCATCCATTTGCCATGCAGTGCGGGGGATCCAAAATGGTGACCGCAATATTTTTTTTGAAATTGTTGCCCAAAACCCCACCAAAGCACCACAGAAACATGCGAAAATTAGCTATTTTAAATGCTTGAATTTTTACAGTAGCAGAAGTGGATTTTTCTTGCAAAAAAAGTCTCCGTTGATTTTATTTTATTTTATTTTATTTTATTTTATTTTTTTACACCTGCACATTCGCAATGATGGGCTCGCCCATGGGAGTGGACCATGCAAATTTTCCACCAATCGCATGGCCACTTGGCCAGGTTGACCACAGAGACTTCTGGGATGTGTCAATCGGGCATAAACAGCCCACTAATCGTAGCCCAAACCCGAACCCTAACCCTAAGCCTAACCCATACGCCAGTACACTGTCCTTCTAAGTGGGTCAGAGAGGCACCCAGAGGTGCACCCCAATACTCACCCTAACCTCACCCGTAACTAGCCTAACCCTAGCCCTTGCGCTAACCCGTCTTAACCCTTAGCCAGATCTACTTGCATTGCACTACATGCAAGTACGTGAGACACAGCGGGTGCAAAGAGTCTGCCAGTCCGTCACTTGTGGCTCTGGCTGACTCCTGCAGCTCCCTCCAGGAGCCCGCTACCCCCCCAAACCAGTACTAATGAAAATGAAAAAATGAAAAAACAAACCGACTAATTTTTGCGAAATTTCGCGAAAAACGGAAACGAGCCAAAACGGACTGCCTCCGACACACGACAACTCGAAAACGTCATTTTCCCTAGTCGTGCCCATCTCTAGTAGCTACAAAGTTTGCTCACCCCCTCCTATCTTATGCCTTACAATTGGGAGGCTATCCAAGAACTCATTCAAAAAGCAAACACGTGGTGCTTATATTGGGCCCTATAGCACTTGAAGCACTCTCTGGGAGTTTTAAATTTTAATTATTTAGGCTATACCTCCCCCCCACTCACCCACCCCCAGCAAGCTGGGAACTCAATTTCTCCAAAGGTTAAGTCAGCCTTGAGCTGGCTATCTGAATCTGTTAGAATTGAATATAGGTCATGAGTAGAAATGGACACAAAACAAAACATGACACAGTGTTTCACCATTTCATTACATAATGAAATGTTATGAAATGAAACAAAGCACAAGCAAGCATTCCATCAAGTAATGAAACGAAACACCATTTTCCATTTGGGAAACAGAACACTTTGTTCCACGTTATCAGAAGATACCATTACCATCCTAGGGCATCAGGACAACAGGCTGAAAATTGCAATCTGTGTGCAGAGAGATGGGACCTAGGAATGGATGATATACCAGTGTGTTGCAGTAGTTACTGACAGGCACGTAACCACCAGCCAATCCTCTCTCTTTAAATTTAAATAAAAGAGGTCTGTGGGTAAAAGAAACTGGACTTTACCGTATCCTCTTGATTCCATATGATTTTTGCATGGGATCTTTCCCAAATCACCATCAAATCATCCTCCACACTGATCTACTTGGTGGCCCATCTCTTCCCACAGACAGATCGCAAATTAATATCTGACTGGTACCACATCCATTCCTAGGTCCCATCTCTCTGCACACAATTTGTAATTTCCAACCTGCTGTCCCAGCTTTTAAACAACTTACAAAATTGGGTGCTTCTAGGGCCCAGGGGAGTAGACCTATATGTAGTGTAATGATTCATTTTTGTTTTGTTTTATTATGATTTTTTTTAAAAAAATGTTAATAACAAAAGGAAGTGGCAAAGGAAAGGGAACAAAACAAAATGCTATTTTCCCATTTTACGCCCATCTCTAGTAGTGAGCAGAGTTTGGACTCCAGTGTTACAGTTTAACCACTGTGCAATGAGGCGCCACATGTTCATTCGGTTTAAAGAACAGAAGGCGCAAGGAGCAATAGCAGGATGTTGTGCTAAGATGTTTGGTATTTCTGCCTCTACTTATTTTGTACTCCGTTATCTTTCTTGGCGCTTAGAAAGAGACAGTGAGCCACCACACAGCATTACAAATCCACAGCAATAAATGGTGGTGCCGTAGCGATGCTGAGCGTAAATGCCACAACAGGAGAATATCAAGTCGCAATCAACTGATTAGCAATTGCCAGCAGAGAATCACAAGTCCCGCCAATATTAACAGGTGAGGATACTGTGGTTCTTTTAAAAATAGGGCAATTGTATCTACGTTTGTCCCTATATATCAGCATATTTGAACATAATGCAGATCAGTGGCCACATGTGTCCTCTTTTCAGTGATGTGAATGCTGCTGCCTTAAACCCTTCAGGGCACGTAGGGCATGTGCAGCCGATGCATTGCCATGATCACCTTGCTCAGACATCTTTCAGGCTTGCAACTGGCTTGGCGTGAAATAGAGACTGGAGGTTAAGGGGTAAAAGAAAAGAAAACATAAACTACCTCTCTCTTGCTTTATTTTGGATCCCAGGGGGTCTCACCCCTTACCCAGATTCAGAGGAACGTTTATCTTTCATCTCAAAAGAAGGGGGGGAGGAAACCAGTGGCTGCTATGTGTGAAAATTCACCACTTGGAGCTCCGAGAGGTCACATTACACATAAATAAAGTACCCGAATTGAGCAGCTTTTATAACTGACTGTGCACAATCTCTAAAAATTACATAGAAAAATATCCTGAGTAGAGATGGGCACGACTTGAAAAAAATTTTTTTCGACTTGTCGTTAGTCGGGCCGGTTCCGTTTCGGGTCGTTTCCGTTTTTCATGAAAATTCGCAAAAATTAGTCGGTTCGTTTTTTCGTTTTTTGTTTTCGTTAGTACTGGTTTTTTTGGGGGGTAGCGGGCTCCTGGAGGCACCTCTGTGGGGTGGGTGCCTCCTCTGGCCAGCTATAAAGGGAAAGTGGGCTCCTGGAGGCACCCATGGGTGCCTCCTATCCTCACCCACTAGGAAGGGGAAGCAGGCTCCAAGAGACCCCTCAACATGGGGGTCTCCCCTCCTCACCTGCTGCTGCTGCAAAATGGTATGCAATAGCCATATGGATATTGCATATACCAGTTGCAGACAGTGAGACTAGTGGTGATGGCAGTGAACCCAGAGCCATAGGTGATGCCTAGGCTCTCGCACCGCCATGTCTCACACAGAAGGGAATTGTACTTGCTGCGTGTAGTGCAATGCAAGCAAGTAGATCTGGCTTAGGGTTAAGGTGGGTTAGTGCAAGGGCTAGGGTTAGGCTAGTGACGGGTAAGGTTATGGTGGGCTAGTGGGTTGCACCTCTGGGTGCCTCTCTGACCCACTAAGAAGACAGTCTGTGACGTATGGGTAAGGAGTCAAAGATTAGGGTTAGGGTTAGGGGGCTAGGGCAGGTTTTAGGGGGCTTTTTGGCCCATCCCAGAAGTCTCCATGGCCAAGTGGCCATGTGATTGGTGGGATGGCTCCAAAAATTTGCATGGTCGTCCACTCCCACATGGCTGGCCACTCGGCCAGCCCATCATTGCGCAGGTGTAAATAAAATAAAATAAAATAAAATCAATGGAGGACAGAGGAGGAGAGGAGAGACATTTTGTTGCAAGAAAAAACCCACTGCTACTGTGAAACATCTGGCAGTTTATAAATTTTCACGTGTTTCTGTTGTGCTTGTGTGTTTTTGGACCACGATTTCAAAAACAATATTGCGTTCGCCGCCCCATTTTGGATCCCCCGCCCGCACCGCATGGCATGGCAACTTGAGTCCGGCTGCCCAGGACGGGGGGGAGGCGGGACCCCCCCTCCAGAAACCACCCCTCCGGTAGGTGCCCTGCGCCCTTAGTCAAGCAGGCATTTTTCCGCCTGCTTTTTTGGCCCGGGAATGTGTGGGGAGAGTTTAAAAGTTTTTTCCTGTGCCGTCCGTGCTGCTTGCTTGCGCTTTAATTGCGGCGTCCGGCGGCGAGACGGGGCTTTTTGCTGGCTGCGAGCCTGCGGCGAGTCCCACCAGAGCAGCCCAGGACGGGGGATGGGGAGGGAGGCCGGGGACCTCCAGAAACAACCCCTCTGGTAGGTGCCCTGAGGCACGGCAGGCATTTTTCCGCCTGCTTTTCGGCCGGGAACCGGGTTTTTTTAACTTTAAAAAACTTTTTTCTGTGCCGCGTGGCATCGCGCGATCGCGCGATGCAAGCAACGAGCACGACAAATCAGACCAAAATTGTTCGTTCGTCGCTTCGAGCTCGAAGTCTGGCGGAGTAATTCCCGTTACCGTTTCCGTAGAGTAACGGAAACGAGTAACGGAAACGGAAACCGGTATACCGCTAAATCGTGCCCATCTCTAATCCTGAGATGTTTGGCTGGATTATTTATTGCCCATTGTGTTGAATTAGGCAAAGAGATCGATGCATATTTTAAACAGGAGCAATATGTAATAAACAATAAATAATGCATCTCTAGAAAGGCAGGCCTTTTCATTCTCCCCCCACCCCACCCCCTTTCCCATGATCAATGGTAATGACAACTAACCTTCATTATAAATTCATAGAGAATATTAAAGCCATAGTCCTAAATCCATTTCTTAAAGCAAGTCTGAAGACAACAATAGTCTTTTGAAGAGTATGAAGGGCTTTGAATATATGTCACCCAGTCTCCAGGACATTTAAGTTTTGTTGATGTTAGCAGTTTGGAGAGGCCATGTGGGAATGAGGTGCCATGTATTTCATCGAGTCAGGCCCCTGAGGGGGATTTGTGATTATGGGCATCCATTCACAGGCCACAGCGATGAGGATGTTGGGCAAGAGGTTGAGTGAGTGTTCAAGTCCCCACTGAGTCATCCTCATGGCCAAGCACCACCCTCTCAGAGTCACCCCCCTCACAAAGTTAACACAGGGGGCAAAGAAAGGAGCAGGAGAGCCACAGAATTAAAAGTGAGGTACAAACATTGTAAATAAATAGTCTGGAAAGGCAATAATTAGTAAAATTGGCATCGACATTCAATTACCTGAAATGATAGAGATGTTAGCCACTTGAGGTACCTCCATCTGGTATATTATAGTTATCTGCAGTCTAAATTTTAACAGCAGACTGAATAGGCACAGATCAGAATTAGTTTCATAATCAGGGAAAGTGAAGAACAAAATTCCCTTCAAACATGAATGGCTAATTGTCAGGCCTTATAGGCAACAAATATTTTTGCGTTTTGGCGCTCACGAATATCTCCATTCTAATGTCATGCTGTCATCCCACATTAACTTGCAGTGCCTGAAATGGCTTTTGATGGGAAATGATAAGGCATCAGTAACATATACAGCCTTGGTGGAAATGATTGATGGCTTGGTGGCAGGACCCGTGGCCATGGTAGTAGCCCATGGTCTGCACCACAGGTGGTTCCCCTCCCCCCCATGCCATTATACAGAAAGTGAATTCTTCAGTGAAGGATTAAATGGTTTGGAGAGAGTGAAAACTCATACCAAACAACTTCTTGCCATCTGTAGTTTTGGGGTCAATTTTCATGCTCCCTCACCATAGACCAATGATGGTGAACCTTTTAGAGACCGAGTGCCAATACTGTGATTCAAAACCCACTTTTTTTTTTTTGCAAAGTGCCAATACAGCACTTTTGCAAAGTGCCAATACAGTAACCTGAATACAAGTGGCTGTGAAAGTACGATGTTGGGTGCCCACAGAAAGGGCTCCGAGGGCCACCTTGGCCACCCGTGCCATAGGTTCGCCAACACTGCCATAGGCCATGCCGATTGGGTTGATGAGAGCTGCAATCCAAAATACCTGGAGAATATTTGCTGGTTGAGGGAAAGCCACTGTCTATTGTGTCCCCATTTCTTCCTAGACTTTTTCTGGGACTACAAACTCCGCTGAAGGTAAAGGACAAACCTGGGTTACCAGATGCCTGATTGACAAAACAGCTTCTCCATTGACACACAGAAGGCCTCCCTCCCTCAGGCTTTCTCCGACTCCAGGTCACACCAGTAGGATTAAATCAGGAACAAGGATTCACACCATCCTATCCTAATTCAAGACCTAAATGAATCATTTTTAGATAGAAAACACCTGATCATGTTTGAGGAAGCATGTTATAATGCACTGAAGTCCATATGGCAAAGCTGATGTTAGTCTTTTAAGCTGCTACTATCCTTCTATTTATATTTGTGTTCCTCCCATCGCTGGTCCCTCCCTGCTCTCGTCCTTCTGATTTCTCTCTCTCTCTGCATTTGATGCCCCCTCAGAATCAGCGGCATAGCAAGGTTTTGGGGTGCCTGAGAACAAAGTTGCTTTTGCACCCCTCCAGCCCTCCCCAACCCCATCGCATCCACCCAGCAAGGGGGGGCAGTCCTGAGGTCGTGGGGTGGGCGCATGGGTGGGTGTTTGTGTGTCTGCGCGGGCATGCGGTAGTGCGCCCGTGCCTTACTTCTCCCATAGTGGCCCAGAGTAAGGCAAGGAAGAGTTGGAGGAGGAAGAGGAGGAGGAGGAGGAGGAGGAGGAGGAGGAGGAGAGTGCTGCAGCCACTACGCTTGCACGCCTGCCTGCCTGCTTGCTTTTCCACTCGCCTGGTGCACAGTGGAAGAGGAGGCGGCTGTGACGGAGTGGGTCCCGTTGCCAAACCTGAGGACTGCTGGCAGAAAGGCACAGGACTTCTTCTTCCTCCTCCTCCTCCTCCCCTCCAGGTGCCCCCAGATTGCTGCACCCGGGGCAACCCTAACCCTAACCCTAACCCTAACCCTCAGATACGCCCCTGCTCAGAATGGCAATTGCATGGGAAATGGCAACTCCTAACAACAGCATGGTCTTCCTATCTGACTGAGAGAAGAGGGCTACCACAGTTGTGCTTTGTTACAACATTTATTGTAAGACGTGTGTTCCCTTGTTTCTGTACCTCAAAACAGTTGTTTCACAAAGACATAAGGATACATAGCTGTTTATACCTGCACGGTACTCTGTGAGGCAGGTAGCTTTTTTGGGGAGTGTGACTTTATTTTTCAGTTGCAAGCAAGTCTGGACATAAGAGGAGGAATACGTGGCTTCCTTTCAGCTCACAGGGAGTAACTAAGCATAAGACAGAGTTGTGTGTGTGTTCTAATTGTGTGACATAGCTCTAAAAAAAAGTTAGGCAACCTCAAGGGTGCTGATAAGAATTGGTGTCAGCGTTAGCTTATGGTAGGTGGTGCTACAGCTGCTTTACAGTAATTGCTTTCGCTTCATTCACATTATGTGGCCACTATAAATTTGTTGGTTGATGAAATATGTCAGGCCTATAATGAACTATTGGAGCTCAAATGAGGAAAATGAGGTATTTCTATGCTCCTATATTAAAAAGAATAATGTGTGACTGAATTAATGGTAGACACCTAGTGGAGTGTAGATTAACTGTTGCTGGGGAGTTGTGTGTAGGCCATATTATGGAGCCTAATGTTTTCTTATGTATGATAACAGGAAACAGTCTAGTTCATGCAAGGGTTTGTATGCAACCTCTCCAAAGTAAACCATACACAAAGTGGAATCAGAAGAATGTATACAATATAGCAACATTTCAGGTTACTTCTTTGTCAGTTGGAAGACATACTGAAATTTAAATCAGAGTATAGATATTAAATAGGTTAGGCCAGTGGTGGTGAAACTTTTAGAGACCGAGTGCCGAAACTGTGACTCAAAACCCACCACAGTGGTACCTTGTATAAAGGAATTAATTCGTTCCAAATGAAATTATGTTAAGCAAATTTTCCTTTATACAAATTCCCAAGGAATGCATTGAAAACAGAGGAATCCCATTTTTATGTTGTACGGATTCTCCCCATAGGCGAATATGTTAAGCAAATTTCCCCTATCTCCGGAATTTTTTATGTTGTACAGATTTTCTGTTATACAAACTGTTTGTTATACAAGGATCCACTGTAATTTTTTGCAAAGTGCCAATACAGTAACCTGAATACAGGTGGCTGTGAAAGGGCGAGGTCGGGTGTCCACAGAAATGCTCTGAATGCCACGTTTGGCACCCGTGCCATAGGTTTATCAACACTGGGTTAGGCAAAACATCTCATATTACAAAATATTCGCTGGGCGTTAACAATCTGTTATAAGTCACACTTAAAACCTAAGCATAAACATACAGTAATTTGTACAGAAAGCCACTCATTTTCCAGGAGTAAGAGGTCTAAGCTAGTAACAGCCAGTGGGGGAGCGATTTGACTGGTCTACCCCCACTGATCTTTGTGTCATCATTGCATCTAGTTTTTCCTTGAATGGATGTAGGTGTTCTCCTATCTTCCCGGTTCCTTCTATTTTTGTGTTGTGCTTGTTAGATTGCAGTTAGTGATAGGGACATCGTGTCCCCATTCAGCACTTAGGAATATTTTAAGTATAATAACGACTGTTTCAATCAGCCTCAATCTGGCTTTCAAATTGCCATTTCTGTCAATCAGTCTGGGTGGGTGGGTAGGGGATGAGAAAAGAGAAGAAAGTGAAGCTGTTCAAGAAAGCAGGATCTGTTATAGGTAAGCCCTTTGCATCCAGAAGGTTACCAGTCATTTTTGATGGTTAGCTGCTGTCACTCAGAGTGTTCAGTATTGGGTCAAATGGATAAATCATCTTAGGCTGGCTGCTATCCAACGACCATTAAAACTGCTTCAAACTGCTTGACGATGCAGTTAATAAAATTGTGTCTCCATGACCAGTGGACATTAAAGGGGGGGGGGGAATGTGACCATGCCCACTTAAGCGTGACCCAGCCGGTTTTGCAAATGCCTGGTCTTGAGGTGGTACAAAGCTTGTCTCAGTTCCGATGCGGATTTTTAACCAGTTCTTGGAAAATCCGCATCAAAACCTTTTTGTTCTGCTGTGTTGCGGTTCCCGCTTGTGGGCACACACAAGAAGAGCATTTTCAACCACGTGACCATTCCAGGGGAAAATCCACATTTTACTTTGATCCGGATTTTCTGTCTGTGGGATAGCAGCCTTAGGCTCTCCCAGGGCCCCTTTCTCTTGGTTGATCATAAAGGCACAGGGGGCTTACTGCAGTTGGCATGCAGGCGTCAGTTTGAAAAGCTGTGTCTCCAAAAATCCATTGTTTTTCATAAATCAAAAAAATAAAATAAAATTTAAAAAATGCTAATTATAGAGAATTCTACTTCTTTCCTGGGATTATTCTCTTAAAGCTTTTTTTTCTTCTGAAAGATAACAGAAACCTTAAGTAAAAAGTAATTGAAAGCTTGAGACCAGAAAAGTCTAAAGAGAGATATGTTTTCAGTGAAAAGTTCCATAGCTAAACTCCTACCTCCAGAACAAAGCAAGATTTTTGAAAAAATATATGTGTATGTGTGTGTGTGTGGGGATTCATAGACAGCCATCGATTTTTCCCACTGTTCTTACTAATCCAAGTTATATGTGGTACGGATGGCATGAAGAACACCGAGTCTAAGTGCAGAATCAAGTAAGCCATATCTGTTCCAACCTTGGCTTGGCATGCTGCATCTTCCTATGCTTGCACGTTTGGAAATGTTTATATTTTAAGTGTTTGTTAAATCAATATCTCATCTTTTTTGTGTGTCAAAAATGGCACTCGGGTCAGCTGAAAGCTGTACAATTCCATAAAAAATGACAAACCTCTCATACAGAAGTCTCTGCTCCCTTGATCTCCAAATTCTTTCCAATGGCAAGAAAATGGAACTGCTTTGTGACTTCCATTGAGTCTTAATCTGCGTTCCTAAATTCCTAGTCTAAAACTACTATGGGTGCAAAGAGGTAGATTTTTGCTATACCAAAAGATATCAAATGTGGGATCTAGAACACTCTACTACTACTACTACTACTACTACTACTACTACTACTACTACTACTACTACTACTACTACTACTACTACTACTACTGCACCGGAACCAGAACCAGCAGCAACAGCAGCAACAACAAAGAACATGGATCTGCATGTGCTATTTCATGTAAAAATATAAATGTAGAACTAATATAAATGAAAAACTAATGCAGGTGTAGATCGTGTAAATGGAGAACTAATGAAAACAATTCAAACAGGAACATATTTTGTTTATTGGCTTAGAAGAGTCAACTTATTTTATATACTTTTTTCCCTCATATTGTTTTTGATTGTTACTGTAACTGTCCGGAGTTCCTCTGGAAGATGGGAGGTATAGAAATAAATAAATAAATAAATAAATAAATAAACAAACAAACACATTTTGCCATTCTGGAGGAAAATGATCACTTGCTCAAAACAACAACGACACTTCACCAGGTTAGTACCAGTGTGAAGACGTTAAAGTCCTAAAACATGACTGTCACTGAACAGAAGATAAAAGGGCATGTAAGATCCATGAAACCTCATTATTGTATAATGGTTTTTATTAGTGGTCTATAAAGGAATCCTCTATTGTTGCATTTGTATTTTATTTTGTGTTGACCACACAACTATCCCTTATTCCACGGGTCCACTGGCAATCAAGACCATGAGTTTCCTTTAACAGTGGACTGTTCAAGGGTGCTTTCCCAACAGGAGCAGGTAGAATCATAATAAGCACTCTAAGAGGAGCAGAGGCCCGCCATGCAATTCTGTATGTTTGGAAAGGGTCCTTCCTGAATTTGGGAAGCCTGTCAAGTGTCCCATTTTGGCTGGGACACTACTGTGCTTCAGCCTTTTCCCCACCATCTTCCTGGAACACTTATTTTCCCGGAAATGTCCTGGGCAGCGGTGATTGACAGGAAGGGTTTTTACTGGCATAGCGGCAAGCTGCAGGGCAGGGAAAGCAGTGCCTTTGAAGCTGCCCTGGGTTTGGCTGGGGACTGGGCCAAGGAGGTGATGAGCTGGTGCAGCTGTGGCTCACCAGGGTGGGAGGGACAAAATGAGTGGTGTGCGCATGCACTAGCATTTGTATTTGTGCACATGCACGCTAGTGTACATGCACGCATGACACCTCTTTCCTCCCGTCCCAGCCAGCACCGGGGAAACCTTGACAGCTATGCCATGGGCTCACAAATATATTCCTCCTGTTCTGAACTGCACTGCTGCAAACCTCACCTCTCTTTCTGTGATGAGAAGGGGAAAGAGTTTTTCTCACGTTCCAATCTAAGTTATCTAACCTAGTTGGGTGAGGAATCTCAGCCAGGAGTTTTGGACAAATGAGATCAAAACATTGTTTTTTACCTCCTCTTGAATGATTCTCACTTATCTTCTTGCTGTGTGACACAGGCTATAAACTCCCCAGCACCACCCCCGCCTTCCCCCAAATCAGCTTGAAGGAAGAAAGCCTATATATATTTTTTTTAACTTGAGGGCAGTATATAAAAGGAATGTGCCTCTCCAAAGAGGAATCTGCTAGGAGTATACTCCATCACCTTGAGGTTTCTTGTCAGTACGGTATACATCACTTCTCTGGACCTTGAAGCAAGGCTTAGTTAGAAGCATGTGAACTTGATCTTCTCTCTGCCTTGTGGTCTCTTGCTTCTCTTGGCTTTAGTACGAGGGTGCTTGGCTTTGCTGCACAACCAAGATGCCTCCATCCATGCTCGAGGCAGATGATTCATCTTCAACCCTCCACCCATTGCAGAAAACTAATGAACTCTGCAAAAAGTAAGGACAAGTTTTTCTGTACCACAAACACAGCACTCCCCCCAATTATTGCGGGAGTCTGGTGCCTGATCCACCCGCGATAAAGGAAAATCCGTGAAATGCAGACGCTTGAGTAAACTGACCTTGGGCTGCTCCTGCCGGCTGCATTTCCAAAGAGAGGTTTTTAATCCCCTCCTGACACCTCAGCAAACCTTGCTGCCAGGAGGTCAAGGTCTGTTTGCTGAGGTGCCAGGAGGGGGTTAAAAACCTCTCTTTGGAAGCCTGCTTCACTCAAGAAAAAAATTGCGATATACTGAGACCATAATACAGTGGTACCTTGTATAAAGGAATTATTTCGTTCCAAATGAAATTATGTTAATCAAATTTTCCTTTATACAAATTCCCATAGGAATGCATTGAAAACGGAGTGATTCCAGAGCAATCCCATTTTTATGTTGTACGGATTTCGCCCTATAGACTATACTGTTAAGCAAATTTCCCCTATCTCCGGAAATTTTTATGTTGTACAAATATTAGGTTATACAAGCTGTTTGTTATACAAGGGTCCACTGTATATGAATCGCGTTGCGGCGGGGGGCCGCTGTACCACAATTCTCCATTCTAGGAGTTCTACCAACCTGGCAGTTACCTCCTGTTGTTGCCCCAGTACTAATTTCTGCCAGGTACACCAGTCACATTGAGGCACTTGTGTGGGTAGCGTTCAAACAGCTCCTCCTTCAAATCATGTGAAGTTTAAAACTGAGGGAATTCCTAAGGAGGTTTGCGATAAGGCTGTTGTTAAAATTAAAAGGCCAGGGGTCTGCCTATGAAGTTACTTTGTTCTGGATTCTGGGCTCAATTAATTTGATATCCAGAAGGCAATTTGGAAAACAAGTTGTTTTTGTTCTTTGGATCGAGCTCCCAGAACCACCACTACCACACACAACTCCAGGTCACTGGGCATGCTGAATGGGAGATTAGAACATAAGAACCTAAGAAGAGCCATCCTGCTGGATCAGGCCAAAGGCCCATCTAGTCCAGCTTCCTGTATCTCACGGCGGCCCCACCAGATGCGTTTGGGAGCGCATGAGACTAGATCTCTGTCTCCTGATACCACTCCCCTGCATCTGGCAGAACTGGAGCCCCAACTTCAAGATCTACATTTAAGATTTAATTTAAGTTTAAGCATTTAAGAAGCTGTTAAAAACTTGGCTTTATACAGCCGCATTTGGCGATCAAGGAGGCTGATTTATTTTATAAGTAGGTGTTATGAGTTTATTTGTCTGCCTGTTTTTCTCCATCTTGCCTTAGTAATGTTTTGTATTCTTGGCTTTTCAAATGTTGGTTCTACTGATTGTTGTTGGATTTGCTTTTTGTTTTTTAATGTCATATTGTGGAACCGATTATTATTTTTCTCTGTATTTAGTTGTATGCTATTCTTTGTTAACCGTCTGGGAAAATCTGGTGCTATATAAATAATATATAACTATAACTATAACTATAACTATAACTATAACTATAACTATAAATATAGATAGATAGATAGATAGATAGATAGATAGATAGATAGATAGATAGATAGATAGATAGATAGATAGATAGATAGATAGATAGATAGATAGATAGGTAGGTAGGTAGGTAGGTAGGTAGGTAGGTAGGTAGGTAGTATCCAGCAGCTCTATGGTGTGTATTAGACATGGGCACGGAGCGGCAAAATTCTCGTTTCCATTTTCGGTTCTCGTTATCGTTACGTAACGGGTAACAGTAACGAGAATTACTCCGCTCCAGCTCGAACCCGAACCAAAAAAGAAAAATTGGGTCTGATTTTTCGTTGTTCGTGGCATCGCGGCGATTGCGCGATGCCAAGCGGCACAGAAAAAAAGTTAAAAAAAAACCCAATTCCCAGCCAAAAAAGCAGGTGAAAATATGCCTGCCTCAGTGAGGGCACCTACCAGAGGGGTGGTTTCTGGGGGGGTCCCTGGCCTCCCCCCTCCTGTCCTGGGCTGCTGGTACCAGGCTGGGGGGGGGGCATCCTCGTCGTCTCCATTTGCCATGCGGTGGGGGGGATGCAAAATGGCAACCACAATATTTATTTTTAAATTGTGGTCCAAAAACCCACCAAAGCACCACAGAAACATTTGAAAATTAGGTATTTTAAATGCCTGATTTTTTTATAGTAGCAGCAGTGGGTTTTTCTTGCAATAAAACGTCTCCATTGATTTTATTTTATTTTATTTTATTTTTATTTTTTTACACCTGCGCAATGATGGGCTGGCCATGGGATGGGACCATGCAGATTTTTGGACCCATTCCACCAATCGCATGGCCAGGTCTTGACTGAGACTTCTGGATGTGCCAGAGGGCATAAAAAGCCACTAACCCTAACCCTAACCCTAACCCATACGCCAGCACACTGTCCTTCTTAGTGGGTCAGAGGCACCCAGAGGTGCAGCCCACTAACCCACCCTAACCTTAACCGTAACCCTAAGCGTAGCCCTTACCCTAACCCCAACCCTAACCCAGATCCGTATGCAAGTACACTTTCCTTCTTAGTGGGTCACAGGAACCCAGAGAGGTGCCTCCCACAGCCCACTATCCCCTACCCCTATCCCATTCCCTAACCTGTACGTCAGTACGCTACTACGCTCCCCTTCTTAGTGAGTCAGAGGCACTCAGAGAGAGAGGTGTCTCTGCCACTTACCCCCCACCCTAACGTAATGTATGGTACGCAGTGGCTTTGTGTTATGCTTCCCTTCCCTTCCCTTCTTAGTGGGTCAGACGTCAGAGGCACCCAGAGAGGTGCCTCCCAGAGCCCACTTACCCCAACCCTAACCCTAACCCAACCCAAACGACAAACAACAAACGGAAATGACAAATTTTTGAAAATTATTGTGACAAACGCAAATGAGCCGAAACGAACCCGTCCCGACAATCGAAAACTCGACATGTCATTTTTTCTGGTCGTGCCCATCTCTAGTGTGTATCAAGGATGAAAATGAAGGATGTCCGTAATTTGAGAAGAATACAGCTTGGCTCAGGTTTTCCTCAAACGATGAAGAAAAAGGATTTATCAGGTTCTTGAAAGCTTCTGTTGGAGGGAGAGGAATATGCTGGGTTGTTTTGTGAACAATTTTCTTCCCACCTGTTAATGGAATTAGCTTGCCACCAGCCAGAGTCTCACCTCCTTTTCTTGCTGTGTCCCCTTCATAAATCAGTGGTGGCGGAGTTACTTTTTTTAGCGACAGGCCCACCGATGCCAAGAGTTACACTTATAGCCTCCATCTGAGTAAGCAAGTGTTCCATAATCAGCCCATTAGTGTGCAGATTACATTTTCCCATGACTAATGATAAAGAGTGCACTACAGATCGTTAGGTCTTCTAATCTTCACTTCCCAAACAAGGATTTGCTGTAACCCTGCAGAGGGGAGATGTGTGCCTTCACCATTATTAGATTAATGTAACACATTCATGTTCAAAGTAATAGCACTTCCCACAGCTTTCCTGAGCACTCGTTAATGTACAAGTATCATCAACAAGTAATGAATCAAGGCGTCCAGGATTGTTCCTTAAAACCCATTACTTTGCATCTCTTTAAGCTCAAAGACACGAATGACAAATAAACCAGGAAAAACAGTCGCTCCTTGGACCACAAATCTGTGAAGACTTCTGGTTCAGCAAAACCTACAGTGCAGCATCAGGACTTGGCAGCAGTTTGCTGAAGACAGGGAAAACACGCTTTCCTTTAAACACCAAAACCACCTCACCTTTCCAGTGAGACTTTTCTCCCTAACCACAAATTATTCACGTCAATATTAGTCAGTCTATCTTTACATGAGAGCATCTTCAGGAGCTTCTGGGATGATTCCCCCATACTGGCTGGAGTACTGTGCCCTAGTGTTGCTTAGTCTAGTCACCAGAGGAGGCCTATAGGATCAGTGGGTATTGGGTGAGTTGACTCTGCATAGTCCACTGATGCTATGGGCCTACATTTCTTCTTCCTTTTTAAATAATAGGTTATATTGTAGTATTGTACTGTGTTTTTATTGTTGACTATATGATTCTTATATTTCATTTTATAGAGAGAGAGCATTTTTACTAAAACACATTATGGGTGTGTCTAACCACACTTGGCCAATAAAAAAGTATTCTATACGAAACAACGGGACTTCAGCCAAAATACTGTATAATGGGAATAGTTGTATACCATTGTATCATAAAGTTATCTTAACCCTTCTTAGATGTTCGTTCAGTACAAATGAATCCACAGAGGGCATCTTGTTTCTTTGGTGGTTGTAGACGATTCCCCAAAATAATGGGATCAAGGCTCGTTTTTTCCACCTTTACAGGAATAAGATCTCTTGTATACTACATTGATAAGAAATACTCATAAATACTCTTGTCCTGGGGGGCAGAGGGAGAGGATTATCTTGACACATTGAGATACTCCAGTTATAAAACAAAATCAGCCAATGGTAATTTTTTTCACTCTTCCAGCACTTTTAATACATCTGCATTTCCAAACGAAACCCACATTTGTGCAAAAAAAAAAAAAGTTTTACTTTCTGCCAAATATGAGGTTTTCTGTGCAAAATAGCACTCCTTACCTTCTTCTCATTACTTCAACCCACAGGCAGAAAATTTTGGGGAGGGTGAATCATTCTCACTTGAATGAACAAATAGGAGAATATTTACATCTTCACAGTCTAAGACTATGGATGTACAAATATTTGCTGATGTATCTCTCTTTAAAAAACAAAACAAAAATCAAGTCTCAACATGACAGGATTGCTTGGTAAGGAATTTCCAAGATTTGCAAAAGCTGTCCTTTTGCATGAGAGCATGACACCCCACCCCATTGCATCCCTCATGTCTCTGTGCAATTCTGAAAAACAAAACAAAACAAAAACCTTACCTTTTATGAAGCTAAACGAACATTCACCGCAAGCAAAAAAAAAAGCCAAGCTGATTGCTCATGGGAAGAATGTCAATGTGTCAAGAACAGCCCCTAAATGAATGCTTAACCAGAAAAATTGCAGCTCGGTATCTGTCTGATTATCATGTAGCACATATGCTGAGCAACAGAACTACAATGCAGTGACCTTGCTGCTTGACCAGCTTTCCACATTGAAGTCACTTACAGCAATTAAGAGGCGTGTGTGTTACACTGCACACTTACGGCCCTATCTATTTTGTACTCAATGGAGCAAGCTGTTGACAATGCATGGCTCTCGGTGTGGTGCTGCACATTTTTTTCTCTTATCTATTTCCTGGTCAGTGGAGCAAAATGTTGACAATGCATAGCTTAAAGTAGTTGGCTACATATAGTAGCCTTGAGGGGAGCAGAATTGGTGCCTGCTGCCTTGGTGAAGATGAAGAGGTGTTGAGGTGGTCAATTCCTGAAGGCCTTTCTAGCAGGAAAGTGGATCTGCTTCAGCTGAATCTTGACTTTCACGCCAAATCAGCTCGATTTGAACTGATGTGTATGAGGCATGGATCTAAAAAGAAGAGCTACATTTGGTTAGGAAATCAAATAGGAATGTCTGAAGCGTTGAGACTGATTTGGAGATTTGGACAATTAGATCCAGTGGGTAAATCCAGGCAGTGGCCAAGATCATCTTGCCTAATGAGGCCGGCATAATCCAGTTGGTGTAACTTTTGGAGGTGCACCATCTCAAGCACCATAGACACGAGGGACCTATTGAGTCTTGCATGACTCGTTGTAATTGATAATGATTATGTTGATTTCATTATCTGGGGCAAATTTCCCTCCAAATGTCATACCATTTGCATAGCTGTGCAAGAGGATTTAAGCCAGTGTCTCCAACATGATCAAATAAGGACAGCAAAATGGGGATGAGAGGAGACGAGCTTTGCTTCTTAAGGGTTGTGACATGCAGTCCAGGACCGGGACAAGTGTTTCACCACTGCTTTTGAGTCATAGTACTTGCAGGGAGGGACTGTGTGAGGTCTGAGTTGGCGGTGAACAGTTTCTAGTTGCTGATTATTCTCAAACCCCTCCTCCCTTTCCTTCACACCATGTTATATTCTTAATTAGAGCAGTTAAGCTTAGTCCTCTGTTTATCAATTTGCTTGCTGTATATGCATCTCTAAATTTTAGGTAGTCTGAATCTCACACCTGTCCCTACCCTGTTGACTCTTACATTGTGTTGATATGTCTGATTTGCTTTCTCAGTATGGTTAATTTTAATCTCTCTCTCTCTCTCTCTCTCTCTCTCTCTCTCTCTCTCTCTCTCTCTCTCTCTCTCTCTTTCTCTCTCTCTCCCCTGCATACATACTGTATGTGTGAAACTTTGTCTTCATCTGCATTCTACCCAGAAGCATATTTGTTTTATCCACAAGGCACATATTTTATGAGGATATTGCAAACTTAATTCATATTGCAATGGTGAACCACAGCAACAAGCATAATTATTTTCAGTTTTTATTACCCATTTCATTCCCATTTGGGAGCGTAAAGAATGATACTTGATTTCCAATCCATATTATCTCCTCATTATTTCAACGGACATAACTTACCATTTCCACAGTTGCCCTTGCCATTATATTGCTTCTGATCGTTAGATTGACTTGATCGCGAGGCATCTCTGCGCCAGTAATACTTATTCCCACATTAGATCTCAAAGGCCAGAGATGGGGAAGCAGACCGGTTTACATTTGTCCCCAGGTGGTAGTGGGAGTGAAAGCGATGACCCCTTTTGTGGTAAAGAAAATAACAGGAAGAAAATCAGTAACATTAATTTTAATGTTTTGATTGATTGGGTTTGTTTTACATTTGTTTGTATAGCTGAATTGTATGGATTTTCTTCTTGTGAACCGCCCAGAGTTCCTTCAGAAAGTTGGGTGGTATATAAATATAAGTCCGTCCGTCCGTCCGTCCGTCCGTCCGTCCGTCCGTCCGTCCGTCCGTCCGTCCGTCCGTCCGTCAGTCAGTCAGTAAGTAAGTAAGTAAGTAAGCAATAACAGTAGTGGAGGTGAAGGGTTAATGGTGTAGGAAAAGCCAGGCATGGGGTGGGGTGGGGGGAGTAGCCATTGAAAAGGTGAGGAAGGAAGTAAAGAAGATCCCTGAGGGAGGGAGAGGTGAAAAACCCAAGGGGGGGGGACGGGACAATGAAGGTGGGGGAAGCAGAAATGGGGGGGGGAGCAGAATCCTGTATCTTCCTTGGGAATGGTTCTGGATGGAGGACCTCCCCGAAGCCCAACAATGGGGAAAGGTGATGATCAACCCCCCCCCATGAAGAGGGAGGAGGAAGAAGAAGGAGAGAGGGGTCAGACGCTTAACACCATCTTACTGCAGAAAAGAAAGAGGCAAGGGAGTGGAGAAAGAAGGGCAGAGAGGAAAAGGCTCAGACAGAGGAGAGAAAGGGAAGTGAATGTATCAGCGAGAGGAAAGAGGAAGTGTGGTGGAACCCCCTGATCTGTGGGTCTCCCCTGACCTGAGATTCTAGGACCCTGGATGTGAGACCGAGGGAGGAGAAACTGTGCCCCTGCTGCCAATATCACCAAGAATGAAGGTCAAGAGAGGACAGGGACATTGATGACAGATCCTTTTTCACTGCAAGCTAGTTGATATGTCCATGAAGATTCTGAGTCATCCAGGTGATGTTCTCTGGAAGTTGTGTCATGGCACAAGAAAAGAAATCCAGTTGCCATGACTCAACTTCCAAATGATAGTTGATATTTTTGTAACCTTTGGATCAGACACCTTTATTCATTCAGGAAGACGGACCAGCCACTCACACCCCTCCCCACACAGGTGAATCTTCATACTTCTCAGTCTATCAAGTTTTTAAAGGAATTTTAAAATGCTCAGCACAGCACTCCCTGGAGCTAACGGCCTGAAATTTGGCACTATGTAACTTCTATCAAGTCTCCTAATAATAATAATAATAATAATAATAATAATAATAATAATAATAATAATAATAATAATAATAATAATAATAATAATAATAATAATCCCACCATACTGGGATCTGCTCGCATAATTCACCGATACATCACATAGTCCTAAATGCTTGGGAAGCGTTCGACTAGTGATTGGTAATACAAAATCCAGCGTAGTTAGCTGTGTGGTTAATAATAATAATAATAATAATAATAATAATAATAATAATAATAATAATAATAATAATAATAATAATAATAATAATAATAATAATAATAATAATAATAATAATAATAAATAGAGCCACATTTTGGTTTTTCAATACAAGTCAAGGCAGGCCATCTGGATTTGTAAACTGTGACTTGGATCTAAGCCCTCAACCAAATTGGAGATGGTTGGAATTTGCTCCCCTCCAAATTGGGGTCCAGTTCAAAGTGCCAAATTCAACTCTGAACTGAAGTGGGAGGATAATGCACAGTCACGCTTGGTAGCAATCTTTTGTATGCTATGCTGAGTTCTCTGGGAAAAAACCAAATATTTGGATTCATTTTAGCTTACAAACAAACCCCCCACTCTTTTCCTTTATGGATTTCAGCATGGTAAATGAGCAGATATTTAAACATTAAAAACTGAAAACCAATTGTCATCAAAATAAAAAAGCAGAAAAATACATTTAGAAGGGACTGAATTGGCCAATTAAAGTGATTTGGCAAACATGAGTATTTTGAGCTAGATATGACTACAACAGTGACGAGGAACCTCCAGCCTGGAGCCCGCTAGGGGTCCCTTTGCGTGACCACAATTTCTTTTGGCTGCTACTTCTCTTTAATGATGGAAAAGCAGAGATTATTTACATTTCAAACATTCTGCACAGTTAGGCAGACGAGGAAACTAGCCTGGGAACGGAGATGTGCAGACAGGAGAGCTTTGCACTGGCAAGCAAATCAGTCCTAAGTAGCCGTGCACATAATTGACTTGTGCTTCCGGATTGTGCTCGATGGGAAAACATCCACATTGGTGAGGACTACCTCTAGACCAGGCATGTCCAAACTTCGGCCCTCCAGATCTTTTGGACCACAGCTCCCACAGTCCTTTGTCATTGGTAATCTAAGCTTAGAATTCTGGGAGTTGTGGTCCAAAACATCAGGAGGGCCGAAGTTTAGACATGCCTGCTCTAGACCATTTTGACCCCACTTGCTCTTTCCTGACCCAAATCTCGGGTCATGCACTGATGGAAGACAACAGTGTAAGACCTCTTCCCATCTGGATTTCGGCCCCAAGGTCAAAACATCTTTCCCAGTGTTGGCAAGCAGCAATGATCAGTGGTATCAAGAGACAGATATCTAGTCTCGTGCGCTCCCAGAGGCATCTGGTGGGGCCACTGTGAGATATAGGAAGCTGGACTAGATGGGCCTTTGGCCTGATCCAGCTTGGCTCGTCTTATGTTCTTATGTTCTTATGTTCTTAATAGGAGATGAGAGAGTTTCGAAAAGGTAGAACTGAGAGGACATGGTATGAAACCCAAAGGAAGCTTGTCATGCCTTACCTTGAGTGCCGGAAGTGATTGCCCCAGATACACACACACACACACACACACACACACACACACTGGAGATTTTACAGGGACCACAATAATTTTTTTAAATGTTGTTTGGATATGTCCAGGAACCAGATTTTTATGTGACGACAGTCTCAGCTAGCATCAGATTTAACTATCATAACCCAACAAATATATACAGGTCCTCACTACCACACCAGTAGGAAAGCTCTTTCCACTTTTCTGTTGAGCAGCTCCACAAGTGTAAAATGATACTGCTAAGGGAGGAGATGAAAGAATACACTTGAGAATTTATTACAATAGTCAGCCAAAGTTACACAATTTATCAAAGTAATATATGAGCATTAAAGTCTATATCCGTGAAAGAGCATGTGCAATAAAATTTCCATTGGAAGTACTGTGTGTTCCTTCAGGCTGGATAAAACACAGAAATGAATGAGAAAGCTAAGAAGACACAATTTTCACAGACTGTTTTCAATCAGTCTTGCAATGGTAGGTCGTTTCAACTTTGGGGTTAACACTGGATTTCATTTCAGATGGCAACTACTTGTCAAACACATGCTATGCAAAAGTCAAGTTACTTGCTATACAAACTGGGACTGACCCACCCTGAGCTGGTTTAGAGCTGGTGGCCTGAAGTAAGTGTGGGGGCACTATGCAGCCTCACCCACTTTGGGAATGTGCTTGACCTCCAGTGTCAAAGCTCCTACACTCATCCCCCACTATATTGCGGTTCATATACTGTGGTCCCGGTATAGCGTGGAACAGCAGTATATGAAACCAAGGGGTTTCCTGGGGTAAGCTGTGTGGGCCTGTTTGTGGCCTCCTGCACTTACCCCAGGCCTGGTGCTGACCCAAGCAGGCTTCCAACGGGCTTCTCAGGCCTGTCGGAGGCCCTGGGAGTGGTTTCTGACAAACCAGAAGTGACTTCCGGATCACCAGAAACCACTTCTGTAGCCTCCGACGGGCTTCCCAGGAAGCCTGTCAGAGGCCAGTTCAGGGCAGCACCAGGCCTAAAGTAAATGGAGGAAGCCCCAAACAGAACCCCCCTCCAGTCCCGACCTGACCCAGTTTCCACATAACGTGGATTTCTCTTTTATCGTGGGTTGGGTTGGGTCCCTAACCTCCGTGATAAGTGGTTGATTACTGTACCAGATTCCTCTTTTCCTCCTGTCCCTGAACCCAGGAGTTAATGACTTAATTCTCAGAGCTAACATTTCCACAATTTATGCGATTGCTCTTACGCTGCTTAAAATGATCAGCATTTCTTCACATCCATTTATCGATGAACATTTCTTCTAAACAATCATTGATTGACAAAGAAGAAAGGAATTTCTTGAACTTCTCTGGCAATGTGTCCATTGATTCTAAGAATAAAGATAAGTGCTCAGTATGTGTTTTCAGAGTTTCTGCTTTCTTGAGCTTTCTTGAGCTACAAGTCAACATCTTACCATTTTTGTTGGTCGTAGCCTGCACCGTTGACCCTCTCAAAAGCTGTGGAACGAATCCTAAATACAAAGTTGTTCTTAAGAGAATGTAACCCAGTTATACAATGCCACATTTGGTCAGGCAGTGGGATGTTCTAATGTCAGGGCTATAGAATTGGGTTTAAGATTTTTGAGATTCAGTCCAAGGAGAAGATAATAATTCCCTGCTCCTCTTCTTCTGGCTTTGGGCGAGATGCAGAAGGAAATAGTGGAGTGCCGAAGAGCTGCTTCTAGGTGCCCTGCCAATCTCAGAGTGCAAATCTTGATGTGTTGACCCAGCAGTCTTCTGACACAAAGCCCCACTTTAGCTATGGCCACAGTGAATCTAGCAGCAACTTAAAAACTCAAACAGTTATTTCTAGCATCAGCTCTTGCCTCCTTCAACAGATGCAAAGAGGGACACAGCAACAGCATCAAATGCCACTTAGGCATTCATGGAACAATGGAGAATGATTTTTTTAGCATTAAAAGAATCAAAGAACACACTTCCAGAAAGGAAACATGGCATATGAGATCAGCTGCAGTCAAAAACAAAACAAAACAAAAAAGCCAACTAGGTATTCCTTTAATTCTAAGATATTTCCATCTCATTAATTGTCTCTGAATTTAATGGTGGCAGATGGGAAGACCAGGTATTCCTTTTTGAAGAATCTACTGCTGGTGAACAACTGAGAACCATCTTCAGTACAACCGAGGACAAACAGGGGGTATTTATTAGGGAAATCTATTGGCTTTGAAGGAGAAGTGTCCAAACAAGATGGAACAGACCTCTCTGTGCATCTCAGGATCATTTACAAGATGACATTTCAAGAGGCCTACAGTTACGCTCAGGTCTGTTCACACATTCACACAAAACTCTGAAATTTGATCTGCCATGTTGGGGATTCTAATGCTGAAATAAAAGCTTGGTTGTGGGACAGGGAAGGCAGAACTTAGTAGAAAGTGACTCAGATAAAGGAGAAAATCTCTGAGCTCTGCGGAAGGCTCAGATTAATCTTTCTAAACTCCATATCTTGTCTACATGACGCTTCACATCCAGGTATGGCAAAAAGAGATTCTGCTATCGCTTACTAGACTGGCCACATTCCAGAATTTTCTTTCATTTTTCTCTTAGGTCAGGGGTGTCCAAACTTTGGCCCTCTGGATGTTTTGGACCACAACTCCCCGAATTCCAAGCCTGTGATGTCAATGACAAAGGACTGTGGGAGTTGTGGTCCAAAACATCTGGAGGGCAAAAGTTTAGACACCAGTGTCTTAGGTAATGACCCTGAGTTTTCATTTACACTCAAGGCAACTGGAGATGGGTACGAACTTCCAAACTAGTAGTTTGTGCTGGTTGATTTAGCAGCTTAACAAGCGTTTGGCACTTCAAATCTCCACCTCCTCTAGTGGGAGCTCACTCAGAGGTAGTGGCCTGGCTCCCCTGCCCCGCCTTTTCCAGGAACTGGCTTCTTATAGGTGCCCACAGGAGGAGGTGGGGTTTTGAAGTGTGGAATACCTGCTCAGCTGCTAAACGAACTGACATGAATGGCTGAACTGGTGGTTTGTGTCCATCTATACTTAAAACTAATAGATGTGTGGATGAGGGATGCAAGAATGACCTCTTCTGCAGGACTGAATTGGATTGGATCTTCTTTTCTGCGGCCATGCCTGTTCTTCTTCTTTTGCTTCTCTTTTACTACTTACTTCTGGCCTATATTTGGAGAAACACACTTTCTTCTTCCTGTGGATCTCTGCATATGTTCTAGAGTGGGTGCCCATGAAGCAATCTAATTTGGACACATGTGTGGGGGGCAAGCTACTGACCAGGGACACTAATGTGGTTACTTCACGCCCTTCTTTGTTCCACAACTAGTTTTGTACCATGACAGCATTGATCATGATCATGTGGTTTTGTCCCTGTTTCAGTGTTCACATGGTCATGATAACTTTTCTTGTGACAAGTGTTACCTCACGGTCTTGTACGGTGACAAACACTGGATTTGTCTAGCTTCCTTTTTCTTTTTCTTTTTCTTTTTTGGACGTAAAAAAATCTTTTTTTGATATTTTGCTTATGAAAAGTTAAAAAAACCACCCTGGACACAGTTTTCTGAGAGAAACGAATATTTTGTTGCATGACAGTCGTTACTACCCAGTGACTTGTCTCAGAAGAGAAAGCGGGAACAAAGAGTGACAAGGGAAAACCCTACCCCAGCACCAAGTACAGTATTATTGTGCTTAGCACCCGTTCCGGGGGCGTGGTTGAGGCAAATTTCAGTAGTTGCGTGACAGACATGAAGTAACTTTTTTTGTACTGCTTCTAAGTGCAACACTAACAAAGACAAAACGGGCATGAAGTAACCGCCTAAGAGAGCATCCTCTTTAGAATGAGCAAATATTTCACCTATTTCCCTCTCTTTGGGTGTCTTGCAAAAGTGTCACTGGGGAACAAAATTTGCTTCAACGTATTTATTTATTTATTTATTTATTTATTTATTTATTGGATTTGTATACCACACCATTCTAGCCCAAAGGCTACTTTGGACAGTTATAGAAGCAATCCCTTCTTTATCTGTGACAGAGAACAGTCTTCCCTTAACACGGCCAGCTCCCTTTTCTGATTATCCAGGAATGAGGATCAGTTGGGGAACAGCTGTGAATTCGTCTGGGGGAATTTATGGCTGAGCCAGGAATAGGGTGCACAGCCCCTGGAAAAGGTTAAAAAAACAACATGTGCACAAACCAAAGCACAGATCATGTCAGGCCACATCCAAGCCAGTTGAGGGCAGCTCAGTCCTGATTTGTACAGGAAATATTGGGATACAGTAACCCCCCACCGGTCGCGGGGGTTAGGGACCCACCCCACCCGTGATGCAAGAAAATCCACGATATGCGGAAGTGGGTGGGGGCCCCGGGGGGCGGGGCAGCATCTTACCTCCCGCCGCTGCCCTCCCGTGCGGCCCAAAGCTTCTCAGGGGAGGCTGGTTGAGTGGCGTGGATCAACCCGATCACTCAGCACCACCCCTCCCGGCCACCCCGAGCCTTCTTGGGGGAGTCTGGTTGAGCGGCGCAGAGCGACCCGATAATTCCATGCCGCCCCTCCCAGCCACCCCGAGCCTTCCCGGGGGAGCCTGGTTGAGCGGTGCGGAGCAACCCGATCGCTCCGCGCTGCCGATCCCGGCCACCCCGAGCCTTCTCGGGTGAGCCTGGTTGAGCGGCACAGAGCGGCCTGATCGCTCAGTGCCACCCCTCCCAGCCACCCTGAACCTTCCCGGGGGTGAGTGGGAGGGCGGCGTGGAGCGACCTGATGCCCCCATCGCCCTCCCACACCCCCTGGGGCTTCTCAGGGGGCAGGGGGCGGCGTGGAGCGACCCGGCCACCCCCCCCCCCCACGGTGCAGGTCCTGCGATCCCGCAATGTAGCGGGGCCGTGGTACCTGAACTGCGAAATGGCGGGGGGTCACTGTACCAATTAGATCAGATGGTATTCGCTCACCTCTGATGTTTCTCTTTTGAGGTGAGATTTTTCTATGCCACTCCATGTGCAAAATCCCCTAGGGGGCTTTCAAAAATATAAATATACAATTTTTTTAAACTCACAAATTGTTTTCTGCAGTGGTCACATGGTTCTAAAGCAACGGGAAATGTACAAGCCATGTTTATATTCTGAGGGGTATCAGGCCAAGATATGGATCACCACTGGGTCACATTTCAATTATCCTAAAGCAGTTGAGCGATGTCTAAGAGTAGCAAATGGTGCTTCTGAGTGTGTGTTAAGTGCCTTTGTCATAACATTCAGTTATTTCACCAACCTCTTTCCGGTCATTCACTTCTTTAGACTCAAGACATCACGTTAATATTCATTGTTGTGGATATCGCAGCGAGGGAGCTGCTCTGCTACGTACGAAACCCTGACCCAGAGTCAGGTCATCTACGAATGATTTAGCACTGGGTTCCCCACGAATGTGTGGTGCGTTACGGGCGAAAGGCAGCCCCCTTCCGGCCACACTCTGCTCCTGAGATGGATGGCTCTCCGCACCGGGCCAGGCGGCCCGGCTATCCGAGGCCAACTGAGGCTCCTCGGCAGTGCAGTATCGTTACATTTAGGGGGGATTCTGATTTAGAGGCATTCAGTCATAATCCCACAGATGGTAGCTTCACCCCATTGGCTCCTCAGCCAAGCACATACACCAAAGGTCTGAACCTGAAGTTCCTCTCGTACTGAGCAGGATTACTATCACTAAAACTGTGTTGAGGGCTGGTTTACAATAGATTGCAGCAAGGGATTAATGTGGATATCAGTTATGGACATTGTTGTTATTCAATAATTCTAAATAATGGGTTTTATTGATTGATTGGAATCCATCAAGTGAGAATAAAGATTGGAATGTTCGGTTTTTAGGGGTGAACGTTTGGGGAAGTTTTAAGCATCAGCTGCCGTAATTTTAGAAACTGAGCACCTCAGTATTTTTAGCAGGATACCATTGTTAACAAGAACTCGTTCTTTTCCAAAGCACAGCAAGGAAGTCTTCAATTGAAAAAGATAGCACACCATCAGCAGCAAGTGCTGACAAGAACAGATGCGTGCAAGCATCACAAAAGTGTAGGACAGATGTTTAGAACAGCCATAAAATGCACTTGTGGAGATCATAGGAACTCTATTCATTTCCTTATCTCTCCGGCAAGCAAAACCCCAAAAAACCTTGTCAGCATTTAATTCTCCTGGCTCAGTCAAATTCTTCATCATCTTCTTCTTTTTTTCATTAGATCGGAAGCGATAGATGGGGCCTGAGAGCTTATGACAAAGTGAGACTAACAAAACATATTGCCATCATTGAGCCTGGCAGTCTCCAGTGCTGTGCAAACATTAATTAAATGAGCAAAGATTGCACATCATACACAAAAGTTACTTCTAACCATTTGCTAATGAAGCTCAGTCCATTGCAGACCTCGCACCCTGCCTTATTCTTCATTTTCCTCTTTCTGAAGGTGAATTCTGAAGGTGGCTGCCAATAAATGGCCCAGAAAAGCTCCACACGTCCAGGAGATTAAATGGTGAGTGTAAAGAGTGTGTATAGGATTTGAGTGCAGCTTTCAAAAGAGTTGTGGAAAAGATCTATAAGCAAATCTAGATGATTTTTTTTTCATGAAAGTTTGGCAAGCACAAACTTTCATCCCCCCCCTCCATTTTACCCATCCTTCCAGAGAAATAACTTCGATTGGTCATTCTAGGGATGAAAGTCCTTGCTTGTCTCCTTCTTGTGAAAATCACATTTTCCTCATTGCCTTAAAAAGAGGACATTTTCTGTCAGCACCAGTGATAATTTTTGCCCTTGTGAGAACATTTGTTGTGCAAGAAATGCAAACTTTGCCAAGCGGAACAGCTGCTTCAGTTTTTCATGGACTGTTCAGAATTAAAAGCATTGGACAGGTTGCTTGCATCTTTTAAAACAACCAGTCACTAGTACTGCACTTTGTATGTGTGCTTTGTTTTCTCAAAGGGAAAGCTCACTAGTTGCACACAGAGACATTTTATACATTGAGAGAGGGGATGAGGAAGTAGAGACATTGCATGGAGCAGAAGAAAGTTCTGGAAGTGGTGCAGAGGGGGTGATAAAAAGGGGGCAGGGCAGTCTGGAGTAGAAATGTGGGGCAATCATCAAATCCAAATGGGAGTTGCAAGTAAATGAGTTTCCCAAATTCCCAACCCCAGCACAACAGAGAGGTTGGCAATGAGGGATGGGAATTCCAATGGTTGTGGCAGCTGGAGCAGGCTGTAAAGGCACAGTAGTGGGTCTTGCATTGAGGAAACTCCAGCTCCAACATTTGTGAGCTCCAAAATTGTTTCGGGGAGATGGAAGCCACCTGTGTGTCCGATTATCGGGCTTTGGGGATGGTCATGGAACAAAAAACAAAATGTTGTTTTGTCACTTTGTTACATAACAAAATGTAATGAAATGAAACAAGGAAGCAGCATTTTGTTACAGACGAAACAAAATGGTGGGTTTTTTTCGGTGTAAACAAACTGTCTTGTCTCATCTATAAAATGGCTCTGTTTCCCTTACCTGCTGGGCTGAGAGGATCTGTCGCCTTCGCTGCCGCCACTGAAGAGTCGCCACCGCAGCCGAAGAGGGCGAGTGGGCCCAGCGGGAGGCCTTGCCGCTGCGCCGCTGCCGCTGCCGAACACAAGAGGCCAAGTGGGCTAAATGGGAGGCCTTCCTGTCATCGCTACTAGAGAGCAGAGGGTGAGAGAGGGCCCAGCAGGCCAGCCTAGTCCTGCCCCGCCACCGGAGCCGCCACAGCCACCATCGGACCCCCCAAAAGTTAACAATGCATACGTTTCATTTTGTACAATGTAAAGGATCCCGCAAGACTGCTTCTTGCTGACTGCTGTGTTCTAGCCTGAATGAGAAGACATGTAACTGAACCATATAGACTCCATCTTTGATCCTTTCTCCCTTCCTTCACATACAATTTTTTAAAACATTCATATGAAATGAAACAAAATGAATTGCAGGGGGACAGAACAGAATGAAATGAAACACCGTTTTTTCCATTTCGTGTCCATCCCTAGTGGGCTTAGAAAGTGAAGACTCGTTCTGGAAAGACTTTCTGTTGCTCTGGAGGGTAACAGAACCACTCCAAGACACACCTAAGGTAGTTTTGTGTAAGGATGTCTGGGAGAAACAGATATACAATTAATTAATTAATTAATTAATTAATTAATTAATTAATTAATTAATTAATGCAACATCCTGGGAGAATAACAAATGAATCAAGCCTTTAGTAACATTTTATCTACTGGTGTCCAAACATCTCTGCAACTAATGGACAAATGTCCCAGTTCAGTGAGTCTTTGGCTCCCTGCTACCCATTGGAACTGACTTTTCAGCTGAAGGTAAGGATTTTTACAGGACTTAAAGGTGCTTCATCAGAGTGTATTGCTGCTTTGAGACATCCTAAATTTAGTGTGCCTTTTAAATACTCAACCAACACACTGTTTCTCTTGTGTATTCCTTTCTACACTCTTCAGTTACATATTCTCTGTGGAGTTAAAGAGAAAACTATTGGAAACCACCTAAAAAAATCTATTTGAAGAGGCAAGTCAGATAGTCTTAGGAAGGGAGCAAAATTATTGATTTACAGTAGGCACACTGGGAATGAATAGTTATTTAGAGTACAAGGTATTACTTGTGGGATGGAATCAGTGTGTGTGTGTGTGTGTGTGTGTGTGTGTGTGTGTGTGTGTGTGTGTGTGTGTGTGTGTGTGTGTGTGTGTGTGTGTGTGTGTGTCCTATAAGCCCAAATGCTGAATGAGGAAGAACAAGGGGGGGGGCTGCAAATAGAACAACTCTGTCCCATCCGCACTACAACTTTCTTAACCCATATCTCAGAATTATTTCAATATTCATCTTCTCTCTGCTGCCAGCTGGATCCAGAAATGTGGAAGCATGATGGGGAGTGGGTGTAATATCTTAATCCTGCAGCTGTGCGAAATTTGAGAGGGTTACCACTAATTACAGTTATTTGTCCTTTGTTGCAATGGCCAGCAGAGGAAACATGAGGTTGGTGAGTTGCCTTTTGGGGGGCCCAACTCTCCTGTGCTTGTTTCTCTGTGTACGTTTGCATGTACACACTTTGCTTCACAAAATGAAATCACTGGTTTCCTTTGGAAAACACAGAGGAAGGATTTAGATGTTGATGGTTCAGTCACGCATTGGAGCCAAGGTCTCATGCCCAACAGGCCTGTCTTGTCAATTCTTGACAATTCAAGCAACCGTGAAATGTATTCATATTTATGCTGTTTTGATGGCGATATTTAGTGTGCTTGTTTTTGCATTTCTAGACCACCCGCTTTCCCAGCAGGGACTCTGGGTGGTTCACCCGAAAGCCAAATAAATAGAAGATAATGAAGAACAAACAAAACAATAACCAGCCATGACATAACACCAAGCACACAATGGACTAAAAAGCCCAGCAAGAGGTAAAACTAAAGGGTGGCGAGAAAGGTACAACAAAACAAAAAGTGTTCTGCTTATATACCGCCCCATACTACTACAAGTCGTCTCTGGGCAGTTTACAATTTTAATTACAGTGTGCAGGCTACACATTGCCCCCCCAGCAAGCTGGGTACTCATTTTACCAACCTCGGAAGGATGGAAGGCTGAGTGAACCTTAAGCCTGCTACCGGGGATTGAACCCCAGGTCGTGAGCACAGTTTTACTTGCAGGACAGGCATTTAACCACTGCGCCATGAGGCAACACAAGTAGCACAAAGCAACACAACATTACATTACCAATTTCCAAATGCATCCCTAAAAAGCAAGGTCTTTAGTGCTTTTTAAAAGGCTGTTAGGGACTCTATTTGGTGCATTTCGGAAGCTAGCGTGTTCCACATGCGGGTCCAGTCACCAACAAGTCCTGGCTATGTGTAACAACCTTATGGGTCTCCCCGGTATGGCCACACAGAGCTACTAAAGTGCCAAGGATGCTCTGGTGGGTCGGGTCGTCGCTGACCTTTGGGAGATCCGCTCCGCCAGATACTCAGGCCCCAAGCCACGGGGGGGGGGGGGTTACAAACCAAAACCAGTACCTTGTGTTCCATGGAGGTGAGGTTGCTAGCTATATCTTTGATACCTCCCCAGGCCATCCTCTCAGCTACCTCTCAGCCCCAATATGATGGCGCTCTGAAGAGATGCCTTTGTACACCCATCTATAATTACACAGGAAGAGCTCTTCTAAGCTGAGATCAGCCTACTTTGACATAAATGATTTGCGTAGGAAGTTGGAAGGGGCCTATATGGCCATAAGGTTCAACTATCCTCCCCCCCTCCCCCGAGGAATACAAATCAGAGGATATCTGCCGGTTGGTTGTCCAATGATATGAGTCAGGGACTTAGGAGGAGGAGGGACTGGCTGTTGGGAGGCAAAATCAACTGTCTTCCACATAATATTTCCCCTTCTATTGCTTAAGTAACTTTGTATTTATACAGTATAATCACTTTTCCTGACATGATCAGATCGGCCATTTCTTTCAGACTTCCAAGGCCTAAATTGGTTTTGTTTGGAATCAGGAACAATTCACATCAGGTAGCAAAATGTCCTGGACCAGCCCTGATGCGCACATCCCTCGTTTCTCACGGAGGTCTGTAGAACCAGGTGTCCTCCAAGAAAAGAGCAGCACCACCATCTCCGTGGAGCAGCACGGCTTCCATGGATAGGAATGACGAGGGGATGGACGTTTCCAGGAACATCCGGGGGGGGCAGCTCTCAGCAGCCTTGGAGTCTGTTCTAGGAACCCAGGTCATACTTATGAAGGATAGTGAGGCCTGCCAGCTGGGCACATAAGAACTTCACAGCATCAAGAACCGGTGCTTGAATCTGCTTGTTTTCCTCTTCCCTCCTATCCTTTCTGTGGTGCATCATTGTGGGTGTGTGTGTTGTGTCGTTACAGTCGTGACTGACTCTCCGTGACCCCATGCCCATGGAGTTTTCTTGGCAGGAATACTGAAGTGGTTTGCCAGTTCCTACTCCAGGCACCTACAGTACCTGGTATTCCCTGGTGGTCTCCCATCCAAGTACTAACCAGGGCTGACCCTGCTTGGCTTCCGAAATCAGGCGAGATCGGGTGTGATTAGGGCATCTAGGCAGCTGGTGCATCATTTTACTAAAGCCTAAGGGATAAGAACCGGCCTCTTTTTTAAAAAAAAAATGATCTGTTAGCCGCTGTGGAAAACTCTCTGGCTGGATGGGGCTTTAAAGCATAAATAGAAATATAATAAAAGTTGCAAAGCAGGGACCAAAGAGAATCAGATGTCTTTGGGCGAAGAACAGGAAAGTTTATTCACTCTCCAAGTTTGTATTAATGCAGCCCGACTCCCCTCCCCAACTCAGTTTTTGCCCTTACGTAGATATTGACTTCAATTATCATCATCATCAATGCCTGAGAAAAGAGGTTGGTTTCAACCTTCTCCCAAGACCTCTATCACCCTCCTGAGCTATTTGTACCTTGCTTACAAGGACATCTGATATTGTCTCCTTGCTCACTACCCTCCAAAACCAATGGTGATAAATATTTTATTCCCCCCCCCCCCCGCCTTTCCATAGTTTCTCTCCCATTGGTAAGCAAAGGGTTGTACTCTATTTTTAGTAACAACATGAACCAGGGTTGTTGGCAGAGAGCGAGGAACAGCGAGCGAGCAAGCAAGCACAGAATTGTGTTTTCTTTAAAAAAAACCTTTCTCACTTTGTGAAGGATAATAACAGTAGTTTCATATCTCCTTTCCTTTTATACTTTTTTATAATCCTGCAGCTCTGCAACACTCCAACCGAAATAGAAATGCTACAGGTACTCCTACCTTAACGACCGAGTTCCATTCCTATGAACTTGTCATTAAGTCAATTGTTCTCAAGTGAGAAGCTTAAAGGCCGGTGTCTTGTGGTGTGTTGAGGCTGCCCTCCTTGCAGGTGGGCCAGAGCAGGGAGGGTCTCCGGGAGGCCACAGGAGAAGCAAAACAAAAAGGGAGGGAAAAAGAGAGATGGAGGTGGCTGATCCTCTGCCCTGCTTGGGTCACTCTCTTCCTCGGTGGAGGCACTGTGATGTTCATAGCAATACCCATCCCTTGGAAGCAGAGAAGGAAGGGGGGATGCTGTGGACCTGATTCCTCCCATCTAAGGTGGTTACTTCACATCCTACCTTGTTCCGCAATTACGTTTGTACCATGACAGCATTATTCGTGGTCACGTGGTTTTGTCCCTGTTCAGTCCCTGTTTCTGTTTTCTCATGTTTGTGATTGTCTCGTGACAACTGTTACTTCACGGTCTTGTTCCATGACAAATTCTGAATTTGTTTTGCTTTCTTAACCCTTTTTTAAAAATATCATAAATAAAACTTTTTTGATATTTCGATTTATTGGTCTTCCGGGATTTACACATCAATGCTACAGAATTTTCAGTACTTTTTTTAAATAAACATTTGCACTGCATGGTGTTTCCCATAAGGAAACTAATGTTGAACGCCACTTCAGCCGCTCACCATTAAGTGGACACTGGTTGTTGCATGACAGTTGTTAGCACATGGTCCTTTGTCCCGGAACAGGAACCGGGAACTAACGGTGACAAGAGAATTCCCCAGCCCAGCGACAGAGGGCATGGTCAAGACAACTTTTTGCTGTCACGCTATGGACGTGAAGTACAATTTTTTTGTACCAGTTCCAAGCGGGACAGCAAGGGGGGATGAATAGGATGTGAAGTAACCACCTAAGCTGCTGAAAAGGTAGGTGCAGGCAAGCGGAAGCAGGCAGAATGAGGTGGCCCATAAGCCCTGTGGGCTAGAACACCAGGTTCTTTCTGAGACAGCAAATGGGCAGCAGCAACAGCTTTGGCCACTGCTGCTGGTTGTAACTGAACATTCCTTTACACAGGAAGGTTGCTAAGTGAGGAGTGGCTCTATATGTAAGAGAAGAGATGGGCACAACATGGAAAAATTGTGTTTTGTTTCATTTCATTTCATTCCACTGTGAATGAAATTCCCCTGGGTCCTAGAGGCACCAAATTTGGTGGGGATCTTCCTTGGACTCTCCTCTTTAAGCCCAGTTTTAGGGAGATGAGTTATTCAACTTCAAAGGGAGTGGCCCCTGGAAAAAAATTCTAATTGCAAAGTTATGTGTTTGGAAATAGTGATCCCAGGCAGCTAGCAGCGTGGAAATTACTGTGGAGCTTCCTCAAGCTGTCCCCTTGAAGCAACCCCAATGTGGAGAGGTTCAGGGCACAGGGGACCAAAGGGGGGGCATTTTACAGCAAAATGAATTGGTTTGGTTTTAAACAAAAGACTCCGCCATTTTGTTTCGTTACTAGCGAAACGCTGCTTCCCCATTTTGGTTTGTTTCATTAGCTGACAAAACAACAAAATCGTGTTTTGTTTTTTGTTTTATGCCCATCCTATTGTAAGAGTCTACCTACCATCCTTGTACTCTATAAACATTACTGCCTGGAGTCATGGACTTATACCATTTCCTATGGCAAGGAAATACAACAGCTGAGGTGCAGTCAGGGTCTCTTTTCAGGCATTCAGAAGAGGGTTTGCATGGATGCATGGATATAAATATTTCATCATTCATTCATTGGCATCCTTCAGTCTCGAAAGACTATGGTATCATGCCTGGAGTAGAGATCCTAAAAACAGCCCCTAGTGTGACTAAATAGGCCAATTCGGGAATGGCAGTCTCTACTGCACTGGGGGCAGATGCATTCTGTTTCCTGCCTGGTCCTCGAGTTTCGTTCTTTCTGTGCCTGCCTCTTTTCCTCTGCCTGTTGGACAAATGCCTCTTCAAATTTATGTAGACCATGCTGTATCTCTTGCCTCCAGACAGTGCGATCGGAGGTCAGGGTTTCCCAGCTGTTGAGGTCCATTCCCAAGGCCTTCAGGTCCCTCTTACAGATATACTTACACCGCAGCTGTGGTTTCCCTCTGGGGTGCTTTCCCTTCATTAGTTCTCCATATAGAAGATCTTTTGGGATCTGACCGTCATCCATTCTCACAACGTGTCCAAGCCAGCATTTCTATGTGTCTTGCCTCCCCATGTGTTCAGAAATCCTGGCTCTTCTTTTTAGACTGTTCACAAGACATTTTTTTAAAGTTAATCAATGAGGTGTGTGTGTGGGGGGGGGTGGAGTCTTTTAAAGTTTTTTTTTTTTTGAATTCATAAAAATCAGATTTCTCAGTATCATCTAATGCAAACAGAATAGAACAGAATGGAATATGTCTGTGAAGATTCTGTCATCCAAGTGAGTTTATCTGGAAGTTGAGTCATGGCTACTGGACTTCTTTTTGAAAGATAGAAACGTTTTGCTGTTCATCCAAACAGCTTTATCGGTTCGATGAAGCTGTTTGGATGAACAGCAAAACGTTTATATCTCTCAAAAAGAAGTCCAGTAGCCATGACTCAACTTCCAGAACAGAATGGAATACAGCAGAACAGAGTCTTCATCCAAAATTCCCCCATCTGTGCTCATCTAGTTAGGGTCAAGTGGGAGACGACATTGGGGGATTTGTGACTCACCCCCATTTTTTATCATGAAAGGAGCAAAGGGCCCATCCAAGTTACTTTGTTGCCTGAGGTGAAGCAGTAAATGCACGTGCTCCAGTCAGCCATATGTATATTAAGAGTACACAAAGCAAATGGGGCTGGAAAGTCCATATGTATTCAGAGCTGCAATTGGTAGGAGGCGGGAAGAAGCTGGGGCATGCTCTCAGGTGACACACAGATGTGTATGACAAA
Source organism: Phrynocephalus guinanensis (assembly GCA_037367245.1). Lineage (NCBI taxonomy): Eukaryota > Metazoa > Chordata > Lepidosauria > Squamata > Agamidae > Phrynocephalus > Phrynocephalus guinanensis. Next base: position 176,053,758 of record CM074733.1, on the reverse strand, counting down.
ATGGTACTGTATTTGAACTATGTGCTATTCTGTGCCCCTCCTGCTGGGTGTGTGAGGTGTATTGAATCAATGTTTGCCCTGGGTGACACAGACCCTAGTTGTGGGCCAGCATGCAGTCAGATATTAAGAACCTAAGAAGAGCCCTGCTGGATCAGGCCAAATGCCCATCTAGTCCAGCTTCCTGTATCTCACAGTGGCCCCACCAGATGCCTCTGCGAGCGCATGAGACTAGATCTCTGTCTCCTGATGCCACTCCCCTGCATCTGGCCCTTGAAATAACATGGTTTTAAGCCTGTAGATGACACATCTCCATCATAGTTTGTAAGCTGTGATGGACTTTTCCTCCAGGGATCTGTCCAAACCCCTTTTAAAGGCATCCAAATGCCATCACCACCTCCTGTGGCACATATTATTATTCATAAAGTAATAATCCTAACCAGGTCTGAGAAATGGGGAAAGAAATTTACGTATTGTTTTGTTTTTTTAAAAACCATCAAAACCATAGCAGTAACTATTTCTGAACCTCAGAAATATGCCTGTAATAAATTACGTTTTAGAAGTAACTTTCTTTGCTCTCTTTGCTCTGCTTATCAAAATGACAGGCATTTTGCTGACATAACAGCAAACAAGAAAATAGATCAGAGTAGATTGGAAAGCTTTCATAATGAAGCACAGAGTAAGTTTAATTATGGTACTCAAATTAAAGCAGATCCGCTTAACCTTCGCTATCTTTTAATTATCCAGTTATCTTTTAATTATCTTGTCTCGCTGATACCGAAACACTTCTGTCTAGCCCAACTTAGGCTGCACCTTTTTTTTTTAATTTACAAGGCCCCTTTTCAAAACCTATTCTTTCCTGAACTTCTCCTTTCAGAGGTCAACACAAACTCTCTGCCATGTGGAATTCGTTGAGTCACACAACAGAGAATTCTGTCTTCTGCTGCATCAGAAGAGCCCACAGCTACAGAAGGAGATGGTGTAGTTGCTATCTTCTCCTACCTGTTCCTTTTCTCTGTTGTGTCTTGGAGTTTAAGAAGAAAGCAGGTGGGTGGGTGGGTGGTCAGGGTCCAGATTTAAATGTTTAAGGCAGATCTGCAGGTTGTCACATGACGCTTTATTTCACACACTTTTTTAAAAAAAAATAGACTTCATTGTTTCATTTGATACATTTGATGTTGATGAAGCCAGAATAGTTTCTTTATGAATGCGTAGGCAGGCAGGCAGGAAAAAGTAGGCATGTGTGAGAATTTAGGAGGAGGAAGAAAAGAGAAATTTACAGTGCAAATTATCTGGGTTGCAATCTAGCAACTTGATACCAGGATTGTAGTGGTCTGGGGAAAATTCCAGTCTTCGGTCCTCTTCTTGATGAGGTTAGCCAATGGTGAACCTGGATGAAGAAACCTGGATTTCCCTGAAATAATTCTGGATTCCTCACCATGGGGTGCAGCCGTTCATGAAGGCTTAGGGTGGCTTGGATTTCAAAACTTCCATATTTATTTCACCAGGACCTGGGGCTTTGCCACACTTCGATAGCTTAATGGTATATTCCATCTCTTTCCTCACGATATCTACACCATCATCTAGCTTGACACCATGGTCAAGAGATGCTCTATACAGTAGGACCCCATATCCACTGATTCATTATACACTGATTCAGTTATCCACGGTTGGCAGAGGAAAAATAAATAAATAATTCAGAGGTGCAAATCATGCTACTGTCACAAAGAGCAGCTGTAAAGCAAGCTACTGTCATAAATCAGCAGCCATAAAGCAAGCTACCGTCACAAACAGCAGATGTAAAGCAAGCTACTATCACAAAACAGCAGTTTGGGGGACATTTTTGGCATTCTTTCTTAGCCACGGTTTTCATTATTCACTGGAAGGTTTGAACCAATCCCCAGTGGATACTGGGGTCCTACTGTATATCCCTTCCACTCCTGTAATTTCTCCTCAGTGCTTGTCAGGGTAATACCATTCTTACCAATAACTGCTTCCTCTACTGTTATACACACCTGCTGCTTGCCTTATTTTCTTGCACATGTTAAATGAATCATGTTTAGCATCCAATTCTTCAAGTTCACTAAATGCAAAAGCAAAGTGTTCTGCTTATACACCGCCCCATAGTGCTCACAACACTCTCTGGGCGGTTTACAATTTAATTGTGCGGGCTACACATCCCCCCCCAGCAAGCTGGGTACTCATTTTACCGACCTCAAAAGGGTGGAAGGCTGAGTCAACCATGAGCTGGCTACCTGGGATTGAATCAGACTCTGTGAGCAGTTGCAGCTGCAGTACAGGCATTTAGCCACTGCACCATGGGGCTCCTTCCTGTGAAAGTTTTCTCCTTTCTCCATTTTTATTTTATACTATATTTCTTTCTGCAGTTGTTTATATATTACAGGATCTCTATTTTTCATCTCTTCTACAATCTCTATTTTTCATCTCTTCTACAATCATTCACAGCAGCTTTAATTTGGCTCCAGGTGTTTTCAACTTCATTTACATCTGCTGTCTCCTTGATGGTGTTGAATTTTGTACTCATGATTGATTGAACTTCAATGCTTACTGTGGGGTCCTGAATCTTATAAATCCCATTTTGAATTAATATCTGCACCAGGTTATGTTTTTCACACATTTGAGTTCCTAAAACATGATGTTCCTATCACCATATGAAGTCCAAGTATTAAGGTGGTGTGGTGGCATCTGGAAATATGTATTTGCTCTTATAAGTTCCTCTTCTTGTCATAACTGAATTAATTGGTCACCTTGCTCATTGCCAATTCATAATTCATAATTACCTACTACTTCAGCCTGTTGGCTATGCCCTACATTTGCACTGAAATCACCCATTACTATGGTAACTTCCATTGATTTGGTAAATGATAACACAGTCTTTAATTGAGTATAACATTCTTCTATATCATCATCTCATGCATCGCATGTTGGTGCATACACTGGGATAAGATTTAGTAAGATAGGTTGTGCATTAAGTTGGAGTATAATGACTCTGTCTGACATGGGCACAAACTTTCTGACAGTCTAACTGATGTTTGGATGGACTATGAATCCCACTCTGTTAAAGTGATGAAGTTTGTTGATACCAGCATAGTACACATGATATCCATCTACTACGCACTTTCCTGAATTAGGCGAACACATTTCACTGATACCAAGGATATCATTATTAAGTGTTTCCATTTTCCTGATGGCATTGTGGGTTTTTCCACTTTGACATAAGCTATGATGAACATTCCAGGTGGCTATCCTTCTCATGACTGGCCCAGAGATTCTTAGCACCCCCTGTCCACTGAAGAGTTGCCAGAGACTAGCGGCTATGACTTTAGGTTTTCCAGTCATGCTAAATATTTGCTTGGGGAAGGAGGCTTAAGTGAAGTGGTTTCTAGAGATGGGCACGACCAGGAAAAATTACGTTTCGAGTTGTCGTGTGTCGGAGCTGGCCCGTTTCGGCTCGTTTCCGTTTTTCGTGAAATTTTCCAAAAATTTGTTGTTTCGTTTGTCGGTTTTTTCATCTGTCATTAGTACTGGTTTTGGGGGGGCCGGCTCCTGGAGGCACCTCTCTGGGGTGGATGCCTCCTCTGGCCCGCCATGAAGGGAAAGCAGGCTCCTGGAGGCACCTCTCTCGGGTGGGTGCCTCCTCTGGCCCGCTACAAAATAGCATGCATAGCCAATTGGATATGCATACCATTAAGTTGCAGTTGCACTGCAGTAGCAGGCAGAGGCACCTCTCTTTCGGGTGCCTCTGTGACTCATTGCCTACGGTGCACTTGGGCTGGGGAGCGAAGTGAGAGAGGACCCCTACGGGCACCCTGTGACTCACTAAGAAGGGAAGTGTACTTGCTGTAGTGCAATGCGAGTACACATCTGGCTTACTGGTTAGGGGATAGTGCAAGGGCTAGGCTTAGGGTTACGGGTAAGGTTAGGGTGAGTTACTGGGGTGCACCTCTGGGTGCCTCTCTGACCCACTAAGAAGGACAGTGTACTGGCGTATGGGTTAGGGTTTGGGTTCGGGTTAGGGTTCGGGCTAGGGTTAGTGGGCTTTTTATGCCTGACTGGCACATCCCAGAATTCTCGGTCAAAACCTGGCCAAGTGGCCATGCAATTGGTGGAATGGCTCCAAAAATTTGCATGGTCCACTCCCATGGGCAGCCCATCATTGCGCAGGTGTAAAAAATAAAAATAAAAATAAAATAAAATAAAATCAATGGAGACGTTTTGTTGCAAGAAAAACCCACTGCTGCTACTGTAAAAATTCAGGCAGTTTTAAAACAGCAATTTTTGCATGTTTCTGTGGTGCTTTGGTGTGTTTTTGGACCACGCGATTTCAAAATAAATATTGCCCCCCCCAGAAACCACCCTTCTGGTAGGTGCCCTCACTGAGGCAGGCATATTTTCGCCTGCTTTTTTGGCCGGGAATCGTTTTTTATTTTATTTTTAAAATTTTTTTTCTGTGCCGCACCGCTTGGTGAGTTGGCGTGGCGACTCAATGAGGATGCGCACTTTGCGCAGCCCAGGAGAGGAGGGGGAGGCCGGGGACCCCCCCAGAAACCACCCCTCTGGTAGGTGCCCTCACTGAGGCAGGCATATTTTCACCTGCTTTTTTGGCCGGGAATCGGGTTTTTTTATTTTTAAAACTTTTTTCCTGTGCCGCTTGGCATCACGCGATCGCTGCGATGCCAGGAACGACCACGACAAATCAGACCCATTTTTTCTTTAGTCAGTTCGAGTTTGAGTTCTGGCGGAGTAATTGTCGTTACCGTTTCCGTTACGTAACGGAAACAAGGAACGGAAACGGAAATGAGAATTTCGCCAAGTTGTGCCCATGTCTAGTGGTTTCCCATTGCCTTTTGCACTGCCATTACTGGCCATTATTTCAGCAGCCCATTATGGATCAGAGACTGTTTGAAAGCACCCACTATGAAATCTGTGCACTTTCATTTTGATATTTGCAGTTTTTAGTTAGGCATATATTTCAAACGTGTGCGTGTTGCATTCCTTCATCTAGCCTATAATTGAATGAATTGGAATTGTGAAGGTACAGTACTAGTTGAACCGGTACCAAAACAATCACCCTCCAGTGGAGGAAACCTCATGTGCATCCCTCAGAATAAATCAACTGACCTTGTTGGGTGACTCTGAATTCAAGCATTTTAAACAGTGGAGAAACATTGGAATTCATTTGCATTTGTTCTGCCTTAGAACTCCAGTCCTCCACTTCCATACCATTCTTCCTGGAGCTCTAAGGTGATCACGCTTTTCTTATACACACAGAGAAAAGCAAGAGGAAACATCAGATATGTAAACCTAGCAAAAGAAAAGGTGAACCTTATGAGCTTCTAAGAAAGCTTTTTTCTGTTGCCAAAGAATCCTTCTAGAGAATCTGCTTCCCTGTTACCTTTTATATCTACCCCTTCATCACAGGCAAGGGTGATCCATATCTACTACGCCTCATACTTTATCCTGGAAACACTACTTGTCAAAGCCTTTTCCTGATGTTGATTTAGCAACACTTACTTGCATAGATTCGAACATTAGAAATGAGAGGTCTCATAGAAAAAAATGTTACCAGTCATTCATTCATTCATTCATTCATTCATTCATTCATTCATTCATTCATTCATTCATCTTATATACCTCCTCCCAGTTCAACACACTTTCTGGGCAGTTTACTATGAAGCATAAATAAGAAGCATAAATATAAATAATATATGAATATAAATCAACAAACAAGTAAACAAATCAATCACTCAGACAAACAACTGATTTGCTAATCTTAGTAATGATGACTGGATTTTTGGTAACTGTTGTATGGGGGGGAGTCACTGAAGAAATCTGGGAAAATGTGAGGATTGAGGGTACATTTGGGTGGCCCTTGGGTAATGGCGGTGCCCTTTTGGCTGATCCTTCCTTGCTGGAAGCAGCATTGGTTCGATGAACAAAGAAGAAACTGTTGTAGTGCTATTTTTGAAATGGGGGTGTGATGACACCGCTACAAAGTTGTGCACCTGATTGTGCTGGAAAGGGTGGCTTTAACAGGAGCCACCTCTCTTCAAGTGATGTCTCCATCTCTTGGAGATTTGCTCCAGCAGAGGCCACTCAAAAGTAGAAGCCCTGAAAGAGATCCAGCTTGGCCACAGATTGGGGTCAGGGGCATATCTGGGGGGGGGGCGCAGAAGGCTACATCTGCCCTAGGCGCAGCAATCTGGGGGTGTCCGGAGGGGGAGGGGGAGGAGAAAGCCCTGCGCCCTCCTGCCAGCAGACCTCAGGCTTGGCGAGCCGCTTTCATTGTGCGCCAGGTGAGCGGTGAAGCAAGCAGGCAGGGAGGCGTGGGAGCGCAGTGGCTGCGGTGCCCTCCTCCTCCTCCTCCTCCAACTCTTCCTTGCCTTGCTCTGGGCCACCGCAGGAGAGGAAGGTGCATGCACGCTACCACACACACACACACACACACACACACACACACACACACACACATGCCCACCTGCACACCCACCTTTGTGCCACCCCCCCCCCACAGGATTGCCCCCCTTGCTGGCTGGATGCAATGGTGATGGGGAGGGCCAGAGGGGCACAAAGAACAACTTTGTCTCCAGGCACCCCAAAACCATGCTACGCCATTGATTGGGGTTGGGCTGTAGCACACGTCCCTTGGTATTGTGTGGTCGCCAGGAAATGGATCACACCAGGCTGGTCCCCAAGTGATTCAAACTGTGGACTATTTCCCCTAGTGATCACTATCAAGGAATAGAGTTTTAACAAAATGTCTGTAATATATATTCAACTGATTACAAAATGGCAGCTTCCCCCACACTCTGTTATTTTCTCTTTGTGTATATGCTGTGCTTTGTGTGTTGTTATTGCTTGTTTTTCCTTGCCATGTGTGCACATATAATATATAAGTTTTATGCTAATTTATATTGTCTTATCTGTCTCCTAACTCCATAATCACAAAGTGCATTTATTTTCCCACACCGCTGCTAGTCTCTACTAGTTCATCTTTTCTCTGAACATAATTAATCCCTAATCAGTCACAATAGGGCTATGTCTACGAGAGCCCTAAGCATCAGGAGTCTGTGTCAATATCATGGTAGGCATCTACACAGCTTCTTCTGCTGGACAGACTGTGGTGGGGAACTGAGAGGGGAGAACGTTAACATAGAAGCATTTAGTGTATTGCATTGGCAGTGGTGTTTAATAAGAGAAGCAATCAGCCTCCCTGACCTTTGCTTTTACACCTCACTTCTCATTAGAGGTATTTCTATAAACGCTCACTGCATTTCAGTCTATTAAGTAAGGTTGTTTTAGATTGGAGTGAAGCAATGTGGGGAATGATTTCAAAGTTTCGGCACATTGGGCCTTGCTCAGAATCAATTTTGCTTCCACATATGCACGTGTTCGTCGATTCCTCTGCAGCTCTTGCTGATTGCTTTTGCATTTGAACAAGAGATGCCTCCTTACGCTCACATCCACTCTTTCCTTTTAATTGGTGTCAAGGTGGAGACATAATAGCGAGCCTCTGACACATCATAATTTCTCTGACAGGAAACTGCTTTGTTCTACATCGTGAGAAAGTCGGTGGACAGACAGGCAGACATGCGCAGACACACGTACACACAATCTTGTTGGCGGCATCAAATACATTCATTTTTGAGGGAACGTTTATGGAAGTCTGTAGGATTTAAAGCTCCTCTCATGAATTCAATCCAGGTTCCTGGTTGCGTATTATAATTTAATTTTTAGACACATTTTTTTCCGTTCAGAGATAAATAAGCAGGATACTTTCCATCAAATCTAGTTCAAATCTCCCTTTAATATGTCATGTGTCAGCTTAACATAAAATTCATTTTTTCATCATTTTATTGGATTTAAGACAGTTGTAACAGATGTTAATAAAGATCCACCTCATTTCAGAAGTCAGTTACTCTCCTCTGATCACACCCAACACACCCTGTCTATTGCACAGCCTTGGTGTGTTTCTAAGCATTGGTGGGCGCGAAACAGAAAAAAAACTTTGAAACACGTGTTTTCCATAAGAGAACAATCTGAAAGTTATAAGTGCTGACCTGAGTTTAGTTCCAAAACTTTAAACTTGACCAATTGGGAAGCTGGTGGAGATCTTTTCTGGAATGATGCTCTATGGCTTGACTCAACATCACACCGTAACTTTTCCATGACATTTTACTCTGCTGCAACTCCCAGATCCTACTGGAAGGCATCTCTACACAGCGACTACAAGCGACTCTCAGTCTGTACCCAAGTGCCCAAGACAGTGCAATCCAGCTGGTGGTTCCACGGAGTGCGCCCACTGGCCCAGGAAGTGGCTGAGATGTGGGGTTACCCTCTCCATGGATCAACATGGCTAAGCTATCTCTGCCCAGGAGTGGCAGACAGTGGACGTAGTATGGGGTGCCAGCACTTGGGGGGTGTAGGCAGGGTACATGGGCAAAGAGCAAGTTATGGAAGGGTCCACAGCACCCGACTGGCCCCTGTGCTGGAGGTTTCAGAGGTGGGTGAGTGAAGGGTGGGGCAAGGGGTGGGGCACAAAGCAGCAGCAAGTTCTCATCCCTTCTGCCTGTCTCCCCCCCTGCCCCCAACCATACATGGCACCTGGGAGTGGCTGCTCGATGCAGGCCAGCCTCTAAGGTTGTGAACCCCCAATTACTCCCTGCTTCATCCACCAATCAGCCACTTCCTGGGCCAGTGGGCGCACTCCGTGGAACCACCAGCTGGATTGCACTGTCTTGGGCACTTGGGTACAGACTGAGAGTCGCTTGCTGACGCAGAGCCCGTCCTGGGGCAGGCAGCTGACAGATCTAATGCAGACCACCCCCTAAAACATTGTGCCTGGGGTTAGTCACCCCTGCGGCCCCCTCACATTATGCCACTCTTGGCAGAAGGTGGAACTTTAGTGAAAGCTAGTGTAAAAGACCCTGAGAAACTGAAGATATACTGTCATATAAAATGGACAACAGACAAACCGGACTCCTGGGAATGCAGATTTATTTTCAGAGGACCTTTTCAGAATACTTTGTGCACAAGGCATGCCTGAAGGTTTCCTGTATGGAATGTCCAGTCTTAAATACTCTTCCGCATACAGAAACAAAGATCAAACTTAGGATTGGTTACAATTTGCCGCAGTGGAAAGCATGTGACTTCATTACATATATGTTCATTTTCCCTAACGCAACCAAACTTAAAGATCAGTGATACTTTCCCATCTGCATTAGCAAGTATAAAGGTCATTAGCTTCTTAATGTATTGTTCTCTCTATCTTAATAATGACTTTCAAAAGCTGAATACAAAGGTGCTAAAAAAGATATTTTCAGATATGAGATGTCTTAGCATGCGGTTTGACATTTGCTAGACACATTTTGTGGTTTGGACACATCCTGTTGCCATTCAGTTTTGAAACCCACCTCTGCAAAAAACATCTCAAAGGTTAAGAGGAATGAAGAATTGAGGATAAACTCAAAACGTGAACCTTACTCTCACAATACTTGGGAATAATCCTGGAACTGTATGTATACCAAGGAAGAATGCATTCCATCCTGAAGCTCAGCTCCAACATTTAAAGGGTGTACTCTATCTGAAACTACCAAATGGACTTAGATTCATATTTGCTCCCTGAATTATGGGAGTGCCTTCAATGGGAAGTTGAGTTATGGATTGCGTGTTTTAGCAGGGGTTTGAACTCCAAAAGCCTAGGGTCACTTCCAGCTATACTGTTATATGACTCTACGCTGCAGCAATGGCATGACTGAAAATAGATGTTTGACCACTCTTCGTGAGGGGTTACCTAGCCTCATTCCCCGCCACGATTGCTTTGCCAAGAAAGTCATGGCAGTGTTGTTCTCTGCCAGAAAGATGAATGCCCACAGCAGCTTCGCTGTTCACTTATCTTCAAGGTTCTGATTATGACTTTTAAAGCCCTAGCACAACTGTGGTCCAGAAAGAGACATTCTTCTTCCACACCAGACTATGGCAGTTACTTCACATCCTTCTTTGTTCCACGGCTAGTTTTGTACCGTGACAGCATTGGTCGCAAACACATGGTTTTGTCCCTGTTTCAGTGTACCCATGGTCATGATGATAACTTGTCTTGTGACAAGTGTTACTTATTTATTTATTTATTTATTTATTTATTTATTTTAAAGCTTATATACTGCCTGTCTTCCCGGGGGAACTCTGGATGGTTTACAACACAATAAATCATACAATCATAGTCAGTACCATCACGACAATAAAAAATAACAATTAGTAATAATAAAATAAGATAGAAAAATAGTAATAAAATCGGCACTGGCGCGTCTCAATGGACAAAGCAAAAAGCAGATGGCGGAGGAGAAAAAAAAGAGATTAAATTAAGTTAGGTCACCAAAAGCCTCTCGGAAGAGAGTCGTCTTTAAGGCCTTCCGAAAGGCCGGCAGGGACTGTGCAAGGCGCACTTCGCTGGGGGGATGGTTCCACAGTGTGGGGCCAGCCACAGAGAAAGCCCAGCTTCGAGTGGAGATTTTCCGGGCCTCTCTGGGCGTAGCCACCCATAGAGAGTGCGCCCGTGACATCCTCATTGGGCGGGCCGAAGTTGACCGCTGGGCGATCCGCTCTGCCAGGTAGTCAGGTCCCAGGCCATGGAGGGTTTTATAAACTAAAACCAGGACCTTGAATCTGATTCGGGATGCAACAGGTAGCCAATGCAGGCGGGCCAGAACTGGGGTGATGTGGTCATAATGACGCACACACCCCACCAGTCTGGCTGCCGCATTTTGCACCCGCTGCAGTCGCCAAAGGAGAGTAAAGGGCAACCCCATGTATGTAGAGAGAGCGTTGCAATGGTCAATCCTCGAGATCACCAACGCTTGCACCACAGTCCTCAGGGAGTCCCGATCCAGGTATGGGCGAATCTGGGCAATTTGATGCAGATGGAAAAAAGCAGCCCTGGACACGGCCGCCATCTGGGCCTCCATGGTGAGGGCCGGGTCCAGGACCACGTCCAGATTCCGAACCCTGTACGCAAGCTGGACGGAAACTCCCTCCAGACTAGGGAGAGGGCCTCCATAGCCAGAGGGGGAGCTCCCGAAGAACATGACCTCAGTCTTCTCGGGGTCAAGTTTGAGTCTGTTCTCCCTGGTCCATGCCATGACTGCCTCCGGGCACTGGTTGAGAGTCTGGACAGCCTCAACTGCAGAGGTGGAAAAGGAGAGCTAGAGCTGCGTGTCATCAGTGTACTGATGACACCAGACTCCAAATCTCCTAATGACCTCAGCCAGCGGCCTTACATAGATGTTGAACAGCATAGGAGAGAGACGACCCCTGCGGAACCCCACAAGGGAGTGTCCATGGGGCCGACAACTCTCCCCCATGCTGCACGTGCTGGAGACGGCCCTCAAAGAAGGACCGGAACCAACTGTGAACAGTCCCCCAATCCCAATCTCGGAGAGCCGGTCCAGCAGGATACCGTGGTCAACGGTACTGAAGGCCGCTGACAGATCCAAGAGAACCAACAGGGTAGATGTACCCCTGTTGGGCCCCCGGATGAGGTCATCTTGCAGTGTGACCAAGACTGTCTGAGTCCCCCGACCAGGCCTGAACACAGACTGGAATGGGTCAAGGAGCTGATGTTCCTCCAAAAAAGTCTGAAGCCGGACCACGGCCACCCTCTTGATTACCTTGCCCATAAAGAGAGCATTGGCAATCGGACGATAGTTTGCCAATACGTCCGACGCCAGGCCAGGTTTCTTAAGAATGGGCTTCACCAACGTCTCCTTCAGGCGAGAGGGAAAAATCGCCTCCCTGAAGGAGGCTGTGGCAACGACAGAAGCCCGTTCTGGCATGCTCCCTCCGGCAGTTTTTATAAGCCAGGATGGACAAGGATCGAAGGGGGTGGACACGGGCCAGCAATGGGCAATAGCCCTGGAGGCCTCAGATGAGGAGACAGACCCAAACTCATCCAATCAAGGAGAGCGAGGGGGTGCAGCGTCGAGGGATGCTGAGGATTGGCTAGAGCAACCAGAATCAAGACCGGCCCAGATGGCCTCTATTTTTGATCTTAAAAACCCTGCAAAAGTCTCATTACTGAACTCAGTAGGAGGAGGCCTCACCAGACTAGGATTGGTGAGGTCTCGAACCACCCGGAAAAGTTCCACCTGGCCGTTCGAGGCCTCCCCAATTCTCAGGGAGTAATAAGATGTTTTAGCCTCCCTGATCGCTCGAGAGTAGTGCCTGGTCTGGAGTACAACAGCAGCCTTATTAGATGCCATCCAGTCCTTCCTCCAGCTGTCCTCTAGCCTCCTCCGCTCCTGCTTCATCGCTCTCAACTCCGCCGTATACCACGGCGAAGATCGAGCTCTGCATTGGAGGAGGTGCCTGGGGCCGATCCGGTCGATGGCACAGGAGGCTTCTTGAAACCACTGTTCCACTGTTGCCTCGACCGAATCATCAGCCAAGCCTCCAGGAAGCTCCCTGAAGGCCTCCCGGAACCAAACAGGGTCCAGGACCCTCCGGGGATGAGCCCAAACGAGTGGGCAGGGGTCCCTGCGCGATCGACAGGGAAAAGGACAGCAGGTGGTGATCTGACCATGACACTGGTAGGGAAACAATGCTCCAGATCAGAGCCCTCCAACGTGGAGGTAAACACCAGGTCTAGGGTATGTCCTGATCTATGGGTGGGGCATAAAACATGCTGGGTCAGGCTCATGGAGGCCATGGACTCACAGTCTTATATCGTGACAAACACTGACTTTGTCTAGCTTCCTTTTTTCTTTTTCTTTTTGGTGGGGGGGCTTAAAAATTCTTTTTCGATATTTCGCTTCTGAAAAGTCAGCATTAAAAAAAAGCCTTGGACACAGTTTTCTGAAAGAAACGAATGTTTTGTTGCATGACAGTTGTTACTACACGGTGTCTTGTCTCAGAACATAAAGCAGGAACAAAGAGTGACAAGGGAAAACCCTACCCCAGCACCAGGTACAGTATTGTCACACTTAGCACCTGTTCTGGGGGCGTGATGGAGACAAATTTCAGTAGTTGCGCAACAGACGTGAAATAACATTTTTGTACCGCTCCTAAGCGCAACACCAACAGAGACAAAACGGACGTGAAGTAATTGCCAATTCCTGCTTCCAGGCTCTAAGAGATGCAGGAGAGTTCCTTCGCTTGGTCCCTTAGAGGAGTGCTTGGTGAGCACATAAGAGGCTTTTTCCAGTGGCCAAAAGTTATGACACCTCTTGCCGGGGGAGAAGCTGTTGGTTACTGTTGGGATTTTTTTTTTAAAAAAACTGAAGACACCAAGACGAAAGTGAAGTATAAAACATAAACTTTTATCTAAGTCTCTTGGGGAAAAGGTAAATGGGATATTCCTAGTAAAACAAGAAAATATTAACAGCACATAGCAAACATACCAAAAATGAAGTAAAACTGTTGGTCGTGGGTGACTTCAACGTGCATGCGGGCGATGGACTCTCTGGAGTGGCTCTGGAGTTCATGGAATCCATGGCGTCCATGGGTCTGTCCCAGCATGTTCTATGTCCCACCCACAGGTCCGGTCACACCCTGGATCTGGTTTTTTCCTCCATGTCGGGGGACTCGTGTCTGGAGGTGGGGGACATCGTTCCCCTCCCTGTGTCATGGACAGACCATCACCTGCTTTCATTCTCCCTGGCGATCCGGGCCCCTCCCCGCGGGGACCTTCGGCCTTCAGTTCTGGCCCGCCCCCGCAGGCTTATGGACCCTCAGCGGTTCAGCGAGCTCTTCGGGGGCCTTCCTGGTGGTATGACTGGCGCTCCGGCTGAGGCAATGGCTAATCATTGGCATGAAACAGCTGCCAACACCATCGACCGGATCGCCCCCAAGCGCCTTCTCCGTTGCCGAGCCCGGCCCTCCCCATGGTTCACGGGGGAGCTTAGGGCAATGAAGCAGGTTAGGAGAAGGCTAGAGCGCAGCTGGAGAAAAACCCGGACGGCGTTAAGTAAGGCTGCTGTTGATGCCCAGACTAGTCGCTATACCAACGCGATCAGGGAGGCCCGTACATCTTTTAACTTCCTGAGAATTGCTGAGGCCTCGAACCGCCAGGCGGAGCTCTTCCGGGTGGTTCGAGACCTCAACAATCCTAGTCTGGCTAGGCCTCCTCCTACTGAGTTCAGTAGTGAGCAGTTTGCAGCCTTTTTTCGACCTAAAATAGAGGCCATCCGTGCCGGCTTTGACCCCGGTTCCAGTGGCCCGGCCCCGCCATCCCCAGTCGCTGGTCCGCCTTCGTCGCCTCGGTTGGATGCGCTTGGGCCTGTTTCCGCTGTCGAGGCCTCCAAGGCTATGGCGCATTGCCGGCCTGCCTCCACTCCTTTCGACCCTTGCCCTGCCTGGCTAATTAGAGCTGCCAGTGGGACCATGGCCGAATGGGCTTCAGCCATTGCCACCGCCTCCTTCAATGAGGGGGTTTTTCCCTCTCGTCTGAAGGAGACGGTGGTGAAGCCCATTCTGAAAAAACCTGGCCTGGCGGTGGATGATTTAACAAACTATCGTCCCATCGCCAATGTCCCGTTTATGGGCAAGGTGATCGAGAGGGTGGCGGCGGTCCGGCTGCAGTCATACCTGGAGGATCGGCAGTGCCTCGATCCTTGCCAGTCAGGGTTCAGGCCCCGTCGGGGTACCGAAACAGCTTTGGTCGCCCTGCAAGATGACCTTCTCCGGGCGGCCGACAGGGGTTGCTCTACCCTGTTGGTCCTCCTGGATCTGTCAGCGGCCTTTGATACCGTCGACCACGGTATCCTACTGGACCGGCTCTCTGAGGTGGGAATCGGAGGCACTGCTCGCAGTTGGCTCCGTTCCTTCCTGGAGGGTCGGCCCCAGTACGTTCAGCATGGGGGGGGGGTTATCGGCCCCTTGGATTCTCCCTTGTGGGGTTCCACAGGGGTCGTCTCTGTCCCCCATGCTGTTTAACATCTATGTAAGGCCGTTGGCGGGGGTCATCAGGAGTTTTGGAGTTTGCTGTCATCAGTACGCTGATGACACGCAGCTCTATCTCTCCTTTAACACCTCTGCTGTGGAAGCTGTGGAAGTTCTCGACGGGTGCCTGGAGGCCGTCCTGGCTTGGACCGGGGCGAACAGGCTTAAGCTCAACCCCGAGAAGACGGAGGTTATGTTCTTTGGGAGCTCGCCGTCTGGGTTCAGTGGTCCTTTTCCTCGTCTGGGGGGGATCCCCCTCCAGCTCGCGGAAAGGGCGCGGAATCTGGGTGTGCTCCTGGACCCGGCGCTTACCTTGGAGGCCCAGGTGGCGTCGGTGACCAGGTCCGCCTATTACCATGTCCGTCGGATCGCCCAGATCCGCCTGTACCTGGACGCGAACTCTCTGAGAACAGTGGTCCAAGCGCTGGTGATCTCGAGGCTGGACTACTGTAACGCTCTCTACATGGGGTTGCCCTTGAATCTTCTCCGGCGCCTGCAGCGGGTCCAGAATGCGGCGGCCAGGCTGGTGGGGGGTGTTCGTCGCCACGAGCACATCACGCCAGTCCTGGCTCGCTTGCACTGGTTGCCCGTTGCAGCCCGGATTAGATTCAAGGTCCTGGTTTTAGTTTATAAAACCCTCCATGGCTTGGGACCGGACTACCTGGCAGAGCGTTTCGCTCAGCGATCCACCTCGGCCCGGCCCGTTCGGAAGGCGCGAGCGCACTTGCTTCGGGTCGCCACCCCTCGAGAGGCCAGAAAAACGAGCACTCGTAATCGGGCTTTCTCGGTGGCGGCCCCTAGCCTCTGGAACTCCATCCCCCCTGAAGTGCGCTCTGCAGAGTCCCTGCTGGCCTTCCGGAAGGCTTTAAAAACTCATCTATTCCGGGAGGCCTTTGGCGATTGTTATTAATTTTTTTTTCCCGCCATCCTATCGTGAATTATCATTAATGTTAGGTTTTAATGATCTGTTGACGTGCCTCTAGGCTTTTTTTTTTAATTTTATACGTATTGTTGTATTATCTGTCTTATTTGCACACTGTATTTGATTGTAATACTTTCACTCCATTGTTGTAAGCCGCTTAGAGTTCAGACCTGAAGATAAGTGGGATATAAATATAATAATAAATAAATAAATAAATAAAACAAGCCCATGAAGTCAGGCATCCATTCACAGTCTGCCTGGCTCAGAGGATCAGTATGAGCACAGGTTAGAAAGAAAGAGGAGAAGGGAAGGTGAGCAGGCAGGGACGAGTCCTTTTTGAGAGCCATACTAGTTAAAGAAATGGGAATCATTGGTTCACAGTTCCAGGTGAGGTCCACCTGACATAAACCCTCTAATGCAAGCATGTCCAAACTTCGGCCCTCTTGATGTATCAGAGCACAGCTCCCAGAATTCCAAGCCTGTATTGCCAATGACAAAGGACTGTGGGAGTTGGGGTCCAAAACCTTGCCACATTCCAACATTTACCACCTCCATGTACTTCTGGAAACTGCCGAAAGCCTTTTTCTTCAGGAAGGCTTTTCTTTAATGACGGGTGATCTGAGAGGGGTTTTAAATGGATTCTTATGTTCTTTTGTTTTAAATCTGTTTTAACTTTGATTTTATTTACCATTCTAATATAATACTTGTTAAATTATTTTTAATATTTGTATATACTTTTTTTTAGCTTTTAAATACTATTTTTTAAATTATGTAAGCTGCCTTGAGTCCTTTTAAGGAGAATGGTAGCATAAAAATATTTTTAAATAAATATTTTTTTTAAAGCAGACCAACTAGACTATTTTTTTCTTAAAAAAAACCCCTGGGTGCCAGTGTTTGGGAGAAAGATAGGGCAGACCTGTAATGGAGCAGTCATCCTTGCCCTAGGGGCAAAAAATAGGTATTTAAAACAGGAACAGTTTGCTAAATTCCAGTTGCAGGAAACATATCAAGCCACTTTCCCATTTATTTTGCTGCAGATTAAGTCAAGAGGAAGATTTTCCCTGTGATTAAAGAACTCAATCTATTGAAAGACAACAACATTATTTCTTTTATATATATGTACTTCATGCATCTTTCTAAACTCCCGATGAACTGCAAAGTATGCAAATACTGAGCACCAGCCGAACCAGAAATGAGACACAAAGACCAACCAATGTGTGTCGCCAATTCAGTAAACACGCTAATGTTTTAAGCGAGCTCATCATTTTTCTCTCGTTCTTTTCAGGCAAGCTGAGATTATCCAGTTCACTGTTTCAGTAAATCCCAATTACCCTGACATGGACTGTTTCTTCTCTAGTATAGCAATAAACATGGCTGTTATGAGACTAATTGCAATACCCTGTACCAAAGAGCTCTCCCTTTAAATGCATTCCCCCTAATGCCACAGTGAAAACAGGAACAGAAACACAGGCATACAGAAAGACTGGCAGAGAAAGGCCAATGGGATAATCAGGCCCAAACACAGCTGCGAGTAGAGCCCTTGAATCAATGGGTCTTAACATGTGTGCTGACTGGGCAAGGATAATTGTTTAAAGATGTCATAGGATAGTTGGGTTCGAAGGGGCCTGTAAGCCCACCAGGTCCAACCTCCTGCTGAGTGCAGAAATCCAAGTCAGGGCAGATCTGACAGATGGTTGTCCATTTTTCTCTTGAATGCCTCTAGCATCGGAGCACTCACCCTTCCATTGGGATACTTCTCTAACAGTTCAGACTCCCCACCCCCAAAAAAATATTCAGCTGAAATCTGGCTTCCTGTAATTTAAGCCCATTATTATGTGCCCCCACCCAGGGCCAGAAAGTCCATTAAAGCGAACTAGGCAGTTGCCTAGGGCACCAAAATGGACAGAGGGCGCTGGCCAGCCTGCTGCCCCCTGCTGCTGCCCCTGCCGCTGGCCCCCACCATCTGTCCCCTGTCGCCCATCGCCGTCCAACCCCCGCCACCCGTCGCTGTCTGCCCCCGCCCCCCACACCCATCGCTGCCCACCCCCGTGCCCGTCGCCATCCCCCACCATTTGCCGCCCCCCTGCTGCCCCGCCCCCCGCTACTGCTGCCGCCCCACCGCCCCACCGCCCCACCACCACCTGCCCCACCCCCTGCTGCCACCCACCCCACCCCACCCTCACCTAGGGCGCAAACAAACCTAATGCCGGCCCTCCCCCACCCCACCCTGTGTTCTTTTCTCATGGTGAGTCATGCCCAGCTCTTTCAGTCTTTCCAGCTCCCTGATCACTGCTGTTGCCCTCCTCTGAACTTGCTCCAGTTTGTTGGCATCCTTCTTCAAGTGTGGTGCCCAGAAATGGACACAACACTCGAGAGGAGATCTAACAGGTGCTGAAGACACGGGATTAGTACTTCATGGAACAGCAGAATGGAGATTGACAGAGGGTCTGACTCCGCCATAGAATCACTGTGGGTTAAACTACCAGGTCCAAAGAGTGATGTGATAGTTGGAGTATTCTATCGTCCACCAGATCAAAAACTTGAGGGGGACCTTGAAATGAGGAGAGAAATCATGGAGGTGGCTAAGAGGGATAGGATAGTAATCATGGGGGACTTTAATTATCCCCACATTGACTGGGCCAATGCGAGCTCTGGGCAAGAAAGAGAAACTGGGTTTCTCGACTTGCTGAATGACTGTGCCTTAGAGCAACTTGTCATGGAGCCCACCCGAGAACAGGCAACTCTAGATCTAATATTGTGTGATACTCAGGACCTCGTCAGGGATGTGAATGTCACTGAGCCTCTGGGGAACAGTGACCATGCTGCAATTACCTTTGCCATGCATGTCGGAGGAAGAGTGTCAACCAAATCAGACATAAAAACCCTTGATTTTCGAAGGGCAAACTTCCCTCAGATGAGGAAACTAGTTAGAGAGAAACTGAAGGGGAGGGTTAGAAGAATCCAACCTCTTCAGTGTGCATGGAGCCTGTTTTAAAACAACAATAATAGAGGCCCAGCACAAGTGCATACCACAAAGAAAGAAGAGCTCATTTAAGTCCAAGAGGACACCGGCATGGTTAACGAGTGGAGTTAGAGAGGCTCTAAAGCACAAGGAGAGGTCCTTCTGTAAATGGAAATCCTCCCCAAATGAGGAAAATAAAAAGGAACACAAACTCTGGCAAAAGAAATGTAAAAAGATGATAAGGGAGGCAAAGAAAGACTTTGAGGAACGCATGGCTAGCAATATAAAGGGTAATAATAAAAGCTTCTTTAAATATGTTAGAAGTAGAAAACCTGCCAGAGAACCAATTGGGCCTCTGGATGGTGAGGGAGGAAAAGGGGAGGTTAAGGAAGACTTGGACATTGCAGAGAAATTGAACGAGTTCTTTGCGTCTGTCTTCACGACAGAGGACCTTGAGCGGATTCCGCTGCCTGAGCCGCCCCTCTTGACTAAAGAATTAAATCAAATACAGGTTAAAAGAGAGGAGGTTTTAGGACTAATTGATAAATTGAGGATTAACAAGTCACCGGGCCCAGATGGCATCCACCCAAGGGTTATTAGGGAACTGAGAAATGAAATTGCAGATCTCTTAACGGTTATATGCAACTTGTCTCTTAAAACGGCCACAGTGCCGGAGGACTGGCAGATGTCACACCAATTTTTAAAAAAGGAAGGAGGGGGGACCCAGGAAACTACAGGCCGGTTAGCCTTACATCTGTCCCAGGGAAGATGGTGGAAAGCCTCATCCAAGAGAAAATCTTAAAACACATAAAAGAACAAACCTTGCTGAGAGAAAATCAGCATGGCTTCTGTAAGGGTAAATCTTGTCTTACAAACCTTTTAGAATTTTTTGAAAAGGTCAACAGGCACGTGGATTTGGGTGAACCGGTGGATATAGTCTATCTGGATTTTCAAAAGGCTTTTGACACAGTCCCCTCACCAAAGGCTGCTGAGAAAATTGCATAGTCAGGGGATAAGAGGGCAGGTCCTCTTATGGATTGAGAACTGGTTGAGATCCCGGAAACAAAGAGTAGGTGTCAATGGGAAATTTTCACAATGGAGAGAAGTGAAAAGCGGTGTGCCCCAGGGCTCGGTCCTGGGACCGGTGCTTTTCAATCTGTTCATAAATGACCTGGAGACAGGGATAAACAGTGAGGTGGCCAAGTTTGCAGATGACACAAAACTTTTCCATGTGGTAAAAACCAGAGAAGATTGTGAAGAGCTCCAGAAGGATCTCTCCAAACTGGGGGAGTGGGCTGAGAAATGGCAAATGCGTTTTAATGTAACCAAATGTAAAGTAATGCATATTGGGGCAAAAAATCCAAACTTCATCTATCAACTCATGGGCTCTGAGTTATCCGTGACGGATCAGGAAAGAGATCTTGGTGTGTTGGTGGACAGCTCCATGAAGGTGTCTCCCCAATGTGTGGCAGCAGTGAAGAAGGCCAATTCCATGCTAGGGATTATCAAAAAGGGGATTGAAAATAAAACAGCCAACATTATAATGCCGTTATATAAAACAATAGTAAGGCCCCACCTGGAGTATTGTGTACAATTCTGGTCACCGCATCTCAAGAAAGACATAGTGGAACTGGAAAAGGTGCAGAAGAGAGCGACTAAAATGATTACTGGGCTGGGGCACCTCCCTTATGAAGAAAGGCTAAAACAATTGGGCCTCTTTAGTCTGGAAAAAAGGCGCTTGAGGGGGGATATGATTGAGACATACAAAATAATGCAGGGTATGAGTAAAGTGGATAGAGGGAAGCTCTTCTCCCTGTTTCAAAATACCAGAACTAGGGGACATACACTCAAATTGAGTGCTGGGAGAGTAAGAACTGACAAAAGAAAATATTTTTTCACCCAGCGTGTTGTAAGTCTATGGAACTCCCTGCCACAGGAGGTGGTGATGGCATCTGGCCTGGATGCCTTCAAAAGGGGATTGGACAGATTCCTAGAGGAAAAGTCCATCACGGGTTACAAACCATGATGGAGATGTGTAATCTCTAGGCTTTAAACCAGGGTACTTCAAGGGCCAGATGCAGGGGAGTGGTATCAGGAGACAGATATCTAGTCTCATGCGCTCCCAAACGCATCTGGTGGGGCCGCTGTGAGATACAGGAAGCTGGACTAGATGGGCCTTTGGCCTGATCCAGCATGGCTCTTCTTATGTTCTTATGTTCTTATGTTTAAAACTATACTTCTGTTAATGCATCCTAAAATTGCATTTGCCTTTTTTGTACCCACACTGCACTGTGGGCTCATGGTTCCGCTTCTGATATACAACAGTTCCAGGATTCTGCTCACACATAGTATTACTGAGCCAAGTATCCCCCATCTTGTAACTTTTCATTTTGGCTTCTTCTCCTAGATCTAGAAATTTGAACTTCTCCCTGTTAAATTCAATTATTTTGTTTTCAGCCCCGTGGTCAAGCCTATCAGGATCTTTTTGAATTTTATTCCTCTCTTCTAAGGTGTTAGCTATTCCTGCATTTTGTATCATCCACAAATTTCGTAAGTATTATCTGCACTTCCTCATCTACATCATTAAGAAAAATGTTGACGAGCACTGAGTATTAGAGATGGGCACGAAACGAATTTTTAGTTCATTTCGTTATTCTTTATACATTTCCTTACGTAATGAAATGAATAACGAACCTAGGAGTGAATTTAAATCAAAACAACCTGAGCCATGTTGCTGTTTAAAACAAACACACCTTTTATCATCAGGAGGAGTCAGACTGGTGTGAGTCACACCCACAGATCCACATAAAACCTTAATTTCTGCCGCTATAATGTACAAGAGCTACTTAAACCATATTTCTGTAAATAATTTGCAGCACAGTTTTTCCTCCTTTCCACAGGACAGAGTCACAGCTCACAAACTTCATTATTTCCCTGCCATAAAATATTAAGGGAACCAAATGCATCCATCTGTTGCCATGTAGATTGCATACAGTGTTATTGATGGCAGGTTCTTGTAGTGAAATGGGCTCATTTGTCAGCTTCTGAAATCAGGTTCAAGGCGCCCAAGCTCCAAAGGATATCACTGAGCAACGCAAATACACTTCAGGATGCTAAAAGACTTGATCCAAACAATGCTAAAGCCTTTGTTTCGAATGGAAAGAAAGAAAGAAAGAAAGAAAGAAAGAAAGAAAGAAAGAAAGAAAGAAAGAAAGAAAGAAAGAAAGAAAGAAAGAAAGAAAGAAAGAAAGAAAGAAAGAGCAAACAAACACAGAAGTTGTTCAGATTGGAAATGACACATGGTACCTCAGAAAGGTCATCCCCATTTCTCTCATCCTATACAACCAGGACAAAGAGATTACTCAGCCTGTTTCCTAATAGAGGCCTGGAAGAGTTCATCACTTCATTTCCAAACTGGAGGATAGGAGGTGACAATCTGTCATTTACACTTGTACTGCCTGTCTTTAGAATCCTGCCCACATTTTCATTTTATTTCAGTTCTGCATTGGGTTGTGAGAAAGCTTCCCTCTAAGGTACTTGGCTGCGTGTTTTCCCCCTTCACACAGCATTCTTTCTCCCCTGCACACCCACAATGATAATTTCCAGCCCCTTTGGTTCCAGGCGCGACAGAACCCCACACTAGTGGGCAGATTCTCATGATCAAGGGACAGAGCCCTGACCAGTTGGGGCTGAACATTAGAGGAAACAAATGGTTGTGAAGTGTTTGTTTTTCTCCTCACATGAAAGCTCATGCTTTTTGAGGAACGCATGGCTAGCATATAAAGGGTAAAAATAAAAGTTTCTTTAAATATGTTAGAAGTAGAAAACCTGCCAGAGAACCAATTGGCCCTCTGGATGGTGAGGGAGGAAAAGGGGAGGTTAAGGAGGACTTGGACATTACAGAGAAATTAAATGAGTTCTTTGCATCTGTCTTCATGACAGAACACCTTGGGCAGATTCCGCTGCCTGATCCGCCACTCTTGACTAAAAAATTAAACCAAATACAGGTTAAAAGAGATGATGTTTTAGGACTAATTGATAAATTGAAGATTAACAAGTCACCGGGCCCAGATGGCATGCACCCAAGGGTTATTAGGGAACTGAGAAATGAAATTGCAGATCTCTTAACGGTTATATGCAACTTGTCTCTTAAAACGGCCACAGTGCCGGAGGACTGGAGGATAGCAGATATCACACCAATTTTTAAAAAAGGAAGGAGGGGGGGACCCGGGAAACTACAGGCCGGTTAGCCTTACATCTGTCCAGGGAAGATGGTGGAAAGCCTCATCCAAGAGAAAATCTTAAAACACATAGAAGAACAAACCTTGCTGAGAGAAAACCAGCATGGCTCCTGCAATTTAGCGCAAGGGCTAGGGTTAGGCTAGTTACGGGTGAGGGTAGGGTGAGTATTGGGGTGCACCTCTGGGTGCCTCTCTGACCCACTTAGAAGGATAGTGTACTGGTGTATGGGTTAGTCTTAGAGTTCGGGTTCGGGTTTGGGCTACGATTAGTGGGCTGTTTATGCCCGATTGGCACATCCCAGAGGTCTCTGTGGTCAACCTGGCCAAGTGGCCATGTGATTGGTGGAAAATTTGCATGGTCAACTCCCATGGGCGAGCCCATCATTGCGAATGTGCAGGTGTAAAAAAATAAAATAAAATAAAATAAAATAAAATAATAAAATCAACGGAGACTTTTTTTTTTTGCAAGAAAAACCCACTGCTGCTACTGTAAAAATTCAAGCATTTAAAATAGCTAATTTTTGCATGTTTCTGTGGTGCTTTGGTGGGGTTTTGGGCAACGATTTCAAAAAAAATATTGAGGTCGCCATTTTGGATCCCCCGCACTGCATGGCAAATGGATGCGCCCTCCCAGCCTGGTACCAGCAGCGCAGCAGTAGCAATAGCCAAGGAAAGGGGGGCGGGGAAACCCCCCCAGATAAAACACCCTTCTGGCCTGGTAGGTGCCCTCAGACAGTTTTCGCCTACTTTTAGGGCCGGGAATCGGGTTTTTTTTAACTTTTAAAAACTTTTTTTCTGTACCGCTTGGCATTGCGCGATGCAAGTAACGAGCACGACAAATAAGACCAAATTGTTCGTTCGTCGGTTCGAGCTCGAATTCTGGCGGAGTAATTCCCGTTACCGTTTCCGTAGAGTAACGGATACGAGTAACGGAAATGGAAACGGGAATACCGCTAAGTCGTGCCCATCTCTACTTGTCTGACAAATCTTGTAGAACTTTTCGAAAAGGTCAACAGGCATGTGGATCTGGGTGAACCGGTGGATATAGTCTATCTTGATTTTCAAAAGGCTTTTGACACAGTCCCTCACCAAAGGCTGCTGAGGAAATTCCACAGTCAGAGGATAAGAGGGCAGGTCCTCTTATGGATTGAGAACTGGTTGAGATCCAGGAAACAAAGAGTAGGTGTCAATGGGAGATTTTCACAATGGAGAGAAGTGAAAAGCGGTGTGCCCCAGGGCTCTGTCCTGGGACCGGTGCTTTTCAGTCTGTTCATAAATGACCTGGAGACAGGGATAAACAGTGAGGTGGCGAAGTTTGTGGATGACACAAAACTTTTCAGTGTGGTAAAAACCAGAGAAGATTGTGAAGAACTGCAGAAGGATCTCTCCAAACTGGGGGAATGGGCTACGAAATGGCAAATGTGTTTTAATGTAGCCAAATGTAAAGTAATGCATATTGGGGCAAAAAATCAAAACTTTATCTATCAACTCATGGGCTCTGAGTTATCCGTGACGGATCAGGAAAGAGATCTTGGTGTGTTGGTGGACAGCTCCATGAAGGTGTCTACCCAATGTATAGCAGTGGTGAAGAAGGCCAATTCCATGCTCGGGATTATCAAAAAGGGGATTGAAAATAAAACAGCTAACATTATAAAGCCATTATACAAAACAATAGTAAGGCCCCACCTGGAGTATTGTGTACAAGTCTGGTCACCGCATCTCAAGAAAGACATAGTGGAACTGGAAAAGGTGCAGAAGAGAGCGACTAAAATGATTACTGGGCTGGGGCACCTCCCTTATGAGGAAAGGCTAAAACATTTGGGCCTCTTTAGTCTGGAAAAAAGGCGCCTGAGGGGGGATATGATTGAGACGTACAAAATTATGCAGAGGATGTGTAAAGTGGATAGAGGGAAGCTCCTCTCCCTCTCACAAATTACCAGAACTAGGGGACATACACTCAAATTGAGGGCTGGGAGAGTAAGAACTGACAAAAGAAAATATTTTTTCACCCAGCGCGTTGTAAGTCTATGGAACTCCCTGCCACACGATGTGGTGATGGCATCTGGCCTGGATGCCTTCAAAAGGGGATTGGACAGATTCCTGGAGGAAAAGTCCATCACAGGTTACAAACCATGATGGAGATGTGTAACCTCCAGGGTTTAAACCAGGGTACTTCAAGGGCCAGATGCAGGGGAGTGGTATCAGAAGACAGTTATCTAGTCTCATGCGCTCCCAGATGCATCTGGTGGGGCCACTGTGAGATACAGGAAGCTGGACTAGATGGGCCGTTGGCCTGATCCAGCCTGGCTCTTCTTATGTTATTATGTTCTTATGACTAAAAAAGTCTTTGTGCATGCTTAAAGAGATGTGTTAGTCAGTGGGGAAAGCATGTAAATGCAGCACATCTTTTCAAATGTAATATTTTGGAACATATGCAAAGATTTGTATATATTTAATTTTTCAGAAATGCACCACAAACGATACACATATACGTTGTGGCTAAGTTCATTCCCAGGAAGGACAAAATGTCAATTTTACACCCAGCACTGCAATTGGGGGGGGGGGGATGATGGAGAGGCAGGAGGCAAGCAGGGCATGTGCTGAGCGTGGGTACCTAAATGACAAACTAGTACTATTCCGCACGCCCTCCTCCTCTTCTCGGTGTGTGTGTGCGTAGAATCCATGATTGCCGCAGGTGTTACAGACAAGACCCTAGTCACAGAAGTGTTTACTCCTAGGTTTAAATTTGAGCTTTTCAGGAAAAGAGGATTTTGGTAATGGGAGGGAAATCATAATGGCCAGAAGTCAAATAGCACCAAAACAAAATAAGAGTGATTTTGGGACAAGAGAAATTCATGAACAAGACTACTGCTTTGAAAATGATTGTCCATTGTATAGCTTCAGGAACAGGTTTTTAAATGGATCCTATTATTATTATTATTATTATTTAGAGGTGGGCACAAAGCAGAAAACTAAGGGTTCGTTTCGTTCTGTTTCAGGCCCACCCTTGGTTCAGTTCGGTTCGGGTTCATATGATTTTTTTAAAAAAAATTGTACAAACCGGACTGAGTCGAACTGGTTCGAATCCGACTTACTGGTGGTGACAGCGGCAGGGGCTTTTTGAGGTGCTGGCTTGGGGCCAGTACCTTGGGTTTTTTCTTTTCTTTTTTTAAAGTGCCGACCACATGGCTCCTGGGGCCAGGTTGGCAATCGTTTTTTTATTATTTTATTTTTTTAGAGCACTGACCATGCAGCCCCTGGGGATGGATCAGTGTTCTTTTTTTAACTTTGTTTTTTCGTTTTTGTTTTTGAATGCCGACCATGGGCTCCTGGGCTGGGCTGGTGCTCTTTTTGTTTGTTTGTTTGTTTGTTTTTGTTTTAGAGTGCCAACTGCGCAGCCCCTGGGGCCAGGTTGGCGCTGGTTTTTTTGTTTTCATTTTTTGATTTTTAACATTTTTTAGTTTATTTTTAAAAGGCCCCAGACGTGGCTTGGGGCCAGCAGCTCTTCAGGGAGCAGCTTCCCGGAGTTTCCAGTACCAGGTGGACTTTCAGCAGCAGCAGCAGCAGCAAGGTAGGAGAGGTAACAAAAAATGTTTCATTTCATTTCGTTTTTCTTTGATGGGTTGGTTCATTATTCGATAAACAAATAATGAAATGAATTAAAAGTTCATTTTGTGCCCATCTCTATTACTACTATTTATGCCAGAGCCTCTGAAGTTCAATTTTCAATTACCTGATATTGGGTAATTTTTTTCAAGTTGTTACTCGATGACTCTACTATAACCTGGTGTAGCAACATCAATGATCCACACTTTTTCCCCTCCACAATCACAATATCCGGGGTATTGTACTCCAAAACCCTGTCTGTCTGTATTCAAAAGTCCCAAAGTAATTTTGCATGCTCATTTTCAATTACTTTTTCAGGCTTCTGGTCCCACCAGTTCTTTGTTATGGGCAGATGATAGTTCTGACACAAATTCCAGTGGACCATTTGAGCCACTACATTATGACGCTGTTTGTAATCAGTCTGAGCAATTTTCTTGCAACAACTCAATATATGGTCAATAGTTTCATCTGCCTCTTTGCAGAGTCTACATGTGGGGGACTCAGCTGATTTTTCTATTCTAGCCTTAACTGCATTTGTTCCGATAGCTTGTTCTTGAGCTGCAAAAATCAGGGCCTCTGTCTCTTTTTTCAGTGTTCCATTGGTGAGCCATAAGCAGGTCTTTTCCTCATCTACTTTTCCTTTGACTTTTTCAAGGAACTGCCCATGCAGCGCTTTATTATGCCAGCTATCAGCTCGTATTTGCATTGTTGTTTTCCTGTATTGACCCTTTGTTTGATTTAGTTTAAACACCTCCCTGTTCTTAACCTCCAATAATGCTGGCTCTGTACTATTTTTTATATAATCTGCCAACGCATGCTTCTCTTCTTCAACTGTCTGCTTCACTTGCAGAAGACCTCTACTACCTAATTTTCTAGGTAAATACAGCCTCTCAAGATGTTTTATTATTATTATTATTATTATTATTATTATTATTATTATTATTATTATTATTATTATTATTATTATTATTATTATTATTATTATTATTAAATCATATGTGGAACAGAAATTGTGATATTGAAACCTAGGTCATTCAAGTGTGAACACATTATAACCCAGATGAATTACTGTATATACTCGAATATAAGCCCAGTTTTTCAGCCCTAATTTTGGGCTGAAAAAAGGGGCCCTCGACTTATATGTGGGTCAATACTTTTAGCCACTGAGGCAAGTGTTTGGGTCGGTGGCTAAAAGTCATTTTAAACATTGTGTGCCACTTCTCATGACCCCCTCTGCATTACAGGGGAATGGCGCACAATGTTTAAAAATGACTTTTAGCCACTGACCCAAGCACTTGCATCAGTGGCTAAATTTAAACATCACACACCACTCCCCCAGCTCACAAAGGAGGAGCTGCCAGGCCCTGCTGCTTTTCCCACCCTAGACTTATACTTGAGTCAATACGTTTCCCTAGTTTTGGGGGGTTAAATTAGGGGCCTCGACTTATACTCGGGTCGACTTATACTCGAGTATAGACAGTAAGTGTCCAAACAAATGAACACAAATTGAAATTCCTAATTGTATTTTGATGATGATGGTGGTCTTTAATTGTGGTTTAATGTAATTTAATTTATCTTTTTATTCGCATTGTTATTTTTCTTATGTTTTGTCTGTCTTGTACCTGTGTTTTATGTTGTCTTCTCTATGTGAAATCTTGGGGAAAAAACCCAAAAAGAGTGTGCAACCTCACAATGCATCTGTAGCTTGTGCGTTCCTCATAGAGCCTGCTCATGTTGCTGAAATATTTGTTTTGTAGGCATTCTCATTCAGCTTGGTATGTAGGCAAATCCCTATCAATCACTCTGTTCCTTTCAAATATCCCATGGCTCAGAACATTAACCAAAAATTGGCCTCAGGGCAGAAATAATGTGATGAAAGCCGTGTATGGGGGAAGGACTAACACAAAGTGTCAACAGTGGAAAAGTGATCATTCAAAATTCTCCCGTCACTACTTAAGTGACTACACAGGATCAGCGACCTCAATTTTCAAAGTAAATCATAAATAATGAAGACTCCTCCTTCTGAACTATTTTCCTCCTACCCCTTCCCTTGGAAGTTTTCCTAGTGATGTACAAAATAAAAGGAGCCAGTTTTACCAAAAATGTATGAACAAATACCACATGCCCAGGAAGGTATTGTTTTTTTAAGAAGTTTTATCCCATGCTTTCAAACACTTTGGAAAAAAGAGCAAGGTGACATGGGTTTGCCATATCCACAATGTCTCTGTTAAATATGCTGTCCTTGACCCTGAGTGCAACAGCTGAATTGCAGTACTGCAGCCAAGTCTCTGCTCACAGCCCAGGTTCAAGCCTAGGTCACTAATTCAAGGTCCACTCAGCCTTCCATCCTCCAGAGGTTATTAAACTGCTAGAGGGGATGCATGTGTAGAGTCACTAATGTGGCCATATTACAGTGCATGATTTAAAAAGATAGACATTCTTAATACCATAGAGACAAGAAAATTACAATATTTCGGTCACATAATGCGCAATAACAAGTACCATCTGCTGCAGGTTATCCTTCAAGGCAAAATAGATGGGAAGTGTGGTTTGCAGTGTGCACAGGTTCTCTATTCAGAATAGCATTGGACAAAAACTAGGTTATGCTACTGATCGCCAATGTTGTACAATGACATGGCACTTAAAGAAGAAGAAGGGCATGTGTAATAACTGGTGATTTAAAATTTATGGAAGTTTGGAAGCTTGGAAAAAACTTTTTTCAGGTTTTTTTTTGGGGGGGATGGAAATTTTTGATTATTTTTTTTTAAAATGCTACATTAGCACTCCCTACCCCATTTTATGTGAATAGATTTAAGGAACTAGATTTGGTGGACAGAATACCTGAAGAACTATGGATGGAGGCTTGTAACATTGTACAGGAGGCTGCAATGAAAACTATTCTAAAGAAAAGAAAATGCAAGAAAGCAAAGTGGTTGTCCAACAAGGCCCTACAAATAGCGGAGGAGAGAAGGGACGCAAAAAATGCAAGGGAGAAAGGGAAAGATATAGAAAATTGAATGCAGACTTCCAAAGAATAGCAAGGAGAGACAGGATGGCCTTCTTGAACGAACAGTGCAAAGAAATAGAGGAAAACAACAGAAAAGGAAAAACCAGAGATCTATTCAAGAAAATTGGAGATATTAAAGGGACATTTCATGCAAAGATGGATATGATAAAGGACAAAAATGGTAAGGACCTAACTGAAGCAGAAGAGATCAAGAAGAGATGGCAAGAATATACAGAAGAATTATATCGGAAAGATCTGGATGTCCCTGATAATCAAGATAGCGTAGTTGCTGACCTGGAGCCAGACATCCTGGAAAGTGAAGTCAAGTGGGCCTTAGAAAGCATTGCAAACAACAAGGCCAGTGGAGGTGACGGCATTCCAATTGAACTCTTTAAAATCCTAAAAGAGGATGCTGTAAAGGTGCTGCATACAATATGCCAGCAAATTTGGAAAACTCAGCAGTGGCCAGAGGACTGGAAAAGATTGGTCTACATCCCAATCCCAAAGAAAGGAAACGCCAAAGAATGCTCCAACTATCGCACAATTGCACTCATTTCAGATGCTAGCAAGGTTATGCTCAAAATTCTACAAGGCAGGCTTCAGCAGTATGTGGAAAGAGAACTTCCAGAACTACAAGCTGGATTTCGAAGGGGCAGAGGAACTAGAGATCAAATTGCCAACATGCGCTGGATTATGGAGAAAGTCAGAGAGTTCCAGAAAAACATCTACTTCTGCTTCATCGACTATGCCAAAGCCTTCGACTGTGTAGACCACAACAAACTATGGCAAGTCCTTAAAGGAATGGGAGTGCCTGAACACCTTATCTGTCTCCTAAGAAATCTATATGTGGGACAAGCAGCAACCGTCAGAACTGGATATGGAACAACTGACTGGTTTAGAATTGGGAAAGGAGTATGACAAGGCTGTATACTGTCACCTTGCCTATTTAACTTATATGTAGAGTACATCATGAGAAAGGCAGGTCTGGATGAATCACAAGCCGGAATTAAGATTGCCGGAAGAAATATCAACAACCTCAGATACGCAGATGATACTACTCTGATAACAGAAAGTGAGGAGGAGTTAAAGAACCTCTTAATGAGGGTGAAAGAGGAGAGTGGAAAAAATGGGCTGAAGCTCAACATAAAAAAAACTAAGATCATGGCCACCGGTCCCATCACCTCCTGGCAAATAGAAGGGGAAGAAATGGAGGCAATGACAAAGTTTATTTTCTTGGGCTCCTTGATCACTGCAGATGGCGACTGCAGCAACGAAATAAAAAGTTGCCTGCTTCTTGGGAGGAAAGCAATGGCAAACCTAGATAGCATCCTAAAGAGCAGAGACATCACTTTGCCAACTAAGGTCAGGATGGTAAAAGCTATGGTTTTTCCAGTAGTGATGTATGGAAGTGAGAGCTGGGCTATAAAGAAGGCTGATCGCTGCAGAATTGATGCTTTTGAGCTGTGGTGCTGGAGGAGAGTCTTGAGAGTCCCCTGGACTGCAAGGAGATCAAACCTATCCATTCTGAAAGAAATCAACCCCGAATGTTCACTGGAAGGACAGATTTTGAAGCTGAGGCTCCATTACTTTGGCCACCTCATGAGGAGAGAGGACTCCTTGGAAAAGTCCCTGATGTTGGGAAAGATAGAAGGCAAAAGGAAAAGAGGACAGCAGAGAATGAGATGGTTGGACGGTGTCATCGATGCAACCAATATGGATTTGACAAAACTCCAGGAGGCAGTGGAAGATAGGAAGGCCTGGCGAGCTCTGGTCCATGGGGTCACGAAGAGTCGGACACGACTGAACGACTGAACGACGATGACGACCCCATTTTATAGCTTGAAAGTCATTCTGTTGCTTTAGGAACATAACATATGACTATGGACAATTTAACTTGGCATAAAATTATCACAATTAGCATATTAAAATATAGTGTATCCAATTATTACAAACAAAATTTACTTTCAAAATAATATTTATATGTGATTGTATGGAACAAATGGAGTCACAATCTCCTGAACTGTTTACTAGTTGATGTGGAAGAAAAAACTCTACCAAAAATGTTTCAAAATCCAGAATTAACCATTCATAATTCCTCTCCACAGTATTATATAAAAATAAAAAAACTCACTCTCATAAAAAAGAATTGAAGAGGGGAGAAATGTAAATAGAAGGAAGTTTGTAACCTAGGACTTGCTTGTCCTCAGTGCACAGAAATTAGAATAATCTGATACTATGCATATTTTTGGAAATTATTTGGAAAATATTAGAACACCTGGTCTTGAAATATTTTATTCATCATGTTAAAATAAAATATCCCACAATCAGTTTTTTCTTTTCTTTTTCAATTTTTTGGGGAAAAACCCAAAAGGCGTCAGGAAAAAAATGGGAAAAAACCCTGGTTTTCCCCCCAAATTTTCCCCATTATTTTCCAGGCCTTCACATCTCTAGTAATAATTAAATTGCAGACCATCCAGAGAGCGATTTGAGGTCTATGGGCAGAATATATGCACCATGCTGTGCTGTGCTCTGCTTTATTAGAGATGTGATGCTGGGTTGTTGGGGGGTGGCTCCAGGGAGAGAGCTACTGTAGTTAGCAAGGATGGTTCAGGGCGAGAAGGAGGGTCCTGGCTTCCTGGCCTATAGGAGGAAATCTCCTATTATGCACGCTCTTTCATTGGCATTGTTCATGCCTACATTGAAAGATGTTTCCCTCAACAGAGGGAAATGTAGGGTACTACATTTAGGTAAAAAAAATGAATTGCACAAATATAAGATGGGGGATACTTGGCTGGAGGATAGTACCTGTGAAAGGGATCTGGGAGTCTTGGTGGACCACAAATTATTTGAAAGGATGTCATATTGAAGAGGGAACAGGTTTGTTTTCCATGGCTTCAGAGACTAGGACTCGGGGCAATGGTTTCAAACTACAGGAAAAGAGATTCCATTTGAACATTCGGAAGAACTTCATGACAGTTAGAGCTGTTTGGCAGTGGAATATGCTGCCATGGAGGTGGTGGAATTTCCTTCTTTGGAGGTTTTTAAGCAGAGGCTGGATGGCCATCTGTCAGAAATACTGTGATGGGAGTTCCTGCATGGCAGGGGGTTGGACTAGATGGGCCTTGAGGTCTCTTCCAACTCTATGATTCTATGATTCCATGATAAAGATGGAACTAGGTTGCTCAGGGCCCTGCAGATTCTTGGTGACTCCAGGCATAGGCCTGCATCCCAATGCTATGCTGTGTGCCATCAAAGTGGAGCTGACTTATAGTGGACGTAATAAGTTTTCAAGGCAAGTGAGAGATTTAAGGAGTGGTTTTAAGTGTTCTACAACCCCTCCCCCCCAGGTGGGCTTCCATGGCTGGGCAGAGATTCAAACCTGGACCTCCTGAATTGGACTCCATCACTCTATATCCACTATACCATGTTGGGTATCAATAATACCAATAACTGCAGTTACATAGCTGTTGCTGCTACTCATTTCATATTGTTTAAATTGCTCTTTACGCTTTAAATGGTTTCAAATGGCATTGTGGGATCTTGTGAAACTGGGCCAGATAGACTATACAGAGTCTAAATTAGCATTCTAAGCTAATGCTGTAGATATATTGATCAATATAATTAATACTATCAAATAAATATTCTAATTTAATACATAAATAGAAGAGATGGGGACAAAACAAAAACCACACTATTCTATTGTTCTGTAAGGTTATAAAATGTTAAAAAAATAAAATGAAACACAAGCAAGTATTCCATCAAGTAACAAAATGAAATGCCATTTTCTATTTTAGAAATGAAATATTCCATTCTCCCTTGCCAAAACATACCAATTCATGTATAGTATGAACATAGCCACCAGCCAATTCTCTCTCTTTAAATTTAAATAAAAGAGTTTTATTAGAAAAAGAAGCCAGATCTTACCGGATCCTCTTGGTATCATATGATTTTTGCATGGGATCTTTCCCAATCACCATCAAATCATCCTCCACACTGATACACCTGGCAGCCCATCTCTTTTCAGACGGACCACAATATCTTACTGGTACATCATTCATGCCTAGGTTCCATCTCTCTCTACACAGATTCCAATTTCCAGTCTGTTGTCCTGATTCTTGATCTACCCACAAAATTGGGTGCCCCTACGACTCAGGGAAGGAGACCCATATAGTATAGTATAATAGACTGTTTTGTTTTGTTATATATATATTTAAATTGTTAATAATAAGAGGAAACAACAAAGGAAACAAAATGTTATTTTTTCTGTTTCATGCCCATCTCTAATAAGTAGCTAAATGAATAATGTGTTTCCCTATTCCACCGTATTGCAAATGATACTACCGCAGCAATGAGGTGTGGCATCAATTACAGAGAAGATGAGAGAAAGCTGCCTTTGCTGATATGAGCATGTCTTTAGAGTAGCACCTTTCACTGTCACCAAAATGACTTACTCCCTGAAAATCTATGGCCAGTGGCTACATGAGTGACCAAATCAGAGATGGCATGATATTGTTAATAAGGACATGCAAATCGTCAATCTGCACCCTGAAGATATGGTCAGTCAGGCAAAGCAGTGGTTCATGATCTGAAAATCTGATAGAATCTTTGGAAGTCACCAGTTCAGAGTGTCTCCATAGGTCAATGGTATACACTCGACATCACCATCATCAGTCCTAGGTGTATTTTCTTGGTTGCAGCCTCCAAAGATTAACCCTCGTGCCTACATGGTGCCTCCGGAGCTGTTGGGAGAGCCAGCCAAACGGAATGCCCATGTCCGAACCAGATCCTGAACAAAACAGCCATTCTTTCTTTATGTTGGCCTTTGAATGCCCCCTGCTGAGAGCAGATCAGCAGGCCTAATAAACATTTGAATGTTGTGCACCGGGATCCACCACTAGCATATTTAGATTTGTGTGGAAATTTGCTGCATTTTAAAAATCACATACACAATGTCCTTCCTGGTTTTCATCTAGGTTCTTAACCAAACAACCAAAGGAGAAGAATCTATGGGGATGGGTTTTCCCACCCAGTAGATATAAAATACTGAGTAGAGATGGGCACGACTTAGCGGTATTCCCGTTTCCGTTTCTGTTACTCGTTTCCGTTACTCTACGGAAACGGTAACGGGAATCACTGCCCCAGACTTCGAGCTCGAACCGACGAACGAACAATTTGGTCTGATTTGTCGTGCTCGTTACTTGCATCGCGCAATGCCAAGCGGCACAGAAAAAAAGTTTTTAAAAGTTAAAAAAAAACCCGATTCCCGGCCCTAAAAGTAGGCGAAAACTGTCTGAGGGCACCTACCAGGCCAGAAGGGTGTTTTATTTGGGGGGGTTTCCCCGCCCCCCTCTCCTTGGCTATTGCTACTGCTGCGCTGCTGGTACCAGGCTGGGAGGGCGCATCCATTTGCCATGCAGTGCGGGGGATCCAAAATGGCGACCGCAATATATTTTTTGAAATCGTTGCCCAAAACCCCACCAAAGCACCACAGAAACATGTGAAAATTAGCTATTTTAAATGCTTGAATTTTTACAGTAGCAGCAGTGGGTTTTTCTTGCAAAAAAGTCTCCGTTGATTTTATTTTATTTTATTTTATTTTATTTTTTTACACCTGCGCATTCGCAATGATGGGCTCGCCCATGGGAGTGGACCATGCAAAGTTTTGGAGCCATTCCACCAATCGCATGGCCAGGTTTTGCTGACTGTACCAGGCTGGGAGGGCGCATCCATTTGCCATGCGGTGGGGGGGATCCAAAATGGCGACCGCAATATTTTTTTTGAAATTGTTGCCCAAAACCCCACCAAAGCACCACAGAAACATGCGAAAATTAGCTATTTTAAATGCTTGAATTTTTACAGTAGCAGCAGTGGGTTTTTCTTGCAAAAAAAAAGTCTCCGTTGATTTTATTTTATTTTATTTTATTTTATTTTTTTACACCTGCACATTTGCAATGATGGGCTCTCCCATGGGAGTAGACCATGCAAATTTTCCACCAATCGCATGGCCGCTTGGCCAGGTTGACCACAGAGACTTCTGGGATGTGCCAATCGGGCATAAACAGCCCACTAATCATAGCCCAAACCCGAACCCTAAGCCTAACCCCATACGCCAGTACACTGTCCTTCTAAGTGGGTCAGAGAGGCACCCAGATGCACCCCAATACCCACCGTAACCTCACCCGTAACTAGCCTAAACCTAGCCGTTGCGCTAAGCCGTCTTAACCCTAAGCCAGATCTACTTGCATTGCACTACATGCAAGTACGTGAGACACAGCGGGTGCAAAGAGTCTGCCAGTCCGTCACTTGTGGCTCTGGCTGACTCCTGCAGCTCCCTCCAGGAGCCCGCTACCCCTCCCCAAACCAGTACTAACGACAACGAAAAAACGAAAAAACGAACCGACTAATTTTTGCAAATTTTCGCGAAAAACGGAAACGAGCCGAAACGGAACCGGCCCGACTAACGACAACTCGAAATTTTTTTTTTCAAGTCGTGCCCATCTCTAATACTGAGAATTATTACATTATCAGATTAGTCGTGTGATAGACCTATCCATTCTTCCATAGAATCAAAGCGTGCTTTGACTTTTTACATATTCTTCCATCTCTGTTCATTCGAGTATACTTTGATGTGATCACCCTATACACAACAATCAATCAAAGCAGCTTTTTCTCCACTGTTTGACTGATGCAGCTAGCTTTCTCCTTTCATTGGTAAAATGCACTTCTAGAAGAGCTTGACTCAGGAACACTTATTAATCACATCAAGTTTGCTTGCTCTTTTTTTGCAGTGTTGTGTTAATGCACCTATTCATATCAGGTACCGATGGGGAAATGGGTGTCATGGGTGAGGATCCGGCAGAAATGGCTATGGACAGAAAGAACTACCCTTCTGCTGGCACAATCATCTCCTGATGGTCCATCTCAGAGATCTGTTCATAGAGTCATCTGCCAGCAGAACCACCCTTCCGGCTAGGATCTAATAAAGAAGTGGAGGAAGGTAGAGCAGAATTGTATCAGATCCCTCCCACCTAGGGATGAGCCTGCAACGGTGATGTTAAAAAGAAGCAAAGGTGAGGGAAATCTCAAGTAATTTCTCATGTCTGTGGGCTGAAAGAGGTTTGAGCAGCATGGTTTCACCTGGCCTAGTGTCAGCTGAGGCTATGTTCTCATAGCCTGCCCAAAATGAGTACATCAAATCCAATTGCAGGCAAAAATGAATGTGTTAGAAGAAGAAATACACATACACATATTTACTGTGTTTCTGTGAGCTTTTTTTCAAGACAGAAATGAATGTTGAAATGAAATGGGACAAAACAAATGGGAGATGGGGGCGGGGGCGAGGGAGGAGTAATGAGAAAACAAAGCTGACAGATTATTGTGTCCCTAATGCCCAATTATTATTATTGATATAATATTGGAAATGTAGGCAGGAAAAGGCCAGTACAGTGGTACCACGACTTTACAAATTTAATCCGTTCCAAATGCATGCTCTTAAGTCGAGCTACTCTTAAATTGGGTTAACTCTCTAAAAAACTGAAAAAAATAAGTTAAAAAATAAAAAAAATATTTGTGAGTCAAGCAGACCATATCTAAATTTGTAAGGCAGCAGTTAAAATGCCAACAGTTTTCCGCTCTTAAGTCGATTTGCTCTTAAGTCAAGCTGCTCTTAAGTACTGCTGTATATCCAGATGCACTGGTACAGACTTCCTTAACAGACCTATCAATGGCCTAAGTCCTGTCACTAGCCCCATCTAGATAAGAGATGGGAATGTAGGTAGAAAATAACTGCTTGTTTATTAACATATTTGAAAATTCAGTTCAGTTCAAGATCAATCTAAAGGACGGCTTAAGAACGGTTAAGCCTCGTGGCGCAGTGGTTAAATGCCTGTACTGCAGGTAAAACTGTGCTCACGACCAGGGTTCGATCCCCGGTAGCAGGCTCAAGGTTCACTCAGCCTTCCATCCTTCCGAGGTCGGTAAAATGACTACCCAGCTGCTGCGGGGGGAGCAATGTGTAGCCTGCACACTGTAATTAAAATTGTAAACCGCCCAGAGACTACTTGTAGTGGTATGGGGCGGTATATAAGCAGAACACTTTGCTTTAAGTTGGTGGCGTTCTGAACAGTGTGATTCAAACTCCAAGTTAGGCAGCTATCAGGGATCTGAAGTGCTCAGGAGCCTCCTATGCCTGGAGATCCCAGATCTAGTGCCACTAAAGATCTCTGCCATGATGGCACAAGAAGTTGGCGGTGGGGGGGGCAGGGATTTGAGGAGGAGTGGACCCGGACCAGGTGCAAAACCGGGACAGAAGTTAAGTGACTTTGAGCATCTCTAGGCTAGGAGATGCCTGGATTCATCTCAGCCTCAGCTGGTGTAGTGCCCTCTCAGCCCGTTCTCAGCCCCCATCCTGGTTACTTAGGACTGCCTCTTTACTGCAAAGTTTTTGGGGAAGAAATAGAAAAAAATGTGTTTATTAATTTACTTACCTGCTGCTTCTTCCAAGGGAGATGGTGTGGTCTTCTTCCTCCCACCTTTATCCTCACAATGGTGACCCCGGGAGGAAGGTCCAACCTCAGGGAAAGGAGGACTGAAAAGCGATGGAAGACTCAGTGTCTTCCATGACTCAGTGACGATGTGAGCACGGATGTCTTAAGCTACAATGATCATATTGGATGTCATACATCACACTGGAGCTCTTCCTCCAGACCCAGTGGGCTGCCGGTCTGTCACACAAGAACCTAATGACTCTTTGCACTGGTCCTGATCGCAGAAGCGGTTGTACTTGTGGAGTCAGTGGGTAATTGGATATTGGAACTAACAGAGACTTGAATTTCATCTTGGAATCGCAGAGCTGCAAGCGACTCTATCTCAACCCTTGTCAATGAGGCACAACTGGGGACACGAACTCTCAACCATGAAGCCCTTCCTGGTCCAGAACAAAAAAGTTGAGATCAAAACTCTGTTCGGCATTATGAGTTCTTAATTTTGCAACGGCAGAACCTGAAAAATAGGGACAAAGGTATGGTTACAGGCAAAACAAACAAAGCCTTCCTTTTTCATTTTCACGAGGCCGCTTGACTGCTGCTGTTATATACAAGGAACCTTTTGGTGTAACAACATTTTTCTATGACATAACATATGAAATTAAAAAAAAATATTCCCGGTGGCTTTGACATGAGAATCTTAGAGAGGTGCAACTATGGGAGGGTTAAATAATAAATCCACAGAAGAATATAATAATGTATGAGTCAGTACATCACAGCTAATGTAGCTGCTTGTTGTTGTTAGATGAAGAAGAAGAATGATGGAAAAAGTCTAACTTTAATAAAATGTTTCTATGAAGTTCATTTTATGTGGTGGTGAGACTGTTAGACCACAATTTACTTGTTTACGTGGGAGTAAGACTGTGTAGACACAAGGGGACCTAATTATGAATAGGCATGAATAGGACTGTAGACAGCATTGTTACAGAGTAGAGATGGGCACGACTTAGCGGTATTCCCGTTTCCGTTTCCGTTACTCGTATCCGTTACTCTACGGAAACGGAAACGGGAATTACTCCACCAGAATTCGAGCTCGAACCGACGAACGAACAATTTGGTCTGATTTGTCGTGCTCGTTACTTGCATCGTGCAATGCCAAGCGGCACAGAAAAAAAGTTTTTAAAAGTAAAAAAAAAAACCCGATTCCCGGCCCTAAAAGTAGGCGAAAACTGTCTGAGGGCACCTACCAGGCCAGAAGGGTGTTTTATTTGGGGGGGTTTCCCCGCCCCCCTCTCCTTGGCTATTGCTACTGCTGCGCTGCTGGTACCAGGCTGGGAGGGTGCATCCATTTGCCATGCAGTGCGGGGGATCCAAAATGGCGACCGCAATATTTTTTTTGAAATCGTTGCCCAAAACCCCACCAAAGCACCACAGAAACATGCGAAAATTAGCTATTTTAAATGCTTGAATTTTTACAGTAGCAGCAGTGGGTTTTTCTTGCAAAAAAAGTCTCTGTTGATTTTATTTTATTTTATTTTATTTTATTTTTTTACACCTGCACATTTGCAATGATGGGCTCGCCCATGGGAGTGGACCATGCAAAGTTTTGGAGCCATTCCACCAATCGCATGGCCAGGTTTTGCTGACTGTACCAGGCTGGGAGGGCGCATCCATTTGCCATGCAGTGCGGGGGATCCAAAATGGCTACTGCAATATTTTTTTTGAAATCGTTGCCCAAAACCCCACCAAAGCACCACAGAAACATGTGAAAATTAGCTATTTTAAATGCTTGAATTTTTACAGTAGCAGCAGTGGGTTTTTCTTGCAAAAAAAGTCTCCGTTGATTTGATTTTATTTTATTTTATTTTATTTTATTTTTTTACACCTGCGCATTCGCAATGATGGGCTCGCTCATGGGAGTGGACCATGCAAAGTTTTGGAGCCATTCCATCAATCGCATGGCCAGGTTTTGCTGACTGTACCAGGCTGGGAGGGCGCATCCATTTGCCATGCGGTGTGGGGGGATCCAAAATGGCGACCGCAATATTTTTTTTGAAATCGTTGCCCAAAACCCCACCAAAGCACCACAGAAACATGCGAAAATTGGCTATTTTAAATGCTTGAATTTTTACAGTAGCAGCAGTGGGTTTTTCTTGCAAAAAAAGTCTCCGTTGATTTTATTTTATTTTATTTTTTTACACCTGCACATTTGCAATGATGGGCTCGCCCATGGGAGTAGACCATGCAAATTTTCCACCAATCGCATGGCCACTTGGCCAGGTTGACCACAGAGACTTCTGGGATGTGCCAATCGGGCATAAACAGCCCACTAATCGTAGCCCAAACCCGAACCCTAAGCCTAACCCATACGCCAGTACACTGTCCTTCTAAGTGGGTCAGAGAGGCACCCAGAGGTGCACCCCAATACTCACCGTAACCTCACCCGTAACTAGCCTAACCCTAGCCGTTCCGCTAACCCGTCTTAACCCTAAGCCAGATCTACTTGCATTGCACTACATGCAAGTACGTGAGACACAGCGGGTGCAAAGAGTCTGCCAGTCCGTCACTTGTGGCTCTGGCTGACTCCTGCAGCTCCCTCCAGGAGCCCGCTACCCCCTCCCCAAACCAGTACTAACGACAACAAAAAATGAAAAAACGAACTGACTAATTTTTGCAAATTTTCGCGAAAAACGGAAACGAGCCGAAACGGAACCGGCCCGACTAACGACAACTCGAAAAAAATTTTTTTCAAGTCGTGCCCATCTCTATTACAGAGCAAAACATGCTTAAATTTGTTTAAACGAAATTAAGTCATACAGAACTGCAGACCTGGGCTGCAGTACATACAGTACTACCCCTTCTTTAGAACTGCAGCCACTTAGGATTTTGATTGCACCTCTGATTTTAAAAAAGAATGTGTACAAAGAGACCACAATCCTATTAACATGTATGCTTTTTAACAGCTCTATGGGAGGAGCGGTCCATGAGGTCTCTGGATAGCAGTTGAGTTCACATGGGTCTAAAACTAGCATAAAAAGACAACTACTCACACATAATAAATTGTTGCATGGGAGGAAAACAAAATCAGGATGTTGGCCTTTGTTTGTTTGTTTTGCCCTGTCAGATATTAGTGAAATATATGTATTAGACAGGATGTTCTATATATATCTGATATGTATTTAATTGATTTAAAGATGGAGTCTGTAAAAGTGCAATATATAGTTTTTTTAAATGGAGTACAGATGTTAAGAATTAACATAATAATGTGGGGTGCCTCAGGGGTCAGCTCTCTCCCCAATGCTCTTTAACATCTACATGAGGCCGCTGGCTGAGGTCGTCCGGAGCTTTGGAGCTTGCTGTTATCAGTACGCTGATGACACACAGCTCTATCTCTCCTTCTCCACCTCTGCAGTGGAGGCAGTCCAGACCCTTGATCACTGTCTGGCTGCAGTACTGGACTGGACCAGGACCAACAGGCTCCAGCTTAACCCTGGGAAGACTGAGGTTCTGTGCTTTGGGGGGTGGC
This sequence comes from Phrynocephalus guinanensis, assembly GCA_037367245.1. Taxonomy (NCBI): domain Eukaryota; kingdom Metazoa; phylum Chordata; class Lepidosauria; order Squamata; family Agamidae; genus Phrynocephalus; species Phrynocephalus guinanensis. Next base: position 176,012,062 of record CM074733.1, on the reverse strand, counting down.
CCAGATGGGTATTGTGGCCCTCTTCCCAGTCTGGGTGGGTCCACCCTCCAGCTGGCGCAAAGAGTGAGGAGTCTGGGCGTCGTCCTGGATCCGGATCTGTCCCTGGGCTCCCAGGTGGCAGCCGTGACCAGGTCGGCCTTTTACCATCTTAGGCTTATCGCCCAGATTTGCCCATACCTCGATGGGGACTCCCTGAGGACAGTGGTGCAGGCGCTGGTCATGTCGAGGATAGATTACTGCAACACTCTCTACATGGGGCTTCCTTTGAACCTTGTTCAGCGACTGCAGCAGGTCCAGAACGCGGTGGCCAGGTTGGTGGTTGGTGCGGGCAGGTATGACCGCATCACCCCCATTCTGGCTTGTCTGCACTGGTTGCCCATTGCCTCCCGAATAAGGTTCAAGGTACTGGTTTTGGTTTACAAAACCCTCCATGGCCTGGGTCCTGATTATCTGGCAGAGCCTATCTCCCTACGATCAGAGCTGTCCCGACCAACCCGATCCTCTGTGGCTCTCTCGCTTTGGGTGGCCATGCCTAGAGAGGCCCGTAGGGTAGCTACCCGCAAGCGGGCCTTCTCAGTGGCTGGCCCAGAACTATGGAACAAACTCCCCAGCGAGATTCGCCAGGCTCCCTCATTGGCAGCCTTTAAGAAATCGCTTAACACCTGACTGTTCAGGGATGCCTTTGGAGATTGATAGAATGTACCAAAGTGTTTTCCTCTGCTAATTTCTGTTCGCTTTTTTAAATTGTCACTTTTACCATTTTTATTATCAATTTTTACGCCTCTTGCCTAATATCTCCTCTCATTGATGTACATGTTTTTAACTTGTTTTTTATATGAACCGCCCGGAGTTCCCTCAGGGAAATGGGAGCAGTATAAAAATGTAAAAATAAAATAAAATAAAATAAAATAAAATTTTGGCTGATGGAAGGGGTTGCAGTAGCTATGAGGTAATGTCATTTATGATTGGACAGACATACATATAAAATTGTTCTATAAATCATTGTTCATTGGGCCTTCCGTGAGTAAGGCACCCACTTGGTTTCTCTGCCATATATTTTGTCAATGTAATGTATGCTGTTATGCTGTTATGCTGTTGAACTTTGTATAAGTCTCTGATGCTGTGAGATTTTTTGTATAGTTTGTAATATAGCTGTTTGGTTATGAGAAAACGCTGTCTCTGGCTAACTATTTATTCAATAAGTATTGCTGATCAAATAGCACAAAACTCTGACTTACAAACACAGGCGCACACTTGACTAATTCATTACTAAAGAAAATCCTTTGAGAAGCTTCCTGAAGGCCACACTTTCTGACCTAAGCAAATTAGAATGACAACTAAATGGGCTTAATTCGCTGTCCTGTTCTGTCCTGTTGAATTCTGGCCTTTTTTTGTTCTTTTCTGTTTTCTTTTCTGTTTCGGTGGCACTCAACATGTAATCAAGAATAAAACAAGATAAAACCAAAAGAACACACACCCAACATTTTCGTTATGATGTAGTAGTAGTAGTAGTAGTAGTAGTAGTAGTAGTAGTAGTAGTAGTAGTAGTAGTAGTTATAATCATTGTTGTAGTAGTGGTAACTCTTTATCCTAATGCATTAGGAAGTAGCCATATGAAAAGTTCTTTTCTGTGCTTTAAGCTACCTGTGTGCCCAGCAAAGGTGTTGAATAAAAGAAAAATGCCACAAGCTTTGTCTTTCAAGTAGACATGGGCACAACTCGGCGAAATTGTCGTTTCCGTTTTCGGTTATCGTTTCCGTTACGTAACGGAAACGGTAACGATAATAAAGCTGTCAGAACTCGAACTTGAACCGAAAAAAGAAAAATTTGGTCGGGTTTTTCGTTTCTGTTTGTGGCATCGCGGCGATTGGTCAATGCGAAGCACAGAAAAAGTTTTTAAAAGTTTTTTAAAAAAACCTACTCCTGGCCAAAAAAGCAGGCAAAAATATGCCTGCCTGAGGCTTTGCCATCTACCAGAGGGGTGGTTTCTGGGGAGTCCCCGGCCTTTCTCCCCCCCCCTCTTCTCCTGTCCTGGGCTGCTTGCACCAGGCTGCGGGGGGGTCATCCTCGTCGTCTCGCCATGCCATACGGTGGGGGGGGATCCAAAATGGTGACCGCAATTTTTCTTTTGAATTTGTGGTAAAAAAACACACCAAATCACCACAGAAACACGTAAAATTTATTTATTTTAAATGCCTGAATTTTAATAGTAGCAGCAGTGGTTTTTTTATAGCAATAAAACACAGTATTTATTTTATTTTATTTTATTTTATTTTTTATTTTTTTAGACCTGCCCATTTGGGCTGGGCATAGGGTGGGACCATGCAAATTGTTTGAACCATTCTACCAATGGCATTGCCAGGTTTTTGACTGACACTTCTGGATGTCTCGGAGGGCATAAAAAGCCGAGGCACCTTCCAGAAATCGCAGTCGGGTGTATGGATGTGGTTGAGGGAGGAGGGCTGGCTGCTGGTGCTGGTGTGATCGGATCGAGATTGAGGAGGGAGGCTGGAGGCTTTAGGATTTAAGTTAGGCAGGCAGGGAGGGAATTGAATTTAGAAAATAATTTCTTTGATTCCCTGCAGCTTTGCCTGCTGAAGGGAATAGCAGTTTATTCTTTATTTCTTCTCTGGCAGTTTGAGGATTTTTTTCTGATATTGGATAAAGGGGGAGGTTCAACTGGGAATGGGAGGTGTGGATTTATTTTAAAAATATATTATATACTGCCATTTATTTTAAGAGCCTCGTGGCGCAGTGGTAAAATGCCTGTACTGCAGGTAAAACTGTGCTCACGACCTGGGTTCAATCCCAGGGAGCAGGCTCAAGGGTCACTCAGCCTTCCATCCTTCCGAGGTCGGTAAAATGAGTACCCAGCTTGCGGGGGGGGGGCAATGTGTAGCCTGCACACTGTAATTAAAAAACTGTAAACCGCCCAGAGATGACTTGTAGTGGTATGGGGCGGTATATAAGCAGAACACTTTGCTTTTTGCTTTTTGCTTTATTTTCTATTTTCCCAACTTCAATTTGCTTGCACACACACACATTTGGGGTGCAAGCCAAGAACAGAACCCCGTCCGCCCACGCCGCCACCCGCCTGCAGTCCGCACCACTGCCCGCCCGCTCGCCCGCCCTCGCCTCCCCCTGCTGCTGTCGCCGCCCGCCCATCGCCCCCCCGCCAAGACCCGTTCCGACAAGTGAAAACTCGAAATGTCATTTTTTCTGGTCGTGCTCGTGTCTACTTTCAAGTAAAGGATGCCTTATTGGAAAATATCAAACTTGCTTATGAGCTGCTGGGACCGTTTTCTGCTCACAGACCACTGTATCTGTGTGTGCACTTGAAGTCATTAGGATTTCCAGAGGCACAGTTACGCCATGGTGAGGTTTAGAATGTCACAATGTGAAATGCCATCAATATTGCTCATGAGCTTAATTTCTTGATGAATTCCTTTGCATCTGTCTTCATGACAGAGTCTAACAATCTGTTTCATTTGGACTCAGCATCAAAGTGCAGTTAAGCTTTGTTCAACTCAAAAAAAGTCCATGTCTGAGGATGGGGGAGGGGAAGAGGCGAGGAGTGTTATTACTGTGTTCTACCCAAGGTGTTGGAGAATAATGCTCCACATGTTGCATCTCGGATTTGATCTGCTTCAGTGTTGTCATGAGGTGTGTTTTTTCAATTTATCACTCCAGTGAATTTCTCACTGGGGCGTGAGGGTGACAGAGACGTACTACACAAGATCACTTACAACCACAAATTAAGCTCTCAATTGTACATTCTCCACAGATGTAGCGTCCAGTACCTCATACACCTCATGTTTTGCTTAACTTCTGAAATGTGTGTGTGTGTGTGTGTGTGTGTGTGTGTGTGTGTGTGTGTGTGTGTGTGTGTGTGAGGGAGAGAGAGAGAGAGAGAGAGAGAGAGAGAGTATTTTGTGGCTGTTTCAGAAAGGAATGAATGCTTACTCCTGAGGCAGAAAGGATCTGTAAATTTAGTTTTGCATCCCCTCCCAAATCCAATTATTATAACAGCCCCCCTAGGCAATGCTATAGTTAAATGCCTGTCAGTATTTCCATTATAACCCTCACTTTCCACAGGAGGTGATAACTCTGTCATAGAAATTCACTCTAGGCTACAACTGGTAATAGATTGTTTCAGACCAAGCATGTGCTTCTTTCTAGATAAATATATAATTAATTAATTCTCAAAGGTTAAAGCGCAGCAGGCAGAGCTGCACCATCTTGCCTCCTCAAGTCAAAATCAAAAGTCTTCCTGAATTTATTTGCCAGTGATTGTGAATCAGATGGTGTTATCTCTTGCTCTCTGAGTCATCACTGAGCTCTCCATGGCTTCAGAGAACCCCCCACGGAATTGCAACTACTTTTCATTCCTCACAGGCCGCTGCATGGACCTACTGACACTGAACTAAAGTGACGGAGCGGCTTAAGTATTCTTAGCACTACTGCCCAGGAATAAGATATTGTATATCATATAATATGCATGGGACTACAGTAATCCCCTGCCTATCGCGGGGGTTAGGGACCCACCCGACCCGCGATACATGAAAATCCACAACATGAGGAAGCGGGGTGGGTGGGCGGGGGTGATCAGAGGGGCATGTGGGGTGGTGGGGAGCGATTTGGTTGCTCCCTGCCGCCACCCCCCCTGTGTGGCTCCGATGACTCCCGGATGGGTCTGGGGGGGCGGTGGGGAGCAATTTGGTTGCTCCCTGCCCCTCCCCCCCCATGTGGCTCTGGGGCCTCCCGGATGGGTCTGGGGGTGGCGGGGAGTGATTTGATCGCTCCCCTCCACCCCCCCACAGTTCTGAAGCCTCCCGGATGGGGCAGGGGCAACGATCGCTCCCCGCCCCCCCCCCCCGCAGGTACTGCGCTCCCACGATATAGTGGGACCGCAGTACCTGAACCACGAAATGGCGAGGTTGACTGTACCATATTTTGTTTCCATTTAATGCAGTGGATTTCCAGTATGGGGGGGGGGAATTGTCTGCTTGGCTGAAGGAGCCATTGAAATTCCCACTATATTTGCATAACCTGCAGAAGCGGCAAGCAGTTTTTGAAAATTAAAAATAAAAAACCTGCTTGCATCTTCAGTGGTATAAATGGCTACAAATTACAAATTACAATGGAAAGGGGAAGCATTCAGGAAACCCCACACTGCAGAAACAATGGGGTGACTAATCTGGTTGTTTGCCCTGGATAGTTTTGCAACTTGTTGCAAATCACAGCATACATGATGCTGTGCAAGCAGGTGGCTGCTTCCACAGGTCTGTCTGGTATCTCCAAAAGCCCCCGTGGGAGTCAAAACTGGTATGGTTGACTGGGTCTACCTCTACAGAGCTTGCATCAGAGAACAATGTGTTGCTGGTGCTTCAGGAAACGAAGAGGGAGTAGAGAGTTTGTTGATAGACAGAGGCAGGTGGGTGAACTTTGTAAAATGTCCAGGGCAATCTCAAATACTGGGGTGGGGTGAGGGTTCTAGGGTAAAATGCACCAATTGTACCTTCAAATACTATGGATAAACACTAACCTAAAAGGAAGAAAGAAATAACTGTCTGCAACAGGAACTCCTTCACTCAATCCCCTGGAACAACCAGCCTGAGGAATTACAGGGAGCAAGATGTCTCGGCCTCTGGGATGAGCACTGGTGATGCCTGCTCAAGGGAAATAAGGTGCTTCTTCAGAGAGCAAAGTATCCCCACATGGTAACATTCCTTTTGCTCTCATTACAGCGAATGCCTTGACCCTTCAAACGCCTGGAGCTCTTTCGATTCTCCCACGCCTGTTCTTTACTCACAAATATAAAAGAGTTTTCTACTTTTTTAAAAATATATATATTAAGGGATCAATTCTGGATCCTTAAAATGGCAGAGGATATGTTAGAGCAGGAACGGGCAATATATAGACCACTGGTGATTTTTGTACCCCTCCCCACCCCATCCCATCCTGCACCCCAAACCCCAGTTTTCCTCAGAACATCCCCTTGCACTCTCTGGTGAGTATGGGGGGGCATTTGTATCAAGGCCCCAAGGGCCCCAGCATCCCCCGCGGCTCCAACTCCCTGAACTTTAATTTTTTTTTAAAAAAATTATTTGATTCTTCATTTTTCTTATGGGGCACTATTTATTTTATTTAAATCACACACACTATGTGATAGTTAAATCACAAAATAAATAACTAAAGTAATAAAAGGCAATAAAGGCAGTAAGCTACTACATTTTAAAAAAACAGAATGTGCAAGGGGGACTTTTTAAGTAAAAAAATAAATTTAAAACCATTTTTCAGTTAACAAAAAACTTATCATAGTAAGCTGCAGAGTATATAAGCACAACAATAAAGCAAATGTAGTCTTTTGGGCTATGCCTCTCCCACTTTTTGACCTCCAGCATGGAGAGTGTGGCCTTTGGGCTTCCGGCAGATTCTGATAACGTGGTCTTGGCCCTGCTGTAGTCCCTTATCCCCTATTTTATGTTGAAAGGCCAGCAGGAATGAAACACACCCATGTACACCTAAAGAAGGGATTATATCATCCGTTTATTGGTGATGTTCTAAGAAGTCCACTTTTAGACAGAAACCTCTCGAACTTCTTCCTTTGGTGTCCATGTTAGGTCGAACTCCATGTTCTGCTGACAGTCGTCTGCTTGCTGAAGTTAAGCAGACTTGTGGGTAAAGATATTTAAGGTAACTGTTTTAATGGCATTTTTAAAAATTCCATGCCCTGGTTGAGACGGTAATAGCAAAGAAATGACCTATTCAAAGGTATCTGCACCTTCCTCATAGATATAGGCACATTTCCACCGTGGTCAGTTGGTGTATATATCTCGCAGGATGGCCCACACTGCTGTGGTAGTGTGTCTATAAGTGTATAATGTGGGGACACTGAGAAGAGAATATAAACCAGTGAAACAACATAATTGTAATTTTTAAAATAACCAAACGCCAAGCGTAGCCATGTTCATCACATAAATAGAAATTATTCAGACTGTGAAGGAAAATGGAAGCACCTGTATTTGCTCATTCTGAACCGATATGAAGGAAAGTGAGGAAGCCAAAAGTGGTGCCTGAATCAAATTGGGAATTCCTGAAGCACTGGATTGCTTTGGCTCTTTGGGAGTTAAAAAGCCAATGGAAACAAAACAAAAAACAAAAAATCAGATAGGGGAAACAAAAGTAACAGTGTTTCAGAAGAACAACGAAACCCAATGCAAAAAGAGTTTGACAGCTCAAGTGACAATGAAAAGCCCAAGTTCTCCTGGAAACAGCAGTCGTGGAGTACCTGAGAAAGAATTCCCCTTTTGCTGTGATTGATTGATTGATTGGCTGGTTGATTGATTGATTGGCTGATTGAGTTGATTGATGGATGTTTTGAAGGTAAGATGTTAGAGAACACAGAGAGATTACTATTTGCATTGCTTTAATAATATACGTATGCACTGGATAGTTTTCTTCTTTGCTTTTAAAGAACTGCAGATCTCAATCCAATAGGTTCAGTAAATTGGATCTCTCTCTCTCTCTCTCTCTCTCTCTCTCTCTCTCTCTGTGTGTGTGAAATTTGTGCCATTGTGTAGGACCTGAGTGTGGTAGATACCAATAACTTTAGGAATAGAATCTAAGGTATCTCATGGGGCAGCTACATTGGGAAATAATACAAGAAATGCTCTGGGACTGGAACATTCAGATCCATGTTGTTTTCTATTGACTACACAATGTAGAAGTCAATGTGAACACCCCTATTTCTCCACAACTACAATTTATTAAAAAAAATATGCTGCTAGAGCTTCTGTTTTTGGTTGACTGCATCAAACATTCAGGTAGTATGATCTCTTGAAGAGATGCAGCTTAATTATTGAAAGGGTGATCAGAATCTGGATCTCCTGGCTTTTTCATTCATGACGGGGAAAGAGGAGTCAAAGGGCAAAAGTATACTAGGACCTGTAAGAGATCAAAAGAGAGAGAGAGAGAGAGAGAGAGAGAGAGAGAGAGAGAGAGAGAGAGAGAGAGAGAGAGAGAGAGAGAGAGAGAGAGAGAGGAGGAGAAGGAGGAGGAGGAGGAGGAGAGTGGAAATTGGCAATCAGTCCTTGTTTATGAGACCAGGTAATAGGTGTCCATCTGCTTTAGCTGACAGATAGAAATCAGAGAGGAGGAAATTGGTAGCCAGATTGTTTGCAGCTTATTAAGGTAGATCTACTGTACCATGCCTCCAGAAAATCTGTAAAGCCACAGCAGAGCTACCTTAACAAGCTGTAAGCAAAGCTGATTTCTCCCCTTCTGACTCTTGTCTTCCTCTCTCTTTCTGCCAGCTCCTGTATGGCTAAACAGAATCCATCTGTGGAAACCTGACTTAATAGGTGAGACTTGAGAGCAAATCCATTCACATTTTTTCTGTCATTCAATCACACCCTTAATTGCACTGCTCCCGAGGGCAAGGTGAAGCAAGGATACGGGTGGGTGCTTTGCCTGCACACTTCAAGGGTTGGTGGCACTGAATTTCATCGACTAATGTCAGAATCCTTTCCATTCCCATTTCCATGCTGTTTCACTGTTTGGACCAATATGGTGGTGCAAAAGTGTGCTGCCAATATTTAAAAATATTGAGATGCAAAATGAATCTGAAAGCCTATAAACAGGCTTGAAGTAGATCCATTGTGATTAAGACAACAACAATGCAGACTGAATCAAGGTGGATGGTATTCACCCACCTCTATCCAGGAGTATAATAACCATGTGTGCATGACTGCATTTACATTTGATGTGTGCAAAATGGAAAACTGCAGGCATTTATTTCATAATGTCAGTATGTTCCCACCGAGTGATGTGAATGTCACTCATTTTTGATTTTCCTTTCTCTAAATAACGAATTCTTGCTCTTTCCTTTTCTTTTTCCTTTCCTTTCCTTTCCTTTTTTGGAGGGAGGTGACCTTGGGTTGTGTGACTTCACGCAGACTCCAGGCATGCCATCCTGTGCACATTTTAAACACATGTTCTTAACCTGTTCATTTATTTGTGCATTTAAGCTAATTTTTTAAAAAAAAACTTTGCCACTGACAAAAGAGTATTTGTGGATAGTTTTTACAGCTATGTGCACAAGCTGTTTGCATTTCAAAATATAGCGGTACCTCAACTTACGAATTTAATCCATTCCAAATGCATGCTTTTAAGTCGAACTACTCTTAAGTTGGGGAACCAATCTAAAAAATTGAAAAAATAAGTAAAAAATAAAAAAATAAAAAAATGTCGAGCAGACCATATCTAAGTCGAGCAGACCATATCTAAAATTTGTAAGGCAGCAGTTAAAATGCCAACAGTTTTCCACTCTTAAGTTGAATTGCTCTTAAGTCGAGCTGCTCTTAAGTCAGGGTACCACTGTATGTGCTTTGTTACTTGGGGATATCCTGTATGCTACTTTCACCAGTCCTGCCAAATCCAATTAAATGCCCTTCCTATTCCCAATAGGCAGTCTTGTGAGCCAAACACACTCCGTATTTGACAATGAACTGCAGCTCCTTTTGGCAGCTGGGTTTGTACACTCATAGGCTGAATTCCCAGTCTGCAAGGTAAACTTACTCAACATGGCACGGGAAGAGCTGTGCCTATGCAAAACCCAATTTCATATGTAAAGTGCAACTTTAACGCTGCACTAGGTCCCAGCATCCTTAAGCAGCTTGACTCCCAAGCAGAATGCACAGAGGTTGAAGCTTGTTATTTATTTATTTTTATTTATTTGTATTTATATATTTACCACCCGTCTTCCCAGAGGAACTCCGGGCAGTTAACAACAATAGGAAAAAAAATAAAGTTGGGCTTCCAACTTGTGACAGTATGAGCAGCGGGGAGCCCTCCGGTTTCCCCACAATGCCTTGCTGTGATGCTGTTGCAGGGTCAGGGTGGAGAATCACAGTGGCCACTTATTCTGCTGAGATGGCAGCCTGCTCTCATAGGAGAGGCAACCAGGAGGCACTTCCAGTCTGGAGCCAGCCGTATTGGAAATATACGCCAAGTTTGATGACAAAGTTTGGGCCACTTTCTGGAGCCAAGCATTCCATGTTGATCATTTTGGCAGAGAGAGAGAGAGAGAGAGAGAGAGAGAGAGAGAGAGAGAGAGAGAGAGAGAGAGAGAGAGAGAGAGAGAGAGAGAGAGAGAGAGAGATGAATAATGGAGGAGGAGGAGGAGGAGGAGGAGGAGGAGGAGGAGGAGGAGAAGAACAAGAAGAACAAGAAGAACAAGAAGAAGAAGAAGAAGAAGAAGAAGAAGAAGAAGAAGAAGAAGAAGAAGAAGAAGAAGAAGAAGAAGAAGAATGGGGAATCCCCAGAATTGCTGTTTACAAGATGCAGATGAAAGTCCATGGAACTTTTTTGTACTGTGAAGCTTAACTTTTTTTGAGAGACTCCTACTGAAAGACAAGGTCAGGATGGAATTTCAGGAAGAGAATGTGTTTTTCTGAACTCTTTCATCACTTCATTTTTGCTTCTATGTAAAGAAAATTGCATCTTACATTGCTGGTCACACCACATGTATTATTGGGTAGTTGTTGCTATTGTACGCCAGTCACCACCCAGTCTTCTCCTGTCAAAAGGTTTGCATCAGCTTGGAGTCCGTTACCTAAACTTACTACTGTTTCAAGACTGGGAAGAAGCTGATATTTCATCTGTTCTTTGGCCTTCTTGTTTTTTGATTTGGGGTTTTGGGGAAAAATTATGACCTTTGTAACTGGATCTCAGAGTTGGAAAAAACCAATAAATGCTGAGTAGCGCCCTTTGCTGCTTCCCGCCTCCTAAAAATGGAAAATTAAGTGGCAATAGCATCCCCAACACCTACATATCTCCCCTTGGTGAAGGTAATTTTTGTAAGTGTCCCTGCTATAGTCTTGGGGGGGGGGTGCATGTTCCCCATCCAGCAGCCAGCTGTGTGACAAACCTTGCAACAGGCATATAGCAGCAAACTTGGAAAGAGACACTGTATATACTCGAATATAAGTCTAGTTTTTCAGTCCTAATCTTGGGTTGAAAAAAGGGGGCCTCGACTTATATTTGGGTCTATACTTTTAGCCACTGATGCAAGTACTTGGGTTGGTGTCTAAAAGTCATTTTAAACAGCGTGCACCGCTTCTCCTGACCCCCCTCTGCATCACAGGGGAGCAGTGTGCGATGTTTAAAATGACTTTTAGCCACCAAGGCAAGTGCTTGCCTCAGTGGCTAAAAGTCATTTTAAACATCACAAACCACTCCCCCAGCTCACAAAGGAGGAGCTACCGGGCCCTGCTGCATTTCCCAGCCTAGACTTATACTCAAGTCAATAAGTTTCCCCAGTTTTGGGGGGTTAAATTAGGGGCCTCGACTTATACTCGGGTCAACTTATACTCGAGTATATACGGTACACACATTTCAATACTAAATCATTTCCTTTTCAGTAAAATGTGCACTAGCCTGTTGTATCACCCTCTATCCCACCTTGCCCATTGAACTGAATTAGAATTCTCTCTGTGTATTAAAATGCAGCAGGTTAGCTTGACTGGAAGAGAAATAGCAAGTGAAGTAGATTAATGAACTTCTCCTGACTAAACTGGTGTCCTTTATGAAGTTTCACAGCTGAAAGTGCAAAGTGGTTAGTAATATATTCTGGATGTTATTCAATCTACACTCATCTGGGAGTTAGTCCTGTTATTCATTCATCTTGCAAGGACCACGTATCCAGCTCTTTCTGAATGGCCGAAATCCAGTAGTGTGTTCCAGATAGAAATATTCCCATTGATTTAGTGGGAATTTAAACTGTACTGTACATACATTTCATTGCTTCAGTGGGCAGACTCTAGTTGTCACTTACTGCTGGATTTCAGCCAATGCCTCCCTACTGGGGAAAAAAGTCACAAACTGGGGAAATGGCAGTTTGTGATGTGCGCAAACTACGAACCACGAACTTTCACAAATTTTCCAACAAAATGAACCATTCTGTGCTTCACGTGATTTGAGACTTCCGGGAGCTGTAGAACAGCCTCTGTATGAATTAGAAACATCGAAATCACAAAGTGGCTTCAGCCGAGTCTCTGCTGTCCTCCTCCAGGTTTGATAAGTATTGGATTTGGGACATTTGAATTATAGGACACCCCCCTCCCGAAAAAGCAGCTCCCTCTTCTAGCAAAGGGCTATTTAGCACTCGAAGCCACCGGCTTTGGGAGGTATCACTGGAAGGTCCTATGGCCAATCTCCTTCAAACCAGAATTGACCCTTGGGCTTGCGATCTTCCCCACTACCCCCAGGCTGGGTTTGGGATTCGTCTGTGTACAAATCACCAGTGCTGGTAATAGTTTGGTTTTTCTGTTCAGACTGGACAAACTTTTTCCCCCTGAACTGCCTCCAGCCCCAAAATGAAAAGGCCCAACTTGTGATGTTGTTTGTTTGTTTGCTTGCTTACTTGCTTGCATGGTGGTTCATTTTGTGCCCATCTCTGTTCCGTACCTTTTCCATTCCTATCAGGCTGGTCCTTTCTCCAAAATAAACCCTTGCTGGGTTGTGTTTGGTCTGTCTGCAATTTTCGTACCAAACCAGAAAGCCTGCGTTTATGCTAAAATAATATTTGCCTGCAGATTTTGCCCCCAAGGCTAATCAATGAGCGGCCTTAATGTGTACGTAAAATATTGTTATATTGCTCATTGCCTCCATGGATTTTGTAATGTACTTTTATTTCAAGGGCTTGGAATTTATTTTGGAATAGATTGAATGTGTTGTGAATATGCATTTGTGCTGAGCTAGAGTAATATGGCTTCATATATTACAAGGCACAGCACTGCAAGATTCGTGGCAGCATTTGCTGTTGATTCTTTTAATACAGTATTTCTAAATAACAAAACCCAGTTTTCTCTCTCCTAATAGGGCTTCAATTTATCACTAGTCCCACAAGTGTGGGGCTGGTCATAGCCTGTGAATAAATACCGCCGACCACGGAATCCTCCTGGGGAGGCTCTCCAAATTTGGGATTGGAGGCACTGCTTTGCAATGGTTCCGTTCCTTCTTGGAGGACCCCCCCCCCCCAGAGAGTTCAGCTGGGGGATATGACTTCCACCCTTGGTCCCCCAATTGTGGGGTGTCACAGGGGTCAGTCATATCTTTCCCATGCTCTTCAACATTTATATGAGGCTGCAGGGAAGGGGTCATAAGGGGGTATGGAGCTTCGTGTCACCAATATGTGGATGACACCCAGCTCTATATCTCCTTTCCATCTTCTGCAGTGGATGTCGTTCCATCCTTTGAGTGCTGCTTGGGGGCTGTCTCAGATTGGATGGGGGCTAAATCGGTTGAGGTTGAACCTGGGCAATATGGAGATCCTGCGTGTGGGGGCTCCTGGTGTTGTGGGTTGTGGAACTCCCTCACTTTGGGGGGGGGGTGACTCCATTAAGAATGGGGTCTGCAGTTTGGGTGTCCTAGGACCCGGCACTTACCATGGAAACCCAGGTGTCCAGGACCCGGTACTTACCATGGAAACCCAGGTGGTGTCGGTGGTCCATTCAGCTCATTACCAACTGTGGAGGATTGCCAAGCTACGGGCCCTGCTTGACATCAGGGCATTAACTACACTGGTCCATGCACTTGTAAGATCGAGAATAGAGTACTGTAGTGCTCTCTATGTGAGGCTGCCCTTGAGGTTAATGCGGAGATTGCAGCTAGTGCAGAATAGAGCTGCCAGACGTCTAACAGGTCAAAGAAGGCATCGACATATTACCCCCGTGCTGGCAGCTCTGCACTGGTTGCCGGTATGCTACCGCATTGACTTCAGGATTTTGATGTTAACATACAAAGAACTGCCCGGATCACCCATGCCAGCCAGGCAGGACACCAGGGAGTCCCAACCCTGAGGGAGGCCCAGAAAATTGTAACATGGAGTAGGGCCTTCTTGGTGATTGCTCCCAAGTTATGGAACCATCTACCCCCTGAAATTCGGCTGGCACCCTCACTTCTAATTTTAAAAAACTATTGAAGACCTGGTTGTATAGAATGGCCTTTCCTGATTTCTCAAACATCCAATAAGACACCATTCATTTTACCCCTTATCTTCTCTTTCCCCCCTGTTTTATCAATCTCCTGCCATTTTAATCTTCATTTTAGTTTAATTTTAGTTTTTCTGTTGTTGATTTATGCATATTTTGTTTTATTATGCTCATTGTATTTTGGTTTTTAAAATGCATTCTTTTGTTAGTTGTCATGATTCCATGTTGTAAACCGCCCAGAGTAGCCCTAGGTCTTGATGGGCGATATAAAAAATAAATGCCTCTGACTTGCATTTATTTGCTTCAAGTAAGGTTGTGACCCTATCATCCTGCAATCCTCCCACCCCAAACAGATCAATAAAACAATGGATCAGAAAATAATGTTTTTGTTTGCTTTTAGCATGGTAATTCTCAGTTGTTTTCTGAATGGGTATTCATCATTATCAATATCTATCTATCTATCTATCTATCTATCTATCTATCTATCTATCTATCTATCTATCTATCTATCTATCTATCTATCTATCTATCTATCTATCTATCTAAAGTGGATCCTTGTATAACAAATGGTTTGTATAACATAAAATCTGTACAACATAAAAATACTGGAGGTAGGGGAAATTTGCTTAACAGAATTGCCTATGGGGCTACTCCGTACAACATAAAAATGGTTGCAATAAGGGATTACTCTGTTTTCAATGCATTTCTATGGGGAATTTGTATAAAGGAAAATTTGCTTAACAGAATTTCATATGGAACAAATTAATTCCTTTATACAAGGTACCACTCTATCTATCTATCTATCTATCTATCTATCTATCTATCTATCTATCTATCTATCTATCTATCTATCTATCTATCTATCTATCTATCTATCTATCTATCTATCTATCTATCTATCTATCTATCACTTCCTTCCTAATCTATCTATCTATCTATCTATCTATCTATCTATCTATCTATCTATCTATCTATCTATCTATCTATCAGAGATGGGCATAAAATGATTTTTGTTTCATTTTTCATTTTTCGTTTTGTTCCCTAACGAAATGAAAAATGAAGTGACCCATCAGAGAAAAACGAAACAAAACAGAAATTTTCCTTTTGTTCTGTTTCCCTCCCCCCCCCCCCCATAGGAATGCATTGCTTCAATTCTTTCCTTTGAGAATATGGTCGGGTGTGGAAAATGGTGGGCTTTTTACACTTTTTCCCCAGCCAAAGCCTCGTTCATCAGCTGATCAGCGCTCGGACAGGAAAAAAAGTTTTAAAAACCCACAGTTTCCCCCACCTCCCTTATGAGGAAAGGCTAAAACATTTGGGGCTCTTTAGTCTGGAAAAAAGGCGCCTGAGGGGGGATATGATTGAGACGTACAAAATAATGCAGGGCATGAGTAAAGTGGATAGAGGGAAGCTCTTTTCCCTCTCACAAAATACCAGAACTAGGGGACATACACTCAAATTGAGGTCTAGGAGAGTAAGAACAGACAAAAGAAAATATTTTTTCACCCAGCGCGTTGTTAGTCTATGGAACTCCGTGCCACAGGAGGTGGTGATGGCATCTGACCTGGATGCCTTCAAAAGGGGATTGGACAGATTCCTGGAGGAAAAGTCCATCACAGGTTACAAACCATGATGGAGATGTATCATCTCCAAGCTTAAAACCAGGGTACTTCAAGGACCAGATACAGGGGAGTGGTATCAGGAGACAGAGATCTAGTCTCATGCGCTTCCAAAAGCATCTGGTGGGGCCCCTGTGAGATACAGGAAGCTGGACTAGATGGGCCCTTCTTGGCCTGATCCAGCAGGGCTCTTCTTATGTTCTTATGTTCAGTTTTTTAAAATTCCCCTCCTCCCCCAATGCACCAGCGCACCAGCTGACACACGCTGGGGTGGGGAAAAAACCCAGGCTGATCCGCTGGTGCGCAAGGCTTGGGGGAGGGTAAAAGTTTTAAAAGCCCTGGGCTTTTCAAACCTTTTTTTCCCTCTCCCAAACTCTGCACTTTTCCCCACCTCCGTGCCGATCAGCTGGCACGGGGCTTGGGGGGGAGAGAAAAAAGAACCCACATCTTTCCTCCAATGCGCCCCATTGGGAGGGAAAGGCGCAGGGATTTTAAAATGTCTTGGAGCCATGAAGGCAGCCTTGGTGGCTCAAATACATTTTTTAAAACCCCACGCCTTTCCCTCCCAATGGGGTGCATTGGGGTGGAAAGGGGAAGGTCCTTTAAAATGTGGTTTTCCCCCACCCAATCTGGTGCAGGGAAACCGTGAGCTATTCAAACATTTTTTTTAATGGCCAGGTGGGCAGTTCCGTGCAAGAGCCCAGAACTGTCCATCCAACCATTTTCAGAAGGCCTCTGGTGCCAATTGGGCCATTTTTAAAGGGATGCAGCTGATGATAGATCAGCAGGAGCCCTCTGAAAATGGTCGGGTGGGCAGTTCCAGGCTCTTGCTTGGAACTGCCCACTCGATCAATTAAAAAAAATGTTTTAAAAGCTCACGGTTTCCCCATGCCAGATCGGATGGCGGAAACCACATTTGAAAGGACCTGTGTCTTTTCCCCCACAACCGCCACAGCTGAAAAATGAAATGGTTTTGTATATGAAATGAACCACCTCCCCAAACAATTAACGAAACAAAACAGATTTTTTCCATTTTGTGCCCCCCCTCTCTCTATCTCTAAAATTGTGTGCTGCCAAGTCCCTTCTGACATAGGGCAACCCTTTTCAGGGTTTTACAGACCGAGAGTACTCAGAAGTACCTCGCCATTCCTTTCTTCTGGAGGCACCCTGGGAGAGTGCAGTTCTCTCAAGAGGCACAGAGGGGAATCAAACTCTCAACCTTTGGGTCTACAGACAAATGCCTAGTTCACCGAGCTATCCAGCCACCTCCCCACCTCCCCCACTACTGTGTCATAAATTTGCAATTGCAAGGTTTGTGAGGTGATTTTGTTCTTATTCCCTAAGCAAGTGATTCATCTGTTTGGACTTGTGGATACCTCTGGTGCCTCAGAAGATGTTCACATCTGATAGTAGCTGGGAGGCACAGTGAGGAATCAAACCTCCAGCACCACAGCCAGATTCATATCTATGCTGAGCTCTCCTTAAATCTGTAACACAGGGGTCAAAACTCATGTGACTCTTGGCTGCTTTATCCTATATCCTTCTGCCAGGTGCTACAGAGAGCTCTTGTTTTCTCATGTGGAATATCATTTTTTTTTTAAAAAAGAATGCATTTTAGATAGCTTTTATTTGATCTTTTCATAACTTTGTGAGTGACGGTTTTGATCATCACTCTTTTTCCACTGAGAAAACAAGAGTTGAGGAGGCCAGCAACACCTTTTTGGTTTGAAAGAAGGAGCTGCATCCATTGGCTTGCTTTAGAAATGAACCTTGCCAGCAGAGATCAGATGGTATGTCCTCATGTGTGCTTGATTGGATTAGCTAAGCATAAAGATAAAAACTGGTAGAGCCAATTTTGACGGTGATTAGTGAATCTCTCCAGGCCTGAGAAAGAGCCATGGGGAGAAATTCCCCTCCCATCCTTACAATGGAAGAGCTTGCGTTTTGATGGTGATTCTTTAACATTTAACGAGCTGATGATCTGAGGGCCAGCTCAAGGAAACTCTTGTGAACTGCATGGTTGCACAATGGCTGTGTGTGGCTGCACAGAAAGTTCTTGAAGGCCTTGTAGAATCAAGTTGCCCTTGGAGGTCCCTGTTTTCTTCAGGTGTGTATTTGGACCTCTCAACATTACGCCATGGAACATTTCCCCTGGTTCTGAGAAAGTGTTTACATGATTTTAGGGATGTTGAAAAATTGTCTGTTTCAGTCTGTTGGATTTTCTCAAATCCCCACTGCATTTTCTTGCTTTCCTTTCCTTCTTAATTCTTAATCAGGTCGTGAGAATTTGTGTTTCTGTTTTGTGGGAGCAAGTGTGGTCAGTTCCCTAGTGGAACCCATCCTCTGCATGCAGAAGGTTTAAGTAGGAGGACATTATTGCTGGAGGCCATTTCTGGTGGCTGAAATCTTCTATCCAGTGGTTGCCCCGGGCTTCCACACCATGAAAGAGATTACATGGGAGCTGTGGGAGCCACAGGACAGGAAATGTTTAATTTCCCAAATATTGTCCCCTTCTGATGACTTTATCAGGCTTCCATGGGTGTAGTTGCGCCAACTCGGGCCATTGATTTACTGGGTCTGCTCTTTGTTAGAACTACCAACAGGATACTGCCTAACCTTTTTTTTCTTAATAGGTATATTTCAGATGTTTAAATCACAAAACATGTTGAATGAATCTCCTTGTCATTTGCACTCATCACCAATACCATCTTTTAAAAAAAAAACTATGAAGGGAGGCAATGCTCAATATGAATAAAATATCACACACACCCAATTCCCTGCCTGAGAAGCAATTAAGAGACTCCCTGGTGGCACCTAAAATAAATTCTGATTCTTTTCTGATTAAGTAGCACCATTATCTACAAATGCACTTCCCTTGGAAGATTTTTTTCCTGAAAAATAGAAATTCTTTATTTTGAAAGTTTACATACTTAGAACTGTTAGAACTCCCTCCAGTGTAATTAAACCCTTAAACAGCTGCTTCCTGAATTAAGGGTACTGAAAGTTTCCTAAATATTTTATATATTGGGGCGAATACTTTAATTATTTAGCAATCTATAAGGAGAAGGGGGAGCACTTTCAGCTAAAGCAAAGTGAATTGCCTGAAAGGATTGTCTATCTTATCTTGTTTTTTACAAACTGATTTTCATTTCCCAATTACTTTAGAAGTAAAACTAGGTACAAACAAACAAAATCACATTGTCTAGAGCCCTATGAAAACTTTTCTTTCTTTAAAAAAATAGGAATAGTTATCTTTGTGAAACTTCCATGAAAATAAAATAAAACCTTTTAAAAAAAGAAATTACTAAAACATATTATTAAAAGTTGCAATTATACAATTACAATTTCATTAGTAACTTGAGGCATGATGCATGGTTCAGTTTTATCCACTGTAGAGAAAATGTTCAGCTGTGTTGTTTTAACAGGTGTTTTCTCGGCACAAAATCCAGCTACAGTTTTACTTGCTGATTTCCTCCTATAAACAACTGCTGATGGCAACACAAATACCTTAAGCATCCTGTCAATAGTTCTTGCTTGTTGTGCATGTTGGAGTAATCACTGTTTGTCCTTCATTACCATAATAGATGCCACGGTCTTGAGAAGCCAGTTATAATGTCTGAATCCTTGATGTGGCAACAGTCCAGGTAAGATCCTTGCTCAAACACAATGCAGAGTTTAACTGAAACTGGTTACACAATCAGAGCATGCAACAGAAACCACCAGAGCTACACAAGCGTGACTATTTTAGGACCAGAACATTCCTCTCTTACCGAAAGAAAAATTGATCTGTCCAGAAATAAAACTCTAGACGTATTACCTCAAGGGTAAATAATTTAAAGAGCTTTAGCCCAATGTAATTATTCTGCCTGCCCAGCATTGCCAACTTTTTGATTTGATAGCATAGCGGATCAACAGGGAAAGTCAAATGGATGCAACTGGAAAACGGAAACAGGATCAGAAGAGAATCTCTGGTAGATCAGGATGATTGGAGCACGGGGGAGGGGAGAGTGTCAGGAATGGTGCTAAATAACAATGCAGAGACTCAGAGGTGGTGGTGGTGGTGATGGAGAAAAGTGGAATACAATTCACCAAGTGTGGAGCATGACACATTTTGACTCCAGAGTAGGGTTGCCTTCTACCAGTTTTGCAAATCTGGGTAGGTTGTTTTGCATATTATGCAAACTAAATAGTCCAAATCATTTGCTGGACCAATTCTTGTAATATGCCAATGGCTGCGGCATTTGCCCACGTTTCTACTTCAACGAATCATAGAATCATAGAATAGTGAGGTTGGAAGGGGCCTACAAGGTTAAAAGGCTAGACCCCGCCCCATCCTGAGGCAGGAATACGAATCAAAGGCTATCTGACAGGTGGTTGTCCAAATTTCTCTTCAATGCCTCTACTGCTGGAGAACTCAACAACACCTCTTGAGGTACAGCACTACCTCAATTTACGAATTTAATCCATTCCGAATGCATGCTCTTAAGTCGAACTACTCTTAAGTCGGGGTACCTATCTAAATTTAAAAAAAAAAACAAGTTAAAAAAATAAAAATATAAAAAATGTAAGTCAAGCAGACCATATCTAAAATTTCTAAGGCGGCAGTTAAAATGCCAAGAGTTTTCCGCTCTTAAGTCGAATTGCTCTTAAGTTGAGCTGCTCTTAAGTCGGGGTACCACTGTAATCGGTTCCATTGCTGCAGTGCTTTCACAGTCAGGAAGTCATCCCTGATATCATCTGAAATCTGGCTATATCTCTGTTGATGTAGCCTAAAAATAGCATCTGCTGTTTCTGCAGCTACCTCACACTGTTCGCTCATAGTCAGCTTGTGATCTATGACAAATCTAAGATCTTTCTCGCACATAACATTGCTGAGCCAGGGATCCCCCATCTTGTAGCTATGTGTTGGGGGGTTTTCCCTGGTTTTTATCTCTGTTGAAGATTATTCTGTTGTTTTCAGCCCAGTGGTCATGCCTATCTTGATCATTTTGATTTTCTTTTCTGTCTTCATGGGTATTAGATAATCTACCTAATTTTGTGCCATGTGCAGATTTGATTAACTTTCCCTGCACTCCGAAGTCATTAATAAAAACATGGAAGAGCACTGGCCCCAGAACTGGGCCCTGGGGTACCCCACTTGCTATTTCCTCCCAGTTTGAGAAGGATTCATTAATGATCAACCTCTGAGTACAATTCGGTAGCCAACTGTGGACCCTCATATAACAAACAGTTTGTATAATATAAAATCTGTACAACATAAACAATTCCAGAGATAGGGGAAATTTGCTTAACAGAATTGCCTATGGGGTGAATCCGTACATCATAAAAATGGTCACGATTATGGATTACTCCATTTTCAATGCACTCCTATGGGAAATTTGTATAAAGGAAAATTCATTCTACCACTAATGGAGGTGCGACTGTGAAAGTTGGCTGAGTGTGACGCATCTGTACTATACATCCACCTGATGTGTTCCTTTCTCTGGCTGTAACTGAACTTCAGTGGTTATTATTAGCCTCCTTCAAGAAAACACCTTGATGTCAGTTGCTGAAAAACTCAAATATGTCAACAAAATTGCTGGTCTATTTCTTCATATGTGGAAAACTGGAAACATCTATTAGGACAGAGAAAGGCAACAGTAATTTATTTTCTGTAAACCGCCCAGAGTGGCTTTTTATGCCAGATGGTGTGGTATATAAGTCAAATAAATAAATAAACAGTTGATTGACAGTGGGAGGGAGAGCATCACAGCATGTCTTAAGAAGAAAATGTTAAGATTCCACAAAATTTCTCCCCAGAGTTAAGGCTCTGGGAGGGCTGAGGTTGGAACGCTGCCCAGAGGGTGTAATTATTTTAACTCCTCAAACTTAACACATGATTTAAAAGCCAGTTCTATTATTATCATGGTTCATGGCGCCCTTTCAATTTTCTTTTTCTGCTGTGATTATAATCATCACCCACTTATTCTGACACACAATTTAATTAATTATCGTGGAGCACATATGCATCGCGTGTTATATAATCACTGCCTTTCATCTGACAGTATTCAAAAAGCCACATGGCAGCAGCAATTTTCCTTGCCTACTCCCAAATGTTGCCGAGTTGGGATTGTGTGTTTGACTCCTCCGGTGCTCTTCATCAGGTTGAATAAGGTGGGTGGGTGGATAGAAAGAAAACACATAAAGGCGAAAGCGAGGTTAGGAAAATGAGCTTTACACTGAGGGTCTCCGAGGATAGTCCAGAATAGTTTTAAGATGATGTGCTGAACGAATTATTATTTAATGTATTAGTTACTTAAACTATTTTATCCTGCTATTCTTCTTAAAAGGACCCAAGGCGGCTGACATGATTTAAAACCAACAACAATATTCAAAAGTTAAAATCAGCAAGCATGCTAATATTTAGAAAGAATTAAGCATTATATTAAAGTGGTAAATAAAATCAATATCAGAACACAGAGCAAAAACAATCCATTTAAAAATACGTCTGTGAAGATTCTCAGTCATCCAGGTTCGTTTAACTGGGAGTTGAGTCATGGCTACTGGACTTCTTTTTTGAGAGATAGAAACGTTTCGCTGTTCATCCAAACAGCTTCATCGGTCTGAATACAGCTAGTGCAAGAGGCTGTACTTTCCACAGTACCCAGGCAAATCAAGGAGCCTTCACCACCAGGTCACAGCTAACGACCCATTCTTGATGGGTTTCAGCATCTTAGGCCATTGTTTACCTTAAGGCCATAGACACTAATGTCTCCCTAACGAGCCTATTCAGGCTTTGTTCATCTTATGAGCCAATCAGACAAGGGGACAAGAGGTCAAGCTGACTATAAGAAGGTCTCTTGCACTAGCTGTATTCAGACCAATAAAGCTGTTTGGATGAACAGTGAAACGTTTCTATCTCTCAAAAAAGAAGTCCAGTAGCCATGACTCAACTGCCAGTTAATCCATTTAAAAGACCCTCTCAGACCACCAGTCGCCAAGGAGGAGCTTGCCTGAAGAGCAAGGTCTTTGCTTTGTGGAAGGAATGCAAAGATGGGGACCAGCCGGGCCTCCTGTGGGAGGGAGTTCCAACGCCTTGAAGCAGCGACGGGGAAAGCCCATTTCCCTGCTCGCACTAAACACACCTGAAGGTGATGGGACTGACAGAAAGGTTTCCTCTGGTGATCTTAATGTCCAGGTAAGCTCAGAGAGGGACATGTGGTCTTTGAAGTAGCTTCAATTTTGATGTCATGGACTGAATGTCCTAGGTGCAAGACAAATATGGATGTATACAGCTTGGAAATATTTCATTAAACACTAATTTGTTGTACATAATTCAAATTTAAAAACCCAAGGATATTTTTTTAAAAAAACCCTCTTATTTAACTATTTAAAACTAGGATGCAGAGGCTGAGCAATGAATGATGTTCCACATTATTTTAATTTATTGCCTTTTCAAAGTCATAGGATTGCCATTTGGGACCCCTTTTTAGTTATGTTAATTAGTGTTTAAAGTAAAACTAGCATGATTTTGATACTTTATTAATGTTTAATAAAAACATTTTTCTTAAAAAAAACACTGCAAACAATTGGGACTTTATTTTAAAATTAGCCTTTGCAGTAAGATGTCAGTGTAAAGGCATATACGTTTAAGCTTTTATATTTCTATGTTTATTTGAGAATGCAATCCACTATTGAAAAATACCCAGCCTAGCAACTTTCATCAGATTGGACAGGTGACCCAACTCAATCCCTCTCTGCACAGGGACAATGAATCTAGCTTTAATGGTTGATGGTTATAGTAACCTCCAGGTCAGATTAAGAGCAAATGCCATTGAGGACGTTTCAGAAAATGCATCAAGTGCAGGAGACTAAAACGTTAGATCCATATATCGCCTATTCTGGTCCAGGTTTGCTAGCTACCAATATGTTTCTCATCCCAGTTCAAACTGTTGCTTTGAAGAAATGCACTCTTCTGAAGAATGGGATTCCAGTGCTTGATGGAAAGCTTGTCTCATCATAAACCAGCTCTTATTCTGCAATTGGAGGCTTCTTTCACATAACTCCTGTAAGACAAACTCAGAGGAAAGAGATGTCAGTCATAAGAACATAAGACCATAAGAAGAGCCATGCTGGATCAGGCCAAAGGCCCATCTAGTCCAGCTTCCTGTACTTCACAGTGGCCTCACCAGATGCGTCTGGGAGCGCATGAGACTAGATCTCTGTCTCCAGCTACCACTCCCCTGCATCTGGCCCTTGAGGTACCCTGGTTTTAAGCCTGGAGATTACACATCTCCCTCATGGTTTGTAACCTATGATGGACTTTTCCTCCAGGAATCTGTCCAATCCCCTTTTGAAGGCATCCAGGCCAGTCATGTGTGTGAAATGCTCTCCCGGGTGAGGCCTGCCTGGCCCCCACCTAACGCAGGTTCCTTTACACACATAGGCAAGACCTATTGTAATTAGAGATGGGCACGACTTGAAAAAATTTTTTTTCGAGTTGTCGTTAGTCGGGCCAGTCCCGTTTCGGGTCGTTTCCGGTTTTCGCAAAAATTCGCAAAAATTAGTCGGTTCGTTTTTTCGTTTTTTCGTTGTCGTTAGTACTGGTTTTTTGGGGGGGAGCGGGCTCCTGGAGGCACCTCTGTGGGGTGGGTGCCTCCTCTGGCCCGCTATAAAGGGAAAGTGGGCTCCAAGAGACCCCTCTACATGGGGGTCTCCCTTCCTCACCTGCTGCTGCTGCAAAATGCTATGCAATAGCCATATGGATATTGCATAACAGAATGTGCAGACAGTGAGACCAGTGTGAGAGTGATAGAATCATGCCTTCCCTGCACAAGGCTCTCGCACCACCATGTCTCACACAGAAGGGAAGTGTACTTGCTGCGTGTAGTGCAATGCAAGCAAGTAGATCTGGCTTTAAGGTGGCTTAGTGCAAGGGCTAGGGTTAGGCTAGTACGGGTAAGGTTACGGTGGGCTAGTGGGTTGCACCTCTGGGTGCCTCTCTGACCCACTAAGAAGACAGTCTGTGACGTATGGGTACGGAGTCAAGGGTTAGGGTTAGGGCTAGGGCAGGTTTTAGGGGGCTTTTTGGCACATCCCAGAAGTCTCCATGGCCAAGTGGCCATGCGATTGGTGGGATGGCTCCAAAAATTTGCATGGTCGTCCACTCCCACATGGCTGGCCACTCGGCCAGCCCATCATTGCGCAGGTGTAAATAAAATAAAATAAAATAAAATCAATGGAGGACAGAGGAGGAGAGGAGAGACATTTTGTTGCAAGAAAAAACCCACTGCTACTGTGAAAAATCTGGCAGTTTATAAATTTTCGCGTGTTTCTGTTGTGCTTGTGTGTTTTTGGACCACGATTTCAAAAACAATATTGCGTTCGCCGCCCCATTTTGGATCCCCCGCCCGCACCGCATGGCATGGTGATGGCGACTCGCGAGTCCGGCTGCCCAGGATGGGGGGGAGGCGGGGACCCCCCTCCAGAAACCACCCCTCCGGTAGGTGCCCTGCGCCCTTAGTCAAGCAGGCATTTTTCCGCCTGCTTTTTTGGCCCGGGAATGGGTGGGGGAGAGTAAAAGTTTTTTCCTGTGCCGTCCGTGCCGCTTGCTTGCGCTTTAATTGCGGCGGCCGGCGGCTGGTGAGACTGGGCTTTTTGCTGGCTGGCTGCGTGCCTGCGGCGAGTCCCACAGAGCAGCCCACAAGGACGGGGGATGGGGGGGGGAGGCCGGGGACCTCCAGAAACAACCCCTCTGGTAGGTGCCCTGAGGCACGGCAGGCATTTTTCCGCCTGCTTTTCGGCCGGGAACCGGGTTTTTTTTTACTTTTAAAAACTTTTTTTCTGTGCCGCGTGGCATCGCGCGATTGCGCGATGCAGGTAACAAGCACGACAAATCAGACCAAAATTGTTCGTTCGTCGGTTCGAGCTCGAAGTCTGGCAGAGTAATTCCCGTTACCGTTTCCATAGAGTAACGGAACCGAGTAACGGAAACGGAAACGGGAATACCGCTAAGTCGTGCCCATCTCTAATTGTAATCAATAAAAAAGACTCTGTTAACAGGTTTTCAGCAATAGTAGAGGACTGATGTGGGATAGAAAAAAGAGAAACACTGGACTAGGAAACAGTAAGTCATTAGATTTAGATCATAAATACAGTAGTAGTAGTGTTTGGTTCTCCTCTCAGCTCAATTGAGAACTCACCAGTGTAAAAGTATAGAGAGACATGGTAATTAGAGATGGGCAAAAAATGAATTTATTTTTCATTTCATTTTGTTTTAGTTTTTTATTATTTATTTTGACAAGTGCCTATCTCATGTGCCAGCTGGTTGGCAGGAAAAACTAATATAAAAAACCTGCCGACCGGCTTCCTCATGTACCAGCTGGTTGGCGGGAGAAAAAAAAACCACCGACTGCCCCCCCCCCGCACAACAGCTGCTCAATGGGAGGGGGGGAAATTCCAACTGCTCCTCCCTGTGCACCAGCTGGTCAGCGGAAGAAAAAATGCTGACTGGCCTCCCCTCATGCCAGCTGGTCGTCGGGAGGGGAAAAATCATAATAAATGAAACAAAATGGGGGAAAATGAAAAATGAAATGAAACACCATTTTGGCATTTTGTGCCCATCTCTAATGGTAATATTCAGGTGGATGAGATGAAAATCCACTTTAGTGTTCAACGGGGTTGCAAATGGAAACTAAATCAGGCTGTATTACCGAATGGTCAGAGCACATGCAACATCATCCAACCACAAATTAAGTCCCCAGGGGTAGTGGCATCCCCCCCCCCGCAGCATTCATGACTACAGTCATTTTGGTTAAAATTGGTGTTGTTTGTCTTAATCAAATTGCACTGTCTATGTACCCCCCCCCAAAAAAGCCCTAAGCTTAATTTTTTAAAAAAACAGCAGTTGCCTGGGTCTCCAGAACAGTTTCTAAGGGTGCTAAGGTAGTTGCAATGAAGAAGGAATCATTCCCTTGGCAGTTCAACAAATGGAAGAATTTAGGTAAGCAGGACAGAAGTAGATGGTCTAATTCTCTCTCTCTCTCCCCCCCCGTCTTTTGTTATGTGAAAGGAACACTTTGGTTGTCCTCAGTTAGCATTCAGACCAGTGCCAATAGATGGACTGTACAGAGACCCTGGTGGCCGACCAACCAGAGGGCACCGAAGGCAAGGGTTAGGCCTTAGGAGGGAGGGAGGAGGCAGAGGCCAGGATGGGTTGGGTTGGAGGACTCATGCTCAAGAAGGCAGAAGAGGGAAATTATTTGCCCTTGACAGACTTGGGGGGGAGGGGGGGAGAGCCGGGCTGAGGCTTCAGAGGAGACCCCTTTATCCTTCTGTCTTCTCTGTGAGGACTGTCTGCTGCAGGACCCATGGACAGGTGAGTGACTCTGCTTCTCTGCAGGTAAAGCATGTGGTAGAGGAGCCTGCTATTTGCTGCCTGGCCATGGAAACTCACTAGGGAAGTGGGACTAGTAAAACCATTCCTTAAATACCTCACTTACCTTGAAACCTGGTTAGGGCTACTATAGGTCGGTTAAGAATTACTGGCAGACGACTAACTAGAGTGGGACCACCCTGCAAAACAAGCAAATGGTCCCAGAACAGGCCTAAACTAACTCTAGAGGTAAAAATGGTTAAACTGAGGCCATTGTAATTCAGATGTATCATGACAAGAGAAGACTCAACAGGAAATATAATAAATTTTATTTATTTATTTATATTTCTATATCATCCCCTTAGGGCAAACTGCACTACCCAGGGTGGTTTTCAAAATAGTGGTTTTTCAAAACACTACAAAAAAGAGGTCTAAATAAGATTCAATTAAAATACTGCAAATAAATAGGCCTCTGTAAATAAATAATGCCTAGGAAAAGGAAAAGTTGGCGGCTTCAGGAAAGTGGGGGGAGACCAAATGTGAGACAGAATAAAGCTTGAGTTTGCAAGAATAAAGCTTGAGTTTGCAAGAGTTGACCGCGGCTGTTGACAATGGTCACTCCTTCATTGGGACACAATTGGAAATGACTCAATAACACAGATTTTCCATGCCACCAAGCAGACATTTTAACGGGATATCTTAGATTTCACAGATTTTGTTGTGAATGCATCATAAGTTTGTACAATAGTATATGAAAATATCGCATCCATTGCAAGTTATACAGAATGAAGTCTGAAAACTAATATTTCTGAAAACTCTTTAGAGGTACATAAGAACCTAAGAGCCCTGCTGGATCAGGCCAAAGGCCCATCTAGTCCAGCTTCCTGTATCTCACATTGGCCCCACCAGATGCGTTTGGGAGCGCATGAGAATAGATATCTGTGTCCTGATACCACTCCCCTGCATTTGGCCCTTGAAGTACCCCGGTGTACATTTGTCTTGGACTTCAACTCTCCTCTTTTCCATGTTCACCATCTCGGCGGGTGGAGGGGGTTACATTTATTTTTTTGAAAAGACATACAATTCCTTACAAAACAAGGACAATGGTCAATTTCTTCTATTGAATCCCCTGTCAAAGGTTTCTATTGTCCTGTGGAATTTCTTGAAAGAGAAATTTTACTGTTTACCTCTGCCTTTGGAAAAATGGCTCCTGAAAGGATTGGGTGAGCTACAACTTTGATGTACACAAGTCGATTTCATTGTGGATTTCCTCACAACCCAGGCACCCCTTAGGCTGACCTCCCCTGACTTTTAACGGGATGCGGGTTTTCTCACAACTCTCTCTGTATTGATAGCCTGGGGGCAATGCGAGGATAGCCCGTGTTCCTTGCTCTGACCATCAAAGAAGAAAATTTAACTTTTACCTTCCCCTTCAAGCGCTGTTACATGGATGAGGTCAGCCAAAGGGGGGGAGGGAATGGAATTACAAAGTGTATTTCTTTGGCTGCAGGCACGTGCTATTTGGAAATAGCCACGACAAGCTTCACGGTTAAGCACAACTGTTAATTCCAATATTATGAAAGTTGTAATTTTGTTTAAGTCCTGAGGGGTGGGTGGGTTGCACTGGGTTTATGTCTGTTATATTTGTTATATTTTTGTTACATTGATGTGTGTTAGTTCCTCTTCTTTATGATATTTTGTTGTTTTATCCATTTTTATAGAAAATCAATAAAAAAAGCACAACTGTTAATTCCAACTAATAAATTTTCGGCAACATCATTCAGAACACACTTTTGGAGTTGAATTTTGTCATTTTACTTAGAATTACTTCCTGCTTTATGGAAGGGGTCTTAGGGCACCATCCAACAATAGAAGGCAATTCGGAATGTGTGTGGAGCAGGATCGCACAACACTCGAGCCCAACCCTGATCTATTTGATCACACAACACTTGAGCTTCAACTTTTTGGGACCACGCTGGAGCAATTCTCCCAAAGATAACTGTGCAGCTTCCCCAAGGCCTCACAGGCTGGCCCTTTTGGAAGGCACAGAAGGGAGCTGGAACTCCCAATCTCTGGCTGTGTGTCGAGATACCTAGATTCCTGAGCTATCACACATAAATCCCCATGATAATATCCAGGTGTGTTTGTAACCTCATTTTGTGTGTGTTTGTGTGTTGCGTCACTACAGTTGTGACCGACTCTTCATGACCCCATGTCCATGGAGTTTTCTTGGCAGGAATACTGGAGCGGCTTGCCAGTTCCTACTCCAGGCGCCTACAGCACCTGGTCGTCCCTGGTGGTCTCCCATCCAAGTACTAGCCAGGGCCGACCCTGCTTAGCTTCCGAAATCAGGCCAGATCGGATGTGCTTTTAGGGCATCTAGGCAGCTAATCTCATAGAGCTGTGCGGAATTGCAGCCTTACTATCAACCTAGATATGATGTGAATTGTGTGGATGCGATTAACGCTCACATTAAATGTTTTAAAAAATAAACAAATTAAAATAATGTAAAAAGCAGCCATGGGAAAGGAGACAGGGAAAGCTAACAGCACCAAGATTGTGGTCAAGGAGAGTTTAGCTCTTTCCCTCTAGAAATAGAAACAACATTAGCTAAATGTCCGTGAAGATTCTCAGTCATCCAGGTGAGTTTATCTGGAAGTTGAGTCATGGCTGCTGGACTTCCTTTTTGAGAGATAGAAACGTTTCGCTGTTCATCCAAACAGCTCCATGAAGCTGTTTGGATGAACAGTGAAACGTTTCTATCTCTCAAAAAGAAGTCCAGTAGCCATGACTCAACTACCAGATAAACATTAGCTAAATTCCCCATTTTCATTCATTTAGGCTGGCTCAAAATAATGTAACATTGCGAGGATCAGTGTTACAGCCAGCATGAAATTATCTCCCTCCCTTTTGCCCTGGGAATCCTCGAGCGGGTGAGGGCAGGGATGCTTTTAAAATTCAGAAATCACTGCTGGATCACCATAACCAGGGTCGGGACCACCAGGAACAATCTGGTGGCAAGCTTTGAATTTTAAAGCCCCCTCCCCTCCCCGCAACCATGCCTGCCAAGTTCCCTAAAGGGTTTCCCAGGGCAAACGAGAGCCTTTAGGGAGCCTCAGAACCCGAAACGGGGAGACGGGAAGCTTTCGGTTAGCTCATATTAAATGCTACTGTTGCCAGCTGATTATGTAAACAGCCTCTGCTGCGTAACTTTATGCAAACAGGATTTTGACCAAGATGTATCCAGGCCTTGTCTGGTTTCTCTTGTCTCCAGGTGCGTATTATTATTTATCATTTCATCCCCCTAGATTGGAGCCTGATTGCTAAGTCTACTCTTCCCTAAAAAAAATTGTGGCAATCAATTCAGCTTGCTGGTGAACGAAGTAAGGATCCTTGCAGTGATCAGGGCACCGTCTCCTCTTCCGAGCAGGTTTTGCAGCAGAATTTTATATTTTTCTAAATGGCATTTTTCCCTCTTGCTTCATTAACTGCCTGGATTCCTCCACTAACGGAGAAGAGACAGTTATGATGAGCCCATCTGAAGAAGGGGTTGTCATGGAAACCCCACCTGGTTTGATTACATCTGCAAGGACCATTTTCTGGTGGAGAACCGAACGGGAAAAATGCACAGCCAGAGGAGGTTAAAACCTGATGTGATGGTGGCAGGGTCTCTTGATGTTTTGTTGACAACTTCACATGTTGTCTGTAGTTTTGTACATCAAGATCTGCATAAGTACATGGATGTTGTATTTTCTTTAGAGATGGACATTTTGTTTCGGAAGGGGACTGGTTCTGAAACGAAACACACCAGCACGTCTGGCGCTCAGAACCCTGTCTCACCCTCCGGAACAAAATTAACCACTGTCTTACCTTGCTGTAGTTCAAGTCGGGCAAAACTCCAACCAGGAAGCAGCCTCCGATGCATCATCTTCCCCTCTCCCTGGCGCTGGCCAATCAGGAGCTGTCAGGCAAGAAGAGACAAAGTCTCAGGATGCTGTAAAAAGGAGGTAGCTTTATTGAAAAGACGCCAAACGCATTTCGTCTATAGATTTTGGAAAGCTTTCTTCAGGGTCTGTGTTCACAAAGATTTAACTCACTACAGCAAGTTAAGAAGGAATAATTTTTACCCTCATAGAAACCACTGCAAAATTTAAATCTTTGTGAACACAGCCCCTGAAGAAGGCTTTCCAAAATCTATAGCCAAAATGCGTTGGGCGTCTTTTCAATAAAAATACCTCCTTTCTACAGCATCCTGAGACTTGGTTTCTTCTTGCCTGCCAGCCACATTGGATGCTCCAGTTCTTTTTGCTTTTGTTCAATCAGGAGCTGTGCAAGGACATGCATCATCCCGCCTCCCAGTCTGATTGGCCAGCACCGGGGAGAGGGAAGGATGATGTATTGGAGGCTGTTTCCTGGTTGGAATTTCACCCAGCATGATCTACAGCAAGGTAAGACAGTGCTTGATTTTGCTCTGCAGGGTGGAAGTATGTTCTGAGTGCAAACTGTGCTGGCGTGTTTCATTTTGGAACCAGTCCCCTTCTGAAATGAAACACCCATCTTTAATTTTATTACCTCAAAGTATGCACTGACAGTATAGCACTGGATAAGTGCATCAGAATGTATGGGAATTGCAAACCCTGGATGACTGCTAAGGTAAGATAGCTCCTGAGATCCCGGGATTCTCTCTTTAAGGCACAGGACAGGGACATATACAGAGAGGCAAGGGAAAATCTTAGAAGAGGCATTAAGGTGACAAGCAAGGCCACTGTAATATAAGCACAAGGTGGAGAACTATCTAGCTGATAACAACATAAAGCAAGTGTACAGGGACTGCAGCACTTAACTAACTACAAGGGAAACACAAGGAACACAGTCAATGCTGATGCCTCGCTGGCAGAGGAACTGAACATCTTCTTTGCTCGCTATGAAGTAAACCGACCAGATCCCAGAGTTTCTGCCTGCCAGTCTTCTAATTCCCAGCCACTCATTTTATATGAACATCCAGTGAGAGCTGCATTGAGGGCTGTGAATCCTAGTGGTGGGCAGAGCAGGGGACCCATTGAGCCTCACCTAGCCTGGGCCATTCCCTTGGCAACAGCCCAGGCTGGGCCAGGATCAATGGAACCTCCTAAGACGAATGTAAACAGGAATGAAAAATCCATCTTATGAGTTTTTCATCTTAAGGGACATTTGTCTTATGAGGTATTACTGTATAGTACCAACAGGCTGAAAAATAGTTTCTACTCATGGGCTTTCAGACTTTTAAATGGAAAACAACTCCATATCAACAGCACAACAGACTTGTAAGTGTGTGCTGTGTGATAAGTGCACAAGGTATAACAAGGCTATATGGTTGATTGGTAGTGGGATTCATTGTGTTGGGGGGTGTATGAGGGAGGCTAAGCTAATCACTGTACACAAGTTGTACTTTGACGACGACAACAACGACAACAACGACAACAACAACGACAACAACGACAACGATGATGATGATGATAATAATAATAATAATAATAATAATAATAATAATAATAATAATAATAATAATAATAATAATAATAATAATAATATTTAGAAGAAATTGGAGTTGACAAAGTCACCATCAGTCAGATGCAGAAAGCCACCTTACTGGGATCTGCTCGCATAATTTGCCGATACATCACTGAGTCCTAAACGCTTGGGAAGCGTTCGACTAGTGATTGGTAATATAAAATCCAGCGTAGAGAGCTGTGTGGTTAAATAATAATAATAATAATAATAATAATAATAATAATAATAATAATAATAATAATAATAATAATAATAATAATAATTTATTTATTTATTTATTTATTTATTTATTTATTTATTTATTTATTTATTTATTTATTTATTTATTGGGCTTATATACCGCCCGTCCTCCCGGAGGAACTCCGGGCGGTTTACAGCAAAGACAGTATAAACAATAACACACAATTATATAAAACAATTGAAACAGGTAACAAACTAATCAATTAAAAATAGCAATTAACAATAGCAGATGGCGGCGGGGGGGGGACCTTTTTAGTCACCGAACGCCTCCTGGAAAAGCAGAGTTTTTAATGCCTTCTGAAAGGCTGGCAGGGACTCTGCAAGGCGCACTTTGCTGGGGAGGTGGTTCCACAAGGTAGGGCCAGCCACAGAGAAGGCTCAGACGCGGGTGGATGTTCTCCGAGCCTCCCTGGCCGTGGCCACCCGCAGCATGTGCACCCGTGACAGCCTAGTCGGTCAGGCCGATGTTGACCGCTGGTCGATCCGCTCTGCCAGGTAGTCAGGGCCTAGGCCACGGAGGGTTTTATAAATTAAAACCAAGACCTTGAATCTGATTCGGGACACAACGGGCAGCCAATGCAGGTGAGCCAGAACTTGGGTGATGTGGTCTAACCAATGCACAGCCGCCACCAGTCTGGCTGCCGCATTTTGAACCCGCTGCAGTCGCTGAAGGAGAGTCAAGGGCAACCCCATGTAGAGTGCGTTGCAATAGTCTAGTCTCAAGATCACCAGCACTTGCACAACTGTCCTGAGGGAGTCCCCATCTAGGTAGGGACGAATCTCGGCTATTCAATGAAGATGAAAAAAGGCAGTCCTGGACACGGTGGCCACCTGGGCTTCCATGGTGAGCATGGGGTCCAGGACTACACCCAGATTACGGACAGTGTCCAATGGCCGGAGGGAAACGCCCTCCAAGGTGGGAAAAGGGCCTCCATAGCCAGATGGGGAAGTCCCAAAGAACATAACCTCGGTCTTGTCGGGATTGAGTTTGAGTCTGTTGGCCCTGGTCCATTCCATGACTGCATCCAGGCACTGGCTGAGGGTCCGGACAGCCTCATCTGCAGTGGTGGAAAAGGAGAGATGGAGCTGCGTGTCATCAGTGTACTGATGACAGCAGACTCTAAATCTCCTTATGACCTCTGCCAGCGGCCTTACATAGATGTTGAACAGCATGGGAGAGAGGGACGACCCCTGTGGAACCCCACAAGGGAGTATCCAGGGGGCAGACTACTCCCCCCCCATACTGAACTCGCTGGGGTCGGCTCCCGAGAAAGGACCGGAGCCAACTGTGAACAGTGCCCCCGATCCCAATCTCTATTATTATTATTATTATTATTATTATTATTATTATTATATTATTATTATTATTATTATTATTATTATTATTATTATTATTATTATTATAATAATAATAATAATAATAATAATAATAATAATAATAATAATAATAATAATAATAATAATAATAATAATAATAAAACTACTAGAAGTTTTTTATTATTATTATTTATTATTATTATTATTATTATTATTATTATTATTATTATTTACTACTACTACTACTACTACTAGTAGTAGTAGTAGTAGTAGTAGTAGTAGTAGTAGTAGTAGTAGTAGTAGTAGTAGTAGTAGTAGTAGTAGTAGTAGTTTTTGACTGAGAGGGACTTTTCTGGGTTGCTTGTGTATTCAGCATCAATCCTTCTGGCTTTTGAATTCAAAAAGGTCGCTACTCTTAGCAGAGTTTATCTTTCCTGGATTGGTATCAATTGTTTTGTTTGCTGTTTATCTGTTCAGTTGGTTCCTAAGTATATGTGCAGCAAAGAAAACAGCACAGACAAGTCTCTAATTTCAAGCAAGTTTAAGTGAAGAATTTTTTTAATTCTTTCTCCCACAAATGTCTGAGAATGAGTTTCGGAGACTCTAAGTGCCAGTTACTGAGAAAGGGCTAGACTCTGAGGAACTCATAGCTAGTCTCTTCACTGTGTCTCTGTACTTCTCCTGCATAACAAAATGGAATTTTACCAGAAATTCAAAACTCCATAACACAGTCAACAAGGGAATGTTGGTTTACTACTGCTGAGGTCCCACCCAATATGGTCAAACTGATAACATGGTTTTCTCTATACAGTATTTTACTAAGAGATTTTAAACACTTTGAAAATATGCAGCAGCCTGTCAACATCCAAAGGCAGGGTTGGCAACTTACCAGAAACAGAATAAGCTGGCCCATAATAAGCATGTTGTGTTCAGAAATCTGCAGGTGAAGCTTTTATCAGCATGAAAATCAATGTGAGCTTGAGCTGGTTGTTAAAACTATACCTGCAGTCAGTAATGGGTAATTTGGCAGACCTATTTCTAATACACTTTAGCGAGCAGTATATTTTTGTAAGACTCATCCTCTTCCTCTGTCTGCAGGTCTAGAAAATACCTGTGGCAGCCATCTTGAAGCTACCTATGACACTATAAGATAGACGCACACGAGTGCAGTCCTCGAAATCAAGGGTAGGGAACCCTTTGGCCCTCTAGGTGTTTTGGAAGGCAACACTCAGAATCCCAAGCCTACATTGCCAATGATAAAGGACTGTAGGAGTGGTGTTCCAAAACATCTGGAGGGTCAAAGGGTTCCCCATTCATCATCATCATTGGCATCCTTCAGTCTCGAAAGACTATGGTATCATGCCTGGAGTAGAGATCCTAAGAACAACACCTAGTGTGACTAAATAGACCAGTTCGGGAATGGCAGTCTCTACTGCTCTGGGGACAGATGTATTCTATTTCTTGCCCGGTCCTCGAGTTTCGTTCTTTCTGTGCCTGCCTCTTTTCCTCTGCCTGTTGGACAAATGCCTCTTCAAATTTATGTAGACTATGCTGTATCTCTTGCCTCCAGACAGTGCGATCGGAGGTCAGGGTTTCCCATCTGTTGAGGTCTATTCCCAAGGCCTTCAGGGCCCTCTTACAGATATCCTTATACCGCAACTGTGGTCTCCCTCTGGGGTGCTTTCCCTGCACTAGTTCTCCGTATAGAAGATCTTTTGGGATCCGGCTGTCATCTATTCTCACAACGTGTCCAAGCCAGCGTAGGCGTCGCTGTTTCAATAAAGTGTACATTCTAGGGATTCCAGCTCGATTCAGGACTATGCTATTTGGAACTTTGTCATGCCAGGTAATGTTGAATATTCACCTAAAACAGCGCATATGGAAGGTATTACGCTTTCTTTCTTGTCGGGCATGGATGGTCCAAGACTCACTGCAATACAAAAGTGTGCTCAGTACACAAGCTTTATAGACCTGTATCTTTGTATGTTCTGTCAGCTTCTTATTGAGCCATACTCTCTTTGTTAGTCTGGAAAACATAGTAGCTGCTTTACCTATATGTTTATTCAACTCAGACTCTGGTAAGAGTGTATCTGAGATAGTTGAGCCAAGATACACAAAGTCATGGACAACTTCCAGTTATTTTGCAGAAATTGTAATGCGAGGAGGAGAGTCCACATTCTGGCCCATTATTAGTGTTTTTTTCAGGCTGATTTCTAGCCCAAAAGCTTTGCAAGCTTTACTAAAATGATCCATGAGTTCCCCACCCCAGCTCTAAATTGCTATTGGAATGTGATCCCATTTTCCTTTGCCTTTCACCTTGAGCATTAGAGCTCATGGAAGCTCCTGCCCAAAAATACATCTGGAGGACCAGAACGTGATACCCTGAAATGCCAATTTATAGAGCACAAGCTCCACGGTATGACCAAAAATAAACAAGCCAAAGGAAAAGCACCCTATACTTACTATTAAACGAGGACACCCATATCCACTGAGGATTGGTTCCAAGGCTCTCTGTGGATACTGAAACTCGTGGATCATAGTGAACCCTATGATATGTGTGTATATAGCTTAGTTAGTAGAAAGGGCGGGCAGGACCAGAAAAAAATATTTTCACATTCCTTACCAGAACTGGCCATTAGACTATGAATACTGTCAGTGATTTGTTTCTTTTAATACCATATTTTTAATATTTTAAGGCCATGGATAAGTGAATCAGTGGACACAGATCCCATGGATATGGTGGTGGTGGGTGTTACTGTGCACACTGCTGTTTTTGGAGACATGACCGTGCTTCATTATATACCACACTTTGCCCAATAATATTGAATAGGATTGGTTATCCAATGTTTGAAAGCCCTGTACTGTATGGTTTTGAACCTCATTACGTGTCGGAATGGCCCCTCCCAAAAAGAAATGGCCGGGTGACTTATTCAACCCAGGCAGGATATTTGAGGGTGCCCACTCCAAGGGAGGCTCAAAAAGTAATGACAAGGAGTTGGGCCTTCTCAGTAGTCACCCCTCAACATTAGAATCATCTACCTATGGACATCCTCATGGATCCTACACTGCAAATATTTAAATGTCCACTTAAGATCTGGCTATACAGATTGGCCTCTCCTGAAATATGTTGTTAATGAGAACGCTTAACTATGGTCCATCTAATCTGCCTCTGGTCCATTTTTCTCTATTTTCTTCTTCTTTTCTTTTTATCTGGTTGTTTTTTCTTGATGACTATTTGAAAGCTTGATTTTGCATTGCTTCTTTCATATTTAGAGTATTATAATATTGTATGTACTGTATATTTCCTTTTGTTGCTGATCTTTTTTAATTTGTATTGTTTGTTGTTCACTGCCCAGATATATGGCCAGTAAACAACATGGTAAACAATCTATGGTAAACAAACAAACAAACATACCATATACATGGTGTATATACATATACACCATGCTCTTTGATGATATGTCAAGCTGCTGTGTGCTCAAGGTTGTTCCAGAGAATCTTCATGTCTAAAGTTTGCATTTGATGCTGTATAGTGAGAAAAGTACTACTGTACTATTTGTTGCACTGCTTCCTTTTAATAATGGACCAGTTATTCAACTAAACTGTACCTGTGTGCTTTGAAAGAGAAGACAAAGAGCTGTGAATAATTTGTAAACAGATTGCTCAAAGAAATTCTAAATTAAACAGAGAAATTCTCTCAGTTCCTCACTGAGGACCAGTGGATTAGTCTTCTGTACAAAAATCCAGACCCAAATTACTTTCAAAGTAACTTTCCAAGCTCTGACATTGTCTAGTACCTTCCTATCAAAATGGAGGGCAGCATTATGCTGTCCATTTCAAACATTGTGATTGGGAATGAGTCATCTCATCCATTTTTATGGTTTTCACGATTCCTCAAAAGCCTGTTTTATATGCAGCCTGAAGAAATGTTCATGTTCTGCACCAAAACCTGCATTTGATACGGTCTTGATGTATGAGGTTGATTTGTTACTGCAAGCTGTCACATTTTTACAGAGAGAACAACAGAATTGCTGAAGATGATAAACATGTCAAGGTCAGTGAAGGATTATTGTCCCACTTGAAGATTACAGTCTTGCCGGCAACAATAGTACAACTAGAACTGGTGTCAGCATTTTCATTATAATCTCTCCTCCCCACCTTTCATAGTGATGGTACACTGTGGTGTAAACATGGGAAATGGAAAAATTTATGGCATAAAATATTTTTACAGGGTAAATTTTTTTTTTGTTTTGTTTCCCTCCATTCTCACTTCCCTTCACTATTCCACCATCAAGTATAGCAGGAGGGGGGATGTTTTTCAGATCCCATCAATCCCAGGGAAAGGTTATTATGAAGATTACAACCCAACAGTTTTTGCAGGGGCACACGACCCTTCCTCTCACTCGAAAATATTTGGCCAAGGAGGTAAATCAGAACTGTGTCTATTTAAATAAATGTTCAAGAGAAATTGCTTTGGATTGTTTTATTAATTAAAATAATGAATTGTCATGTGGGTGTGGGTAGGAGACAAGTATGCTCTCTGCAAATTAAGAAAATAATGAAAACTAAAAACGCAGGGATTCTAGTGCTTAATAACAAAGACTATTAACCAGTGGATATATTTACATTGCTACCTATTTTGAAACAGCTGCACAGCATTTTTAAAAATATTCTCTGCTTTTTGTTACGCGGAGCATGTTCCTAACTAATAGGAACTTAAGAAAAGAGAAATTTATTCTCTTAATTAAAAAAAATCTAATTTTAGGCACATTGTTAAATTTGTTGGTCTCCAGTGGCTTCTTTTTTTTTTTTAATCGCCATGTTTGCAGGGACTCACATATCAACTGTGACGGGCCGTGGGCGGTACGCTAGTAGCTGTGGGGTTCGTCAGATCAGAAGAACGCGGATCAGGCATTTCGTGCCTGTCCCGCGTTCTGACCCCTCGGCTAGCTGTCACGTGTCCGGGAGTCACTTCTCCAGCGCCTCCAACCTTTCCTGCATTCTGTTGAACGCCAGGTCAGTCCAC
This sequence comes from Phrynocephalus guinanensis, assembly GCA_037367245.1. Taxonomy (NCBI): domain Eukaryota; kingdom Metazoa; phylum Chordata; class Lepidosauria; order Squamata; family Agamidae; genus Phrynocephalus; species Phrynocephalus guinanensis. The sequence goes on along the minus strand of CM074733.1, from coordinate 175,972,963 downwards.
AATAAAATCCCCATTATATATGATTCCATCCATGATGGGCGGGCTGACCTGGCTCTCATCACTGAGACCTGGGTGGGTATGGAGGGGGGGCTTCTCTCTCTCTCCTGTGCCCGCCCGGATATCAGGCTCAGGGTGTGGGAAGGTTGGAGGGCCAGAGGGGAGGAGGGGTTGCAATCGTTCATCGGGATTCTCTTTATGTCTGCAGGGCCTCGACATTGGTTAGCCATGGGTTAGAGTGCCTTCACCTGTTGGTGGGACAGCGGGATAGATTTGGCATTGTGCTGGGTTACCGTGCTCCCCGCAACCCAGCACAATCCCTGCCGGAGCTCTCCGAGTTCATCGCGGCGGCGCTGTTGAAGTCCCCGCACCTTCTGGTGGTGGGTGACTTCAATGCGCACGCTGGCGGTGAACTTTCAGGTGTAGCTCTGGAGTTCATGGAATCCATGGCTTCCATGGGTCTATCCCAGCATGTTGTATGCCCCGCCCACAGGTCAGGCCATACCCTGGATCTGGTATTTTCCTCCATGTCGGGGAATTCGAGTCTGGAGGTAGGGGGCATTGTCTCCCTGCCTGTGTCATGGTCAGACCATCACCTGCTCTCTTTCCCCCTGGCGATTCGCCCCCCCCCCCTCGTGGGGACCATCGGCCTCCTGTGTTGGCCCGCCCCCGAAGACTTATGGACCCTTCTCGGTTCCGGGAGGACTTCGGGGCGTTTCCTGGAGAACTGACTGGTGCGCCGGCTGAGGTTGTGGCTAACCATTGGTTTGATACAGCGGCCCAGACCATCGACCGGATCGCCCCCAAGCGTCTTCTCCGGTGCCGAGCTCCGTCCTCTCCGTGGTTCACGGCTGAGCTCCGAGCGATGAAGCAGGTGAGGAGAAGACTAGAGCACAGCTGGAGAAGAACCCGGACGGTTATTAACAAGGCTGCTGTTGTATCCCAGACTAGTCGCTATTCCAACGCGATCAGGGAGGCTCAAAGATCTTTTTTCTCCCTGAGAATTGGTGAGGCCTCGAACCGCCAGGGGGTGCTCTTCCGGGTGGTTCGGGACTTCACCAGTCCTAGTCTGGCCAGGCCTCCTCCTACTGATTTCAGTAGTGAGAATTTCGCAGCCTATTTTCGATCAAAGATTGAGGCCATCTGGGCCGGCTTTGACTCCGGGTGCAGTGGAACTGTCCCGGCATGCCCAGTTGCTGGTCCGCCTTCGTCACCTCAGTTGGGTGCGCTTGGGCCTGTTTCCACTGCCGAGGCCTCCAAGGCTATGGCTTGCTGCCGGCCGGCATCCACCCCTTTCGATCCCTGCCCTGCCTGGCTTATAAAAGCTGCCAGCGGGACCATGGCCGAATGGGCTTCGGCTATTGCCACCGCCTCCTTCGGCGAGGGGGTTTATCCCTCCCGTTTGAAGGAGACGGTGGTGAAGCCCATTCTCAAAAAACCAGGCCTTTGTCCAGACGATTTAGTCAACTATCGTCCAATTGCTAATGTACCGTTCATGGGTAAGGTGATCGAGAGGGTGGCGGCGGTCCGGCTGCAGTCGTACCTGGAGGATCGGCAGTGCCTCGATCCTTGCCAGTCCGGGTTCAGGCCTCGTCGGGGGACCGAAACAGCTTTGGTCGCACTGCAAGATGACCTAATCCGGGCGGCTGACAGGGGTTGCTCTACCCTGTTGGTTCTCCTGGATTTGTCAGCAGCATTTGATACCGTCGACCACGGTACCCTGTTGGACCAGCTCTCTGAGGTTGGAATCGGAGGCTCTGCTCGCAGTTGGCTCCGTTCCTTCCTGGAGGGCCGTCCTCAGTACGTCCTGCATGGGGGGGAGTTATCGGCTCCTTGGATGCTCCCTTGTGGGGTTCCACAGGGGTCGTCGCTGTCCCCCATGCTATTTAACATCTACGTAAGGCCGCTGGCTGGGGTCATTAGGAGATTTGGAGTCTGCTGTCATCAGTACGCTGATGACATGCAGCTCTATCTCTCCTTCTCCACCTCTGCAGTGGAAGCTGTGAGGATCCTTGATGAGTGCCTGGACGCCGTGCTGACTTGGACCGGGGCGAACAGGCTTAAGCTCAACCCTGAGAAGACGGAGGTTATGTTCTTTGGGAGCTCACCATCTGGGTACGGTGGCCCTCTTCCCTGCCTGGGGGGGGGTTTCCCTCCGGCCGGTGGAGAGGGTGCGGAATCTGGGCGTGGTCCTGGACCCGGCGCTGACCATGGAGGCGCAGGTGGCGTCGGTGACCAGGGCCGCCTATTACCATCTTCGTCAGATCGCCCAAATCCGCCCGTACCTGGATGTTGACTCTCTGAGAACAGTGGTCCAAGCACTGGTGATCTCGAGACTGGACTCCTGCAACGCGCTCGACATGGGGTTGCCCTTGACTCTTCTCCGGTGCCTGCAGCGGGTACAGAATGCGGCGGCCAGACTGGTGGTTGGTGTGCGTCGTTATGACCACATCACCCCAGTTCTGGCCCGCCTGCACTGGTTGCCCGTTGCAGCCCGGATTAGATTCAAGGTCTTGGTTTTAGTTTATAAAACCCTCCATGGCTTGGGACCGGACTACCTGACAGAGCGTATCGTCCAGCGATCCACCTCGACCTGTCCTGTTCGGCAGGTGCGAGCGCACTCGCTGCGGGTTGCCACCCCACGAGAGGCCCGGAAGACAATCACTCGGAACTGGGCCTTCTCAGTGGCAGCCCCTTCCTTATGGAATTCCATCCCCAGCGAAGTGCGCTCTGCAGAGTCCCTGCAGGCCTTTCGGAAAGCTTTAAAAACTTTTCTGTTTCGAGAGGCCTTCGGCGATCCTTAGTTTTTCTTTTTCTTTTTCTTTTTTTCCTCCCGCCACCGTTATCGCTCTTGTTATTAGCTCTGATTGTCTTCGGAGCCTCAAATTTTAATTTTATCTGTTAGGATCTGTTCCTCTGCATGCTGGGATGTAGTAGGTTTTTATATGGTATGTTGTCCCATTGTTATATGTTATTTTGCTTTACATGTGATGTTTCTATGTATTCTACTGTATTCGATTCGGCATTAATTGCCCTTGTTAGCCGCTTAGAGTACTACATGTAGTAGATAAGTGGGATATAAATACAAAAATAAATAAATAAATAAATACAGAATACAGAATCCTGGGCAGCTAGTGCAGCAGAAATGGGCTATAGTGCCAACAAGGACCATCCTTTCATGGCTGGCCCCACAAGTTCTAGCGAAGAAAACAATGGGGTACCTGGTCACGTGACCAGCAGTGTGGCAGAGTCAGTGGCCACATGTGCAACTGACTTTATGTGTGTGTTTCTCTTTAACAAGATTGAGGTCAATGTCCTCATTAAGCCTTTTATTTTTTTAAAAATCGGCAAAAGATCTAGATTGGTTCCTGCTGGAACCTGGCAACAAGCCACCCAAGCGATAATTTATTTATTTATTTTATTTTTATATTTCTCTACCGCAACCAATTTTCCCAATGGGAACTCTGGGCGATTTACATAGAAAACAACACATATGCAATTAAAACCAACAGAAGAAATAAAAAACCAAACCAATAATGCAATAAAGAAAATAAATAAATAAATAACCTGGCAAGACTCACAAAGTAATGAGGAAACCAACATCAAATCACGGAGGAACACAGGACAAACATTGGCGATCACTGGATGTTTATTTGAAGAGCCAGTATTTTACCGCTTTTTAAAAGGCTGCTAGGGATGGAGCTTGGTGAGTCTTGCTAGGCAAATTGTTCCATGTAGCCGGGCCACCCACTGAGAAGAGCTGGGCTTCAGGACCAGATAGACAAAGTGTAAATAGTTCCTTAGTGAAATGTTACCTGGTTGCAGACAGTATAAGCTGCTCTCCCATCTAGTGATGCACCCTAGAACCCCTAAGCACATCCGATCTCGCTTGATTTCGGAAGCTAAGCAGGGTCAGCCCTGGTTAGTACTTGGATGGGCGACCACCAGGGAATACCAGGTGCTGTAGGCGCTTCAAATAGGAACTGGCAAGCCACTCCAGTATTCCTGCCAAGAAAACTCCATGGACATGGAGTCACGAAGAGTCGGCCACGACTGTAACAACACACAACATCTAGTGATGACAGTTCCAAGGGGGCTTTTTGGTGTTCTCTCGCCTATGGAGAGCCTGTGGACCCCCCCCCCCACACACAAACCTCTATTAGCTGTGAAAAGCTCATGCTCAAGAAGAATGAATTTGTTTTTATTAGTGATTTTAGTTATTTTTATGTACTATTTTCTATTTTGGCTATATAGCACTATTTTTGCAGCACACCATGGCTGACTTCAATCAGCTAGAGCCAAGACTACCATCCGAGTGCCATTTATATTAGATAGAAACTCCTGCCGTTGGCTTTGCACTAAATGTACTGACTGGATCCAGAGGTGGGTGGGTGCCACTGGGCTGGTAGTCAGGTGTGTAAGAAGTGTGCTCAGCCTTTTGTCTTCGTAGCAGTCCCCGTAATCCTCCTGTGCAAAGGAGGGGAAGACTCTTTCTCATTTAAGCAGGTTGTGGTGCAGGGAGAGGGGGAGGGGTCTTGGAAATCCCACCAGGAAGCTCCCCCACCCCCACCCCAAGCAAAGCCTTTCTACCGATCAATAGCGGCTCTGGGAGCCAACCCCGTCTGGAAAGGAATACATGCTGAGGTGTGCACCATGCACCTTCTCTCTCTCTCTACGTTCACTTGGCGTCACAAAACGATAACCACCCTTAAACTGATATGCTGAAGTTTGAGTTTCCATAACACTGTACTGTGAATGGGGACTCTGTTCCTTGCTGTATTTCTATCAGAGAGACAGGTCGGGTTCATTTTTTGACGGCTGCTTTAACACCTCCATCGGCAACCACTGATTCCACACTGCCCTGTTTGCTCTGCTGGTTTAACGTGGACCAGTGGTCCATGTGGGCCTCATGTCTTGTGAATGCTAACTATAAAAATGATCAGCAACACATGTTAACAAAAGAAAATGAAATGGTTTTTAAAAAAACACTGATATGGAAGATTTTTTAAAAGGTTCCATAAGCAAGTAAAAACAAAATATAAGAACAATGTTTTAGGCTATTAGGTTCTTTATTATCCTGTCATATGCCTTCACTTTTTTTTAACACTAAAGCCCCTTCAGATTATTATATATATAGGAACATGAGACATAAGACATGTCACAGCTCACGTGCCAAGGAAGAGTCAAATGGACCATCAACAGAGACATGACAAGACTGCAACACTGATATTAGAGACAGACAAGAGGGAATTAGAAAAACCAATTCAGGAGGAAGAGATTGGAGCAATTATTGATCAGCTTAAAAATGGTAAAACCCCAGGTTTTAATGGACTAGATTCAGATTTTTATAAATTGTTTAAATCAGTTTTAGTTCCAAGATTAAAAACACTTTTCAATGGAATCTTAGAAGGAGACAAAATGCCGTTATCTTTGAAACATTCATTAACAATTCTTATTCCAAAACCTAATAAGGATGTGACAGACCCTAGCTCATATAGACTCATTTCATTAATAAATCAAGATGCTAAGATTTTTACAGCAATATTAGTGAATAGAATGAATGGGTTTATTACAAAATATATTAAGGAAGATCAAAGGGGTTTTTTAAAGGGAAGACAAATGTCTAATTTAACTAGAAGAGTGTTGAATATCATATATGATATAGAAATGAATAAACAGAAGGCTGGTATTTTGTCATTAGATATATTTAAAGCTTTTGATTGTGTGGAATGGCCAACATTAAAAATAGTGATTGAAAACTGGGGGTTTGGAATGAAATTTAGAGGGGTGATAGATCAACTATATTCTGAAAATACATCTGAGATAATAATTAATGATGGGATTTCAGATCGGATATCTCTAGGCCGAGGTACTAGACAAGGTTGCCCACTTTCCCCATTTCTATTTTGTTTAATGATTGAAATGTTTGCGGACAAAATAAGGAATGATGAGTTAATTAGTGGATTAGGTATTGATAATAAAGCAAAGATTAATCTATTTGCAGATTATTCCTTATTGACAATTAAAAACCCAATAGAGAGTATGGATAGAATTAGATATCATTTGGAGAAATTTGGGTTACTATCTGGATTGAGTGTTAACTGGCAGAAATCACAGGTGATGTTGTTTAATCATAACAAAGAAGAACAAGAAGTGATTGCTCACAATTACGGATGTAAGATAAATAATTCAATTAAGTATTTGGGTATCGATTTAGTAAAGGACATACGGAAATTAAAAGAATTTAATTATAAGAGACTAAAGAAAGAAATTAAGAATAAAATGTTAGAATATTCAAGTCTAAAACTTTCTTGGTTTGGAAAGATTGCATTGATGAAAATGAAAATTTTACCAAAATTAAATTTTTTCTTTATGATGCTTCCAGTACAGCTAAGCAATGATGATTTTAAATTTTGGCAAGATCTGATTAATAACTATTGTAACAGTGGTAAAAAAGCTAGAATAAATAAAAAATATTGGTATATGGCCCAAAATAAAGGTGGTATAGGTTTACCGACTGTAAAAATTATTATTTAGCAAATCAAATAAGGTTTATTGGGGATATTGTGTATAATCCAGAAAGATTACTATGGTGGGAAATGGAATCATCGGAAATAAAGGAAAATATTTAAAAATATTTATTTGGTACTATTAAGAAATCAAAGTTAAATGAGATTAATAACCCCTTTCTTAGATCTATGTTAAATGCATGGTATATACATTAAAAAAATTATGTCCCTTGGATTCACCATTGAGATCTGTAACTGAAATGGAGAACTTCCCTATAAATTTGAAAGTTTTAAAAATGTATTTAGGGAGAAACAAGTGATTAGATTGAAAGATTGGATAGGCAAGATGAGAGAGAAAGGACAAATGAAGGAAAATCTTCAATGTAGGGATATATTTTGGTTTAATTTTATACAATTAGAGAAATGGACTGATACTTGGATAAAGAAAAACAATAAATGCAGAGAGTACACAAAATATGAACAACTCTTATTGTTGTATGAGGATACTCAGAAGGAAATAGTAGTAAAAGGTATTGTTAGCAAACTATATAAAATTATTTCGGATTTAGATGAAAATAGGGGAGGATCTGGATTGAAATTATTGTGGGAACAAGATTTTTAAAAAGAAATAAGAGAAGAAGACTGGGCTAAAATGTGGAGAATGAGAATACTTATAAATAGTGCCTAGACATAAATCTGTTAGAATAAAGGAAAATTTCTTTAAAATAAGTTTAAGATGGTATTTGACACCAGTGAAATTGAATAAAATAAACGCTAATTTTTCTAAGTTTTGTTGGAAATGTGATAATGAGATTGGTACCTTTTTTCATTTGTGGTGGGAATGTAAAACGATACAAAAATTTTGGAAATGTATTTTTAAAGAACTAAGTGACATACTAGAAATGATTATAGAGCCCAATTCTGAAATTGCTTTGTTATCAATATTTGTTGATCATAGTTATGATGTTAAAACTAAAGAGTTGATAACAAATTTGTTGACAGCAGCTAGATTAATAATTGCTAGAAATTGGAAATCTAAATATGAACTATGTTTAGAAGAATGTTGTAATGAAATATGGAATATTGCTTTAAATGATAGACATGTTCTTTAAAGGTTAAAAAAAGAGAATTAAAAAGAGATATTTTCTATGACATATGGGGTAGATTTATTGAATATGTGCTTGTACGAGATAAGGGTAAGGCTTCCATGCAACAATCGATTTTGTTCTGGAGGGGAGGATAATGAGTGTAAATATGAAGAGTGGTCCTGTTGGTGAAGGGGTGCACTGTTGTTGATGTTTGTCTTTTTTGTAATTTGTATCTATAAAAAAAAGACCGCAATACTGGGTAATCTCTTGGCAAGGCAGGGGCCACGATGAGCCACATTGAGGAGAGTTGTGAATGCGTGTACGTGAGAGCCGTGACATGTCTTTGGAAGGACTGGGACAATTCAAACACCTCCCTTCATTTCGGATGCATCCTAAGAACATCCAAGTTCCAAGCCTCAATCAAGAACACTGCTTGGCTTTTTTCCCATCTTGCCAAGGGCCTTGCATTTAAGAAATAACTCCTGGCAAATCCATCTTTTGCCATGTTATAACCTATTGGTACTACTCTGAGGAAGAGGGTTTCACACTCAAAATATTAGCAATGTTTTTGTTAATTTTCTGGTAGCCTAAAGGTATCGCCTGTTCCACTCTTGTATGCAGTATACCCTCCTGGATAGGATTTTATGTATTTCAATAAAAAGGAAAGAAGGAAAGAAAAGGAATCGGGGGGGGGGGATGATTAAATGGTTACAAAAACATAAAAGTTACTCAAAATTTCACAAGGAAATGAAACAAAATCACAACATGTTAGAAAAGTAATACTGGATCCTTTCACAGAAGGTGTTCTGTTAGGAACATAAGGAAACCTAGCTAACCCAGCCTTGACTTATTCCTAACCCATACTCTTATCTGAATAAAGTCTACTCTTGTGGAAGCAGACCTGTTTCTGGAGAGATTAAGGGAAATCTTACTCCTAACATGAAAATGGTCCTTCTTTCTTCTCTATCTGCCTATTTTAGGTTTTGTTTTGTTTTGTTTTGTTTTTGTGGAGAAATAAAGCCTGAAGTTACAGATGTAGCAAGTACTTCCATCAGGGCTGGTCTTTGATGCCTCCCATTTAATTACAAATCACAGGAGAGACATGAATGAACCTGTTTCTTTTGAAATCCATCCCGGCCTTTCTAGTGACGGAGGGCAATCACGAGCAACAGAGGCAATTCAGATGTCTCTCCTGTTGATCTGTTAGGCTTCCTTCACAGGTCATCATGATTTTTTCCAGAACATATTATAATTTCTTGTAGCCCGTTTTCAATTTGTTCATCTCTTTATAGTAATTAACAACTTCCTCTAGCTTGAAATTATAATAACAAGTTATTTTAAAGAAGCAACATTACAAGTTTGCCACTGGTCATTCTGCCTCCTTTGACAAAACCACACTGGTGTGCCACTTTTTAAAATGGCATTGAAGCACTCTGTCAGCCAAGGTGTTGTTATGTCTTGGAGATCCTGTCGTTTCCAGAAATCAGCAGCCAGATCATTGGGTTTGGGGTGCCTAGATTTTCTTCATAATGTCTATTGAATTGGTGACTTCTGTGGTGGTCACGGGCAGAATTGGTCCATAGGATGGCATACCTTCAGGGATTGTTGGGTGCAGAAATTCAGCTTTGGAGATCTCATTGGAATGATCTCACCATTGTTGCAGGACTTCCTGTTGGTCCCGGAGTCTTTTGCCGTCTTTATCCTTTATGCACATAGGGTGATCAATCTCTTGGGTGACCCTCTTTCATGCTTTGGCTAACTGGTAGATGTCCTTCACCACTTCTTATATTTCCAAGCAATTGTATAGATCTTGGTAGTGCTGCACCTTGGCTTTGGCAATGGACCTCTTGGCTGCAACATAGTCCTGTCGACCTTCATCAGTCTTTTCTGCTTTCCATTTCTCAAAGGCTCCCTTCTTCTCTTCCTCCTTCTCCTGAACTTGTTGTGTCGACAGCCATGCCTCCTTGTCACTGTAACAGCAGCCTGATTTCATGATGCCAAGGATTTGCCTGGCAGCGGTGGTGGTGGTGGCAACAGAGTCACAAAATGATTTTAGTGTAAGGTTTTTATTGATGATTTATTGATATTTTACTTTTAACTATTTTAAATTGTTATATTCTTTGGATTGTAAGCCGCCCAGAGACCTGTGGGTAGTGGGCAGCATATAAGTTAAATAAATAAATAAATAAATAAATAAATAAATAAAATGCTGTGCATCCAAATGTTGAATCATGGCAACCGGATTTCTTTTCTTTTGAGACTGCGAAGTTTTTATCTCAAAAGAAAAGTAATCCAGTTGCCATGACTCAACTTTCGGATAAGCTTACCTGATGACTGAGGATCTTCACAGGCAAAATGCTGTGCAGGTGATGTCACCTGAGGTGGTATTGATGGGTAGAAATATGATTTTTCAGACCACCATGTCTTGGTGGTTCTGTAGTTTCCACCATTTGATCTTCTCTGGATCCGTGGTGCCTCCCGTTTGTGAGAAAGTGACTTTCTTATTAAAACTTTAACATATTTGATTATTACCTGCTTCTTCTGCTTTATTGTGGGTCCACAATGGGTCTGATCTACTCTGCTACAGAGGAAGAATATTTCCTCTCTCACACTTAAAGCAAAACGGAGACATGCAGCTGCTCTCTAATGGCGGATTTGAGGAGTTTATTTTGAAAAGACCTCTTTTTCAGTCACATGGTAGTGTGCCCCAAAAGGCACTTTACCTGTCCTCTCATCCTTAGTGATAAAAAGCACCCTTTAAGGTCCATAGCAAAGAAGAGTCACTGTTTAAAGGCACCTCTGTAAGCCTTGGAGAAAAGTACAGTGGTACCTCAACTTACGAATTTAATGCATTTCGAATGCATGCTCTTAAATCGAACTACTCTTAAGTCGGGGTACCTATCTAAAATTTTGGGGGGAAAGTTTTTTAAAAAAGGGGAAAAAAAGAAAAATATTTGTAAGTCAAGTAGACCATATCTAAAATTTGTAAGGCGGCAGTTAAAACGCCAACAGTTTTCCGCTAGTAAGTCAAATTGCTCTGAAGTCGAGCTGCTCTTAAGTCGGGGTACCACTGTACAGCCCCCAGCGGTGGTTCCAAGAAAAAGCGCTCAGATGAGTGAACGGGGGTGTGATGAAAAGGCAACTAGCCATTAGGACATTAAAAAGGAGCGCCTATAACTGCAGAAAAAAGCACCCAAAAGCAACCGTGGGATGATGGCCACCAGTTATTTGAGCGTTATCCAGTTGCAAAGGAGGAGGAATTTTTATCACTTTGTATCGCATGGCAGCAGGGGTTTAAGACACACAGCTCTCTCTCTCTCTCTCTCTCTCTCTCTCTCTCTCTCTCTCACACACACACACACACACACACAGACACACACACAGACACACACACACACAGACACACACACAGACACACACACCTTGTTTGTCATACATTAAAATAATTTAATTTACTGTCCCCCCCCATCTTCTTGACACTTTTTGTCGAGGGTTTTCCCTTTTTTGCTTTGTCTTTATATGATTCTTTCTGTATTGTATTGCCAATTTTAATTTTGTTGTAAACCGCCCAGAGTTCCTGCTGGAAGATGGGCGGTATAGAAATAAAATAAAATAAAATAAAATAAAATAAAATAAATAATGTGGAGCTGCATCTGTGCCTTTTAAAATCCAAAGATAGGCATGGGGGCCAATCTGCATTTTGACTGTAGACCATGAAAAGGTTTAAACCTTTGCAAGCTAAGCCCTGAAATTTATCCCTCGTGGCCTTTAAAACCACTTATGCTCATGTAACGAGCCTTGCCTCTAGTGGAGATTATATTTGTTGAAGGATGCCTGGCCAACGATTTCCACATGCAGGCTCTTACTATGGGAAAAGATACTCTTTCAGATGCTTGTATTCCAATTCATTGCGGCTTTGGAAACAGTTTGAGCCTCTATACAACTATTAATCTTCTAAGCCTATGGCCAGCCTCTTAAAATCCTTTAAAGACTGCTGAGTAGGGTTGGAAGGAATTTTCACTAAATTCCTAAAATTTCAGTGGAAATGTTCTTGACACAATGGGGCACCTCAGTGAGGAGGTCTTGAGTCTATGTGTCCAGCTGAAATGGAGAGAAAGAGATTCCATTAATATAGGCACATGTTTGCATAAATAAATAAATAAATAAATAAATAAATAAATAAATAAATAAATAAATAAATTTAAGCTCCATGCAGGCAGTAAGTACATAAGCTTATGCACTTTGCTTATGTATTTTTAAATATGTTTTTATGCCTTTTTAACACTTTCAACTAATTATGTTAATACGTCTGTGAGGATTTTCAGTCATCCATGTGAGTTTATCTGGAAATTGAGTCATGGCATCTGGACTTCTTTTTCTTGAGAGATTGAAACATTTCGCTGCATCTATGTTTAACTCATTTCTTAATCGTAATTATTTCTCATGTTGTTGTTTTTTAGCTGACTTGCTTTTGGTTTTAAAATTATTTGTGAGCTGCCTTGAGTCTCGTAATTGAGAGGAAAGTGTCATAGAAATAAAATAAAATAAAATAGGTAAGTAAATCAACGCATGGGGATGTTAATCAATGTCCATTGTACAGCTGTAACTTCTCCTTTAGACACAAAGTGTGAGCTACCTGATGTGTAGAAGGGAACCTTGGGGTTTGCATGTCGGGATCAGCGTGGTGCAGTGCTCCCCTTCATTTACATCCATATTACTTTAATAGGATTATGCTCAAAGGGGCATCACATTACACAGTTTTATAATGTACAAGGATTACATTTGATTAAATAGGAACAAGGGACATTGAAGCAAGGGCAGGAAGTGAGATAAGCAGGAAAAGGACCTAAGTACAAAGAGACTGGTGATGTAAAAGGAGATGGAGATGTAAATGGAGCATTTTAAACTGCAGGAAAGAGTTGTGGGTTACCCTTTGCAGTTTGCTCCAGCTGCGCAAGGTGCTAGTCCTCACAAATGAGCCATGCATCTACAAGCCATGCATTTTAGCTAACAGCTGTGAACAATGGCATTAAACCAAGTGAGCCAACCTAAGAGAAAGAGAGCAGGGAGCACAGTTGCGCCATTCACGATTCTAGGAAATAGTTTTCACAGCACTTAAAACTGCATCAGTTTTTAATAAAATACAGTGATGAAAAGTAGAGATGGGCACGAAATGAACTTTAGTTTGTTTCATTATTTGTTGTTCATTTTGTTACAGAACAACATGAATAACGAAACTCAGAGTGGATTTAGAACGAAATAAACCAAACCAAAAAAACAATTGGTTTGTTTCAGTTCAGTTCATTAATGGTGGCACCGGAGATGTCTCCTACCTGGTCCTGGTCCTTCCTGGAGGTCCAGTTTTCCTGGCTGCAGGAGGGGCGAACAGAAAAATAAAAGCTGACCAGCCCGTGCTACAGCTGTAGCATGCGCCAAGTGGTTGGCAGTAAATAAAATAAAAATAAAATAGAATAAAATAAAATAAAAAAGATATCAAAATTTCAGGGGGAGGGGGTGGTTGGCACCCTAAAATAAAGAAAAAATATAAAAAATAAAACCAGTGCTGACCCAGCCCCAGGGGCTGTGTGGTCGGTGCTTGAAAAATGAAAAAAAAATAAATAAAAATAAAATAAAATAAAAGGAACGCAGACCCAGTCCCAGGGGTGGCCGGGTTGGTGCCCTAAAATAAAGAAAAATATATAAAAAATAAAACCAGCACCGACACAGTACCAGGGGCTGCGTGATCAGCGCTTTAAAGAAAAAAAGAGGCTCTGGGCCCAAGCCAGTGCCTCAAAAAGCCCCTGCCACAGGGGCCAAGATTGGCCCCCTGCCACTGCCACCACCACTCGGTAAGGATGATGTGTTGATGATTGAAGATGATAATGAGGATGTGGATGATGAGGATGAGGATGCTGCCAATCCAGTTTGTGCAGTTGTTATTGTCATTTGCACGCTGTCAAATGGATTAAATCATACAATGTGGGGGAAAACGAATAATGAACAAAATGAACCAACGAAACAAATATTTAGAAATTAATTTGTTAAAAACAAACCGAACCAAACCCTAAAACAAAACGAACCAAAACAAATTGCCATTTTTTCAGTTCGTGCCCATCTCTAATGAAAACCTAATAAATACACCAAGGAAAGCTGGTGGGTGATCTCAATACAGTCAATGTGCTCTCTCTCTCTCTCTCTCTCTCTCTCTGTGTGTGTGTGTGTGTGTGTGTGTGTGTGTGTGTGTGTGTGAGAGAGAGAGAGAGAGAGAGAGAGAGAGAGAGAGAAAGAGAAAGAGAGAGAGAGAGAGATTCTAAACAGACATATCTATATCTGTATTTGTGGTTCTCAGGGATAGTTTCTGCACCATGTGGGGTCAGAAAGTCTGCATTCAGAACCGCACCTACAAAGTCGCAAAGCCCTATTTCATTCCACCAATAAAATACTGCTATTAAAAGTGACTGCCAAATATTTTCCTTGTCTGAGGCAGTTTTATGACTCTTGCCAGGAGATGCTAGACTATATGGGAGTCTACAGAATTGGCTGGCTCCAGCATCTGTTTCTCAGGGAAGTTCTGTTGGGAGTAGAGATGGGCACGAAATGGAACAATTTTTCATTTCCGTTTTCATTTTTTCATTTCGTTACGCAACAAAATGACAAACGAATTTTGCCTCTAAAATGAAACGAAATGAACAGAAACACCAAAAATTTTGTCGTCCGTTTCGTTTTCGTTACGGCAATTCATTGAACTGCTTTAAATGCTAAAAAAAATGAAATAAATGGTAACGAAACGGTAACGAAACGAACAAAAAACAAAAATGATTTTTTTTGCAAAAATTCACGAAAAATGGAAATGAACCGAAACAGACCGCCTAAATGACAAACGACAAACAAAACACCAATTTTTTTATTCGTGCCCATATCTAGTTGGGAGGGTCACCCTTTCAGTGTGTGACCAAGCACCAAATCGTACGCCCCGACCAAGTTAAGGTGAAAATTAGGACCTAAAATTAGCAGGTTAAACAAGTATGGTACATAACATCCAACAGTTGACTCTCTTAGTTTCTGGCTCACAGGATACAGTAACAACAAATTGATTTTTATTATATCCACAGATAAGGGTGCTGCTGATCCATCCCTATCCTTGCTCTCTGAATAAATCTATGAGGACTGAACATTTGTAAGATATCCTAGGTCAGGTAGTTGAAAAATTGGGCAATCTGTTGAGTTGGCCCAGATACACCTGTGTGTGTGTGTGTGTGTGTGTGTGTGTGTGTGTGTGTGTGTGTGTGTGTGTGTGTGTGTGTGTGTGTGTGTGTGTGTGTGTGTGTGTGTGTTGTTACAGTCGTTTTCATCACCCCAGGTCCATGGAATTTTTCTCGGCACGAATACTGGAGTGGTCTGCCAGTTCCTACTCCCAGCACCTACAGCATCTGGTATTCCCTTGTGGTCTCCCATCCAAGTACTATTCCGGGCCGACCCTGCTTAGTAGCTCCGTAATTCAGGCATCTGGCTGCGGATCCGGAGGTTGGGAATTCCATCCCCTCTGGCTGGCTCTGTGAGAGGGGTGTGGGATTCAATGATTCACAGGTCCCTTCCAGCTCTGCAGTTGAAAAGTGATCGTTCGTGTTGGTGGTCAACTATACTATTAATCTGCCTCCTGTTGAATCCAAAATTAAAATGCAGAGAGCAAACAACTGGTACCTACAACTGTTTAAAGCCCTCTTAGGCAGAGTTCTTTCTCATCTTTGCCAACTGAAAATGTTGGCAAATGAACATGGAATCCACTAACTGAAATCCAGTATTTAAGTCACAACTAGAAGGGGTGAGGCACTAAAATCAATGTGGAGCTGGTGAATCAACTCTTAAGTCCCATTGATTTAATGAGCCCACTCCAGTTCTGGCTAACTATGGGCTTTCAGGCACTGTGTGAGTAGCAGGGGGTTTTGAGCAATGGGCCTCGGGTAAGGCAAGAACATTATAGAAACAGCGCCGAAGCAGCGTCCACTCCAAAAGTTGTGTGCATCGGAGCCGCTGCAGTGTCTCAGAGGGTGTTGGCATTCAGTCACATAAAAAGTTGAGGATCACTGTTCGACGTGATATTGGAAGGAATTGCGGGACATCCCCCACGGCCCATGAAATAAAGCTTCTTGGAGGAGGAAAATGTCAGAACAAAATGCCACTGTTTACTCGGCCAGAGAGACTCTTGCAGCAGCAGTGCTATTTGCTTAGCTGTGTGCTTAGAACCAAACATTCAAACATCGACACACATTTCACTGACTTTAAAAAGAACTTGTAAATAATGAGTAGAGGAGAGGCCTTGGTTTTATGCTTATCCCCTTCCTGTTCTGACATCCTAGCAACTTCTCTTCCTCTAAACCAATTCCTGATTTACCCAGCAATTCGTTATACAGTGGTACCTCTACTTACGAGCGGCTCTACTTATGAGCAATTTGACTTAAGAGCAGAAAACCGTTGGCGTTTTTAACTGCTGCCTTACACATTTTAAATGTGGTCTGCTCTACTTACATTTTTTTTTTTTTTTTTTATTTTCAATTTTATTTAATTTTATTCTTTAGACACGGCTGCTCTACTTACAAGTTGTTCGACTTATGAGCATGCATTTGGAACACATTAAACTCACAAGTAGAGGTACCACTGTACAGTGTTCCACAAACACCCAACTTACAGCGTTCGAGGGAGGTTCCATACTGGCTATGCACCTTGCAAGCTGCCGAGATGCCCTAAGCACATCCGATCTCACCTGATTTCGGAAGTTAAGCAGGGTCGGCCCTGGTTAGTACTTGGATAGGAGACCACCAGGGAATACCAGGCACTGTAGGTGCCTGGAGCAGGAACTGCATGCCACTCCAGTATTCCTGCCACGAAAACTCCATGGACATGGGGTCACAAAGAGTCGGTCACGAATGTAATGACACAACACACATGCACCTTGCACTCTATCCACACTACTTAGTATGTTCAGGAAGGACACTTTCCGTCTTCATTGGCTTCTGTTCTTTATGTTTGGTTTTTGCTCCTCTCTCCACCTCTAGACATGCTGCTAGCAAAAACGACTGTGGACAAACTCTTTAGTGGGAAAGCTAGCTATGGGGTAATGAATTTAATTTTGCAATGACTAATCCAACATATTTTTAAAAGACATCTTTAAATGTGACTTATCTGAATTAATTTTTGACTTGAAATATTTAGCCCTTAACATGTAACAGTTATAATATTGGGGAAAGCACTAAGGTCCTTTTAAAATTTTTCATAAATCTGAAATTAAATAAAAGACCAGTGTGCAACATAATTAGAGTTTAATAAGCAATTTAAACCTTGAGGCATATTTTAGAATATATGAGGGAGATGCTAGAATTCTTCATCTACCCTTCCCTTATCTAGTGTGACACTGTTTTGCAGGGATTCCTCTCCTTCCTGGCTGACCGTGTCCAGAAGGTGATCCTGGGGGACAGTTGCTCTGCCCCGTGGCGTTTATGTCACGGGGTTCCTCAGGGCTCTATACTGTCCCCCATGCTGTTTAAGATCTATATGGAAATGCTGGGACAGGTGTCAAGAGGTTTGGGATGAGGAGTCAGCAATAGAGGTGGGCACAAAACAGAAAACCGACGGTTCGGTTCATTCTGTTTCGGGCCCACCCTTGGTTCACTTAAGTTCAGGTTTGTACGATTTTTTTTTTAAATCGTACAAACCCGAACCAAGCCGAACTGCTGGAGTCTGACTTACCAGTGGTGGCTGGTGGTGGCGGCGGCAATGGTGGCAGGGGCTTTTTGAGGTGCTGGCTTGGGACCAGTGCCTTGGGTGTTTTTGTTTGTTTCTTTGTTTTTGAGCACCGACCGCATGGCTCCTGGGGCCGTGCCAGTGCTCATTTAATTTTTTTGAATTTTTGTCATAATTGTTTGTTTCTTTGTGTTTGTCTTTGAGTGCCGACCATGCAGCTCCTGGAGCCAGGTTGGTGCTCGTTTATTTATTTATTTATTTATTTATTTATTTATTTATTTATTTATTTATTTATTTATTTATTTATTTTAGAGTGCTGACCAGGCTGCCCCCGGGGATGGGTTGGCACTCATTTTATTTTTTTATTGTTTTTTTATTTTAGAGCGCTGACCAGGTAGCTCCTGGGGCCTGGTCGGTGCTCGTTTTTTTAAAATTTATTTTATTTAAAAAAGCCCCCATCAGAGAGCATTTTGAGGTGCTGGCTTGGGGCCAGTGCCTCTACAAGCGGCAGCTTTCCAGAGTTCCAGGACCAGGAGGACTTTCAGCGGCGCCGGTGACAAGGTAGGGCGTAACGAAAAACGAAGCAAACAAAATGGAATTTTCCTTTTCGTTTAGTTTCATTTTTCTTTTATGGGTTGGTTCATTATGCATTTTGTTAGCTAACAAAACAAATAACAAATAACAGAAGAAACTAAAAGTTCATTTCGTGCCCATACTCAACTCTGCCTCTCATTTTCCACCAATCCAGATGAGACGGGTTTTTTTTTTTTGTGCAGGACTGAATAATGGACTGGATGAGGGTTAATAAATTGAAACTCAATCCAGACAAGATAAAAGTGCTGTTAGTGGGTGCTTCCCTGGACAGATTACAGGACCATCTCCCTGTCCTGGATGGGGTTGAACTCCCTCTAAGGCACAGGGTCTGCAGCTTGAGGGTACTCCTGGACCCCAGGCTAACTCTGGAAGCTCAGGTGGTCTAGGTGGCTAGGGGTGCCTTTCTTCAGCTGCATAAATTATACCATCTATGCCCCTACCTGAAGAAGTAGAGCCTCATGACAGTTACACATGCACTGGTAATATCTCATATTGATTACTGTGATGCGCTGTATGTGGGTCAGCCTTTGAAGATGGCCCAGTGATTAAAACTGGTCCAGAATTGTGTGGTGCAGCTGGTAAGTGGTGGGGCTGCCAGGGACCATATAATGCTGATTCTTTACCAGCTACTTTGGTTACCAGTTGCTGCTGGAGCCCAATTTAAAGTGCTTGTGTTGACATATAAAGCCCTTAACAGTTTAGTCCCTGGATACCTGAAGGACCACCTCGTTCCATGTGAACCTACCTGGCAGGGAGCCCTTTTGAAAGAACCATCCCTCAAGGATGTGAGATGTTTGGCCTGTAGATATAGGGCCTTTTCAGCAGCTGCCCCCAGGCTATGGATCACCCTACCAAGTGAGATCCGCCTGGCGCCAACGTTGATGACGTTTTGGCACAAGCTAAAAACCTTCCTGTTCCAGACGTTCTTTAACTGATACAACACAAATTGTGGGTCCTGATGGCAATTTTAGTGTATTGTTTTTTAACATATTTTAATTGTATTGTGTTATATTGTACTGTATTTTAATATTTTAAATTACTTTTTATTGTCCATTTTAATTTTGAATTTGGGTAGTGGGTGGCACGTAAGTTGTATAAATAAATAAATAAATAAATAAATAAATAAATAAATACTAAGAAGGGTCAAATTCATACCACACACACACACAAAGCAGTAAACAAAAATGACACGAAAACCACATCTGAAGCCGTAAAGGCATAATGATCAATTTAAGAGCCCTACCCCGACAACCAGTCACTGAGGGGAAGCTTAAATTAGGAGAAAGGTCATTGTCTGCTTGTGGAAGGACAACAAAGATCGAGCCTGCCTGGCCTCCGGTGGGAGGGAGTTCCAAAGTCTGGGAGCTGCCCCCGAGAAGGCTGTGTTCCAACCAAGTGCCCCTGTGAGCGTGGTGGGACCAAATGGAAAGTACCTCCTGATGATCCTAGGCGGACTCATAAGGGGAGACACATTCTTTGAGGTAGCTTAGATCCAAGCCACTCAGGTATGTATAGGTTAGGAGCAATATTTTAAACTGTGACCCCCAAACTGTGTGACAACCAATGGAGCTGCTTTAACAAGGAGATGGTGGGATCCCTGTGAACAGTTTCAGTTGATAATGAGGCACAGTGGTTAGAGCTGCTGGACTGCAGCCTGAACTGTGCTCACAACCCGGGGTTTAATCCCAGGTAGCCGGCTCAAGGTTCACTCAGCCTTCCATCCTTCTGAAGCTGGTAAAAGGAGTACCCAGGTTGCTGAGGGGGGGGGCAATCAGTAGCTGGTAGAGATGGGCACGAAATGAACAATTTTTCATTTTCATTTTCATTTTTTGTTTCGTTACGTAACGAAACGAAAAACAAATTTTGTCTCCAAAATGAAACGAAACGAAACAACAGACATTTTGTCGTGCGTTTCGTTTTCGTTTTCGTTGAGGCAAATACATTGAACTGTAATGAATGCTAACGAAACAGCAATTTTTCGTTTTTGTTTTTGTTTTTTTGTTTCATTACGTAACGAAACAAAAATGATTTTTTTTTTGCAAAAAATTCACGAAAAATGAAAATGAACCGAAACAGACCCCCTAAACGACAAACGACAAACGAAACACCATTTTTTTGAGTCATGCCCATCTCTAGTAGCTGGCATAATTAAACCATGAACTGCCCTGAGAGTGCTTTTCATACTATGGGGCAGTGTATATTGTAAGCAGAACACTTTGCTTTGCTTTAGCTTTGGCTGCAGTCTTTGGGACTGCCTGAAATTTCTGAAAACGTTCCAAAGGCAGCCCCCCCCCTGTACAACATGGGGACAGCAATCCAGCTGCGATGTAACTAAGGCATGCGTTCCTGTGCCCAGGTCAGACATCTCCACCAGGAATGGGCCTAGCTGGCACACTAGTTTTAATTGTACAAAAGCACAGGCATCCAGGCTCAGAGATGAACCCAGCAGCACCCTCAAGCTGCCCGCCGGTGTTTTCAGAGGGAGTGCAACCCCCCACCCCCCAGCACAGGCTGCATAGAAACATTTCTATTATTTTTCCTTAGTCCTTCAGCCTCCCTTTATGTCCTTGGGATTACTATTGCTTTCAATAGTAAAAGGAATTGGCCTAGTATTAAAAATGCTCCTCTCAAATGTCATTAATAGAGTTGGCAATTTACCAAGCAGGACTACATTCACATGAGAAAAATATGAAATCAGGTGGAATTCAATTTTCAGGACGTGGGTCTTATCAGATAACATAACTTGACACAAAGCATATGGAATATCGGGCCCTGTGAGTAATTGATTAACAATTCCTCAGCTCTCTAGCAAGATCATTTTACTTATTTCTTATTTATTAAAGCAAGGTATCTATTGATTTCTTCCCGCTCAGATTCCCAAACGTGATCTATAACGGAATAAATAAAAGGATACATGTGTTTATCCTCTATTTGATTCATCCAGTTTGTCTAGTTTAGTTACACATCCATTGCTGTTTGCACATCTGAACAATGAAAAAGCAAGAAAATCATTTTAGTTATTTATGTTTGCACTGCTATCTTCTCCAGAAAGCCAAGATATTTTTACTGAAAGTTCTTAGAGAGATCCCCAAGGACTACAGAGGACATCTGCTTGAACTACAGAAGCCTTTTTGGTTATGTTTAATTATGGAATACCAAGCACAACTTGACTTTTGAGAGCATGCACCCATTTCTATCGTTATTCAAGACTGCTATCCCATGATCACTAAATCCTGCTTCAAACTGGTGGAAGATGCAGGTTAATAAAATTGTGTCCCGATGATCAGCTGACTTTAAAGGGGGGAAATGTGCCCATGCCCACTTAAGCATGACCCAGTGAGTTTTGCAGGTACCTGGTCTCGAGGTGGTACAAAACTTGTCTCAGTTCCAATGCAGATTTTTAAACGGTACTTGAGTCTGTGGGGACTCAAAAAATCTGCATCAAAACCTTTTCATTCCACTGTGTTGTGGTTCCTGCTCATGGGGACAGAAAAGTTGCAGTTCTTTAAACTGTGCCTGTGGGGACACAGGAACAGCATTTTCAACCACGTGACAATTCCAGAGGGAAATCCACATTTTAGTTTGATCCAGATTTTCTGGCCGTGAGAAAGCAACCTAACAGGCATTTAGGTCAAGTGTCCCTTCTATCCTGCATACTGAGACATCTTTGCCATTCCAGCACTGGTAAACTCTGGCACTGGATGGTTTTTCTTTTGTTTTTGGTTTTTTTTTTTGAGGGGAGGAATCATAGCCAAAGGCTATGAACTGAGGGAAGAGCAACAAACCCTAATTAGTGCAAATTGAGGGCTAAAAAGACCATCATTCCTTTCTTTTCTCTGATTCAACAGGACTCATTCTGGTTGGCCCAGTGCCCAGGGATTTCGGCAGCCACTCCGGCTTTTACTTCACCGTAATCCAAGAAGTCAAATGTTTGACTGAAAGAAAGACAAAGAAGATAGTTCCTTACCACTAAATAGAGGTGGGCACGAAACAGAAAACCGATGGTTCGGTGCATTCTGCCCCCCCCCCAGTTCGTCTCGTTTCATTTCATAAAAAATTGTATGAACCGAACCAAAACAAACTGGTTCACTTACCTGGATGGCTGTGGCAGTATTCCCAGTGGCGGCAGCATTCCTGGCCACAGCAGCAGTGGCGGCAATCCCGGCAGCAGCCGCAGCAACAGCAGTGGCCCAGAAGGCCCTGGCAGCAGCTGCTCCAGGCAGTGGTAGACCTCACCGCTTCCCCCAGAGCCCCAGAAGTGACTGTAGCGGGCAGTGGTGGACCTTGCCACCATCACCTCTGAAGCCCCGGCAGCGGCCGCGCCAGGCATTGGTGGACCTCGCTGATGCCTCCTCCAGACCTCCAGCAGCGGCACTACAGGTGGCAGGAGGTGTTGCTGCCACCTCTAGAGCCCTGGCAGTGGCCACGCCAGGCGGTGGGAGGTCTACAAAGCCCCCTCCATGACCCGGACTTCAGGTGGACCCTGGTGGGGTGGGGAAATGAAAAACAAACAGAACGAAAGGGAAATTTCCGCTCCGTTTCATTTCATTTTTCTTTGAGGGGGCTGTTTGTTATTCATTTTGTTACGTAACAAAACACATAACAAAAAATGAAACAAAATTTTGATTTGTTTCATGCCCATCTCTCCCACTAAACACATCTGCCATGGCCATCATGAATGTTGGCAGGGTAGCAATGATGGGCTGGGCAAATTTACCATAATTCTCACTCCTGTCATACACCACTGTTACATAATTACAGTATCTCTCTGTGTACTCTAAAATAATACATTTTAGATTTTGAGCCCTGTCTCCAAGGTACCAATGATGGTGTTGGTTGCACAGAATGATAGAGTTAGCAACATTAACTTGATTATCTCATAGCATACATCATATACTGCAAAATGTATGAAACAAGATTAAATAAATATTTTTAAATCTTCCAGACTATTAAAAAGTATACTTTCCAATAACAACTTATGATATGGCCCCCATGGACTCATTTTGTGAGTAATTTCCCAGGTAAGCTGAGACCTGTCAGCTGCCTAAAATATTGTGCAATGAAGATAATATATCAGAATGAACAATCCATGGGTGAAAATTTGTGCAGACTAATGCTTTTAATATAAAGACAGAGCCGGTTAGCTATCTACAATCTTGAATTATGAAATGAAATGAAAATGACCAAGTAAAGTTTGACTGTCAAAGTAAAATGAAGGTTAGGTAACGCTTCAAACTGGTTTCTGCCTTATTTATACTCTCTCTCTCTCAATCTATTAATTGCATTTCCAAGTAAGCAATAAACCAATGCATGTCACATAACTGGAAGGAGACACATTGCATCTCCATTGCAGACTTTTCAGCTTCTTTTATAAGACCATAAGACCATAAGAAGAGCCATGCTGGATCAGGCCAAAGGCCCATCTAGTCCAGCTTCCTGTATCTCACAGCGGCTCCACCAGATGCGTTTGGGAGCGCATGAGACTAGATATCGGTCTCCTGATACCACTCCCCTGCATCTGGCCCTTGAACTACCCTGATTTAAAGCCTGGAGATTACACATCTCCATCATGGTTTGTAACCTGTGATGGACTTTTCCTCCAGGAATCTGTCCAATACCCTTTTGAAGGCATCCAGGTCAGATGCCATCACCACATTGTGTGGCAGGGAGTTCCATAGACTTACAACACGCTGGGTGAAAAAATATTTTCTTTTGTCAGTTCTTACTCTCCCAGCCCTCAATTTGAGTGTATGTCCCCTAGTTCTGGCATTTTGGGAGAGAGAAAAGAGCTTCCCTCTATCCACTTTACTCATACCCTGCATTATTTTGTATGTCTCAATCATATCCCCCCTCAATCGCCTTTTTTCCAGACTAAAGAGGCCCAAATGTTTTAGCCTTTCTTCATAAGGGAGGTGCCCCAGCCCAGTAATCATTTTAGTCGCTCTCTTCTGCACCTTTTCCAGTTCCACTATGTCTTTCTTGAGATGCGGTGACCAGAATTGTACACAATACTCCAGGTGGGGCCTTACTATTGTTTTGTATAATGGCATTATAATGTTGGCTGTTTTATTTTCAATCCCCTTTTTGATAATCCCTAGCATGGAATTGGCCTTCTTCACCGCTGCCATACATTGGGGAGACACCTTCATGGAGCTGTCCACCAACACACCAAGATCTCTTTCCTGATCTGTCGCGGATAACTCAGAGCCCATGAGTTGATAGATGAAGTTTGGATTTTTTGCCCCAATATGCATTACTTTACATTTGGTTACATTAAAACGCATTTGCCATTTCTCAGCCCATTCCCCCAGTTTGGAGAGATCCTTCTGGAGCTCTTCACAATCTTCTCTGGTTTTTACCACACGGAAAAGTTTGTCTCACTCCTATGTGTAGTGATATCAGCACAGAGGTAGGACTGTCCTGAAGATCATTGCTGGAACTTTTAAGATATTTATTTGACTTTGGGAGGAAGCTATAGACTGAAGTTTGCCCCTTACCTTAAACAGAGACAGTCTGCTCTGGAGATGGGCACAACCTAGAAATCTGGTGGTTTATGATGGTTTGTACTTCATGGCTACCCATGAACTATCATGAACACACCCACCCACCCCAGAAAACAAACTAGTCCATGCTTCATTTTTTGGTTTCATGTCAGGGTATCTGGAAGAGGGGGGGAAGGCATGCTTGTATCTCTCCAGTTGGTTCTGTAATTTGTTGTGAAAGCACCACTGCCTTAGCAATCCTCACAGAGGTAGGCAGATGACATTACCCTGGTTGCACATTGCATCAGTAGGAGTTCACCCATGATTTCAGGATTCACAAATTATGTGGAGTGTCTTAAAAATGATAAGTAAACAAATCCACCCCCCCCACACACACACACACAATTTCTGGCTGAAACCACGCTATCTGCTCCTTTGGTAAGGAAGGTCCCATAAAAAGCACATGGTTACCTCTTACGTTTCGTTCTGAACCTCTTCTCCTCTCAGCCACATCTCTTGCCTTTTATCAGGCATAGGGGACACACTTTGCTCTTATACGTGGCAGTGCCTCATGTGGGGTTGGCTGTTCCATCACTCTATCCTGCCCTCCTTACTGCCTCCGTATAAGCGGCTGGCTCTTTCCTTTGTGCTAGGAGTTGGAGAAGATATTCTAAACAAAGGCGGAAAGTGGGAATCTTTAAGCTCAGTGGTTTCGGTACCTGGCTGCAGACCCAGAGGCTGGGGGTTCAATACCCCGCTGTGCCTCTTGCGAGCAGAGCCGGCCTGGGTGGCACCGGGAAAGCTGCACAATCTCGGGGTATCCCCAGAAGAAGGGAGTGGCCAAACCCTTCTGAGTTCTCCTCACCTGGGATACCCTGGAAGGGGTTGCCATCAGTCAGAATTGGCTGGGTGCTACATGAGGGTATGGAAACGGTGTGCCATTAGAAGTAAGAGGAGGAGGATTTACAGCAGTAGCATGTACGGGAAGGGCAGACAGGAGGAGGAGGAAGAGGGTGGGGAAGCCTTACTAGGAATGATGATGGAGATCTTCCCTTTGCCATGCATAAGGACTGGCATCACACCATACATATGCTTCCATTCTCCTGCCTTCCAGCATTTCAGGTTTCTTTTGAATTTTCTCTCGGGCAAGATGTAAAAGAAAAATGATTCAGACTGTCTCGTTTTGCTAAGCACATTGACCACCCAAATGCAAGGGGACAGGTCAATTTCACACGTAAATCTCTGACAAAATGGATGGCAATGCCTGCTTCTGATAAATGTCTTGAAGGGGCAGACAGGATCTCCTGGGTTTTACATATTAAGTCTTCTTGAGTTTCACAAGATTCTTCCTGTATGGAAGAAGTTGTATTATTACAGCCAGTTTTGGAAAATTTTTGAAAAGACAAAGTTAGGCTAGCAAAGATTTTTTTTCTTTCCTGACAGCATGTTTATTTCTATGGTTTCATGAATTCTGGTGGAGGAGTCGCTGCTGTGTCTCAGATGGGGAACGAATTATTACTACTACAGTGGACCTTCATATAACAAATGGTTTGTAAAACATAAAATCTGTACAACGTAAAAAAGGCCGGAGATAGGGGAAATTTGCTTAACAGAATAGCCTATGGGGCAAATTCGTACAACATAAAATAGTCGCGATTAGGCTTTATTCTGTTTTCAATGCATTCCTATGGGAAATTTGTATAAAGGGAATTTTGCTTAAAGCAAAAGCAAAGTGTTCTGCTTATATACCGCCCCATACCACTTCAAGTAGTCTCTGGGCAGTTTACAGTTTTAATTACAGTAATGCAGGCTACACATTGCCCCCCTACCTCCAGTAAGCTGGGTACTCATTTTACTGACCTTGGAAGGATGGAAGGCTGAGTCAACCATGAGCCTGCTACCTGGGATTGAACCCCAGGTCGTGAGCACAGTTCTACCTGTAGCACAGGCATTTAACCATTGTGCCAAATGAAATTCAGAATTTCATTTGGTGCAGTGCTTAAATGCCTGTGCTGCAGGTAAAACTGTATAAAGGAATTAATGGAATTACCTATATACAGGTAAAACTGTATAAAGGAATTAATCCTTTATACAGGTAAAACAGTATAAAGGAATTAATTATTCCTTGTATAAAGGAATTAATTCATTCCAAATGAAAACAGAATTTCATTCGGAATGAATTAATTCCTTTATACAAGGTACAACTGTATTTTGAATTTTTTATTATTATTATTTTGAATAATAATATTTACTGGTATTTATTTAATATTTATTAGCAGACCCTCTCCATGGAAGTGGACTTTCCTCACCTACAAAATACCTGGGGCAAGAAGAAACACACTTAACTTTCAGAATCCACAGCTTGGTGAGCCTTATGAGGGCTTTTAGAGGAATAGACTGTATACAAAACAAGGTATGTGTAAAAATGCTCTAAAATGAATACCACTCGGTGGGGAGAGGAGGAATGGACTGATGCACTTTTGCCAGTAGAGAAAATATGTACAGTGTGTTAAATATTTAAATTTATGTGCATACTAGAAAAGATACATTAAAACTGAGGATCTATGTGTGTGTGCAGTAGGACCCCGTATTTGAGGGGATTGGTTCCAAGTAGAGATGGGCTTCATGCGGAATTGATAATGTGACTCCTGTGTGGAGTTGGTAGCCTCACTCATGTTCTTTGTCATGCTGCTGTGGTCCTCCGTCACCAGTAGAGATGGGCACGTAACAAAAAAATGGCGTTTCGGTTTTTCGTTTGTCGTTGAGAGGTCTGTTTTGGTTCGTTTCCATTTGTTGTGAATTTTTGGAAAAAATCGTTACCGTTTTTCGTTTTTTCGTTTGTCGTTTCTACCCGCTTTTTGCGCGATTTTTAAAGCATTTCCGAGCGCAGGCATCCCCCAACGCCCCAGACCAGAGGGAAAACACTAAAAAAATGGATGCTGGCAGAGACACAGTATAGACTAGGTATGCAGGGAGGCTGCAAAGGCAGCGGCGGGCATTGCCCAGGGTGCAAGGCAGCCGCAGAGTGACTGCACTGCGGGGCAGGGGAGGGTACTCACCAAGAGGTACGCAGCACGCACGCACACAGGGAGGCTGCAGGACTGAAGCTAGAGTCGCAGAGACAGCAATCCCACCCTAACTCCCACCAGACATTGCAAGGAGGACGGGGGCTGCCAGAGCTTTTTATGCCCTCTGTGGCTGCCAGACCTGCCCGCCCAGTCTGCCACCTGGGCATGCTATTGGTTGAACATGATCCCATCACATGGCTTGCCTCCATTTTGTGGCTGGTGCGACATCCATTTTAAAGGGAAAAGAAAAATACATCGCGATGGGAGAAGACAAAAACAAATGTTTTAAGGACCCCAACCCCCCTGGTAGGTATTATCAGACAATATAAATAATTATCGCTGCGTTTTTACGGATGTCCAGGGCGTTTTTTAACTTTTAAAACAGCTCATTTCATTTTGTGTCACCATTAATGGAAACGAAACGTAACGACCACAATTTTCATGGTTCTGTTTGTTTTGTTGCATTTTCATCACAATTTTCGTTTGTCATTTCGTTACATAACAGAAACGACAAACGGTAATGGAAATGAAAAAATGTTCGTTCCATGCCCATCTCTAGTCACCAGTATGGGGAGGAACTGGGGCTGCCCTTCCCTGCCCTCTCAGGTAGCTGACCAGTTGTCGGGTGTGTGGATCTGTTCCCTGTTCCACCTCTTTTATAGACTGGTTGGTTGCCAGCGGTGGCACTTCACCAGCAAAGGAGGACACTGGAGTCATGTCAAAGAAGGTGAGTGGGTCTCCCAAGCTATGGGAGATGGGAGAGGTTAAGTGCGGCACCGGTGGTGCTGCACTAATGATTTGCCACAAAGCGCTTCGTAGCACTTGGTGCCCATCTTTAGTTTCAATGCCTGCTACGGATGCTGAAAAACACAGATTATAATGAACTCTATTTTAATAGCATATGCTACACCTAGCATGGCATCTGGCTTTTTCTACTGGCTAGTTCTGGTAACGTCATCTCTAGAAATATCTATTTCTAAGACTTTTCTTTTAACATTTCTCATGTTTTCAGACCGTGGATAAGTGAATCAGCAGATACTCGTCTTGTAGATACCGGAATCCTAATATATGTCAAAGTGGGAAGAAAAAACAGAGTCTCACAATTTGGCAGATGGACAGAAAGATAATGCTGTTTGTCCTAGCTTTATTTGGAAGGACCATGGGCAGCAGTATTCTTTTCCCTCTGAAGGATGGCATGGGATTTTCTGGGGCTCTGTGTAGACTTCTCCCATCGGTAAGAATGAACCTCTGTGCAAAATTGGCCCCTTCCTTTCTCTTTCTTTTAAATAACACAATTAGCGTTAATTGTGGAGATTGTCCAGACTTAATTTGGCTGCTTTTTAATGGAAGAATTTGAAATACTGGATGGATTTTTTTTTTCCTCAAAAGGGAAAGGATGCTGAGACCTTTTGTGGAATACACGGAGCATCTGAGTTAAGTGTAGGGAGAGCTCTTCCTAAGCCATGGATGACAATATGCCTCAGGATATGCCAAAGCCGTCTAAATCAATGAGAACGGGAAATTCAGTGACACCTCTTTCCCTCTTTTTTTAAAAATGCAGGTACTCTTCAAATAAATGCATTCCAAATCAACAACCCTAAATATGTCTAAAAATGTAAGAAGATATACTCTGTGTACAATTTATGGTCGTTGTATTTCTTCAGTGAGAATTGGAAAAATGAGGGGAGAGAGAGATAGAGATAGAGATAGATAGATAGATAGATAGATAGATAGATAGATAGATAGATAGATAGATAGAGAGAGAGAGAGAGAGAGAGAGAGAGAGAGAGAGAGAGAGAGAGAGAGAGAGAGAGAGAGAGAGAGAGAGAGAGAGAGAGAGAGAGAGAGAGATTTGAAGCAGGGGGTGGGGGTGAGGCTGGAGAAATGTCTTATTCCCAACAGGCCTCTTTTTAAATGAAGACTCTAAATTACTATTTTAGTGTCTCTTGTATAGTATTTCCACTAGTGCTCCTTTTACAATTTAATTGCCTAGAATCATAATATCTTTGAAAATGAGCATGCAGGCACCAACCCACTAGCTGAGGAAATGACTTCTTTTGATAACCATTAGAGAAAATGAGAACAGATGTAAATCTGTGTGACCTACTGATAAGGAAATCTGCGAAGGAGTGTTTGCCCTTTGCAATCTTAATAACACCACACAGGGCTCCACTTTCTCCCTCACCGCTTCAGAAACATTCTAGCATCTTACAGGTGCTTCAGTAATGAAAGGGAAGCACTATTTTATTTTCCCATTGCTGGGGATAAGAGCTGCTCTTAGCCAATGAGTTCTTATCTCAAACTTCTTATTTGTTTGTTTGTTTGCTTGCTTGCTTGCTTGTCTGTTTCTCTAGTGCCTCAGGAATAACTGCTCTGTAGTCTTCACTGTCTAGGGAAGTTTCAGAGAGGGTAGCCATGTTAGTCTTTTCAAGAATTTCAAGCAAAAATCAAAGAAAAACAAAACAAAACAAATGACAAAAACCATGTGGCAACTAGACATGGGTACGACCAGAAAAAATGACGTTTCGAGTTCTCGTTTGTCGGAATGGGTCCGTTTCGGGTCGTTTCCGTTTGTCGCAAAAAATTTCAAAAATTTGTCGTTTCTGTTTGTCGTTTGTCGTTTCCACCGCGATTTAGCGCGATTTGACTTCCCAGAGCATAAGGGCGTCCCGCAATCAGGGCCGGCGCTAGGTGTTTTTGTGCCCTAGGCAGCGGGTGGGGCAGGGGGCGGGCGGGCGGGCGGGTGGCAGCGTGGGCCGCAGGCGGGTGGCAGCGTGGGCGGATGGGCAAGTGGGCAGTTAGGATATCACTTAGGATAGAGGTTCTGTTCTTGGCTTGCACCCCAAATGTGTGTGTGTGCGCAAGCAAATTGAAGTTGGGAAAATAGAAAATAAATGGTAGTATCTAATATATTTTTAAAATAAATCCACACCTCCCACTCCCAGTCGAACCTCCCCCTTTATCCAATATCAGGAAAAAATCCTCACAAACCACCAGAGAAGAAATAAAGAATAAACTGCTATTCCCTTCAGCAGACAAAGCTGCAGGGAATCAAAGAAATTATTTTCTAACTTCAATTCCCTGCCTGCCTGCCTAACTTAAATCCTAAAGCCTCCAGCCTCCCTCCTCAATCTCGATCGGATCACACCAGCACCAGCAGCCAGCCCTCCTCCCTCAACCACATCCATACACCCGACTGCGATTTCTGGAAGGTGCCTCGGCTTTTTATGCCCTCTGAGACATCCAGAAGTGTAAGTCAAAAACCTGGCGATCCCATTGGTGGAATGGTTCAAAAAAATTGCATGGTCCCATCCCATGCCCAGCCCAAATGGGCAGATCTAAAAAAATAAAAAATAAAATAAAATAAAATAAAATAAAATAAAATCAATACAAGGTTTTATTGCTATAAAAAAAAATCACTGCTGGTACTATTAAAATTCAGGCATTTAAAATAAATAAATTTCACATGTTTCTGTGATGATTTGGTGTGTTTTTTGACCACGATTTCCAACGAAAAATTGTGGTCGCCATTTTGGATCCCCCCCACCGCATGGCATGGCGAGATGACGAGGATGACCCCCCCCAGCCTGGTGCAAGCAGCTCAGGACAGGAGAAGAGGGGGGGAAAGGCCGGGGACCCCCCAGAAACCACCCCTCTGGTAGGTGGCAAAGCCTCAGGCAGGCATATTTTCGCCTGCTTTTTTGGCCGGGAGTCGGGTTTTTTAAAAAAACTTTTAAAAACTTTTTCTGTGCTTCGCATTGCGCGATCGCTGCGATGCTACAAACGGAAACGAAAAACCCGACCAAATTTTTCTTTTTTCGGTTCGAGTTCGAGTTCTGACGGCTTAATTATCGTTACTGTTACCGTTACGTAACGGAAACGATAACCGAAAACGGAAACGACAATTTTGCCGAGTTGTGCCCATGTCTAGTGGCAACTTAAAGACTAACTTTCATAGTTTAATGTAACGTTTCATGGACTACATGTCCACTTCTTCAGACCTATAGCAGCAGAATGAGGTGTACAATATAATATTTATTTATTTATTTATTTATTTATTTATTTATTTATTTATTTATTTTATATAGCTTGTATGCCGCCCACTACCCAAAGGTCTCTGGGCAGCTCACAATCAAAATAAACAATTCAGACAATTAAAACATCAACATTGCAATAAAATTAAAACAATAAAACATTTAAATACAATAAATACAATATATTAAAATACTACACTAAAATCGCCATGAGGACTCACAATAATTAGTTTAAAAACTTCTGGTTTTACCTGGCCCCGGAATGTCATTAACGTTGCCGCTAGGCGGGTCTCACTTGGGAGGGCATTCCTTAATCTAGGGGTACCCTACAAGCCATCCCCTTCACCTCCTTGAGGTGAATAAGGGATGGGATATACATGTCACACCTGATATTCATTGGCTGTAGTATATAGAGTTGGGGGGTGTGGATAGATAAGGGGGGAGGGGGAAGAAGAGGAGGGAGAGTTAATTAGTAGAAAGTGTGGGAAGGTTGGGCCAGCGTCTAGAGAGCTGTAAAGGATAGTTTTATGGCTCTGAGGCCAGGATCTGTTTATATGTTTAAGTGTGGTCGTATGGCTCAGAGGTAAATTCCAAAAGAGACAGACACCAGATCAGATCAGATCAGATCAGATCAGAGAGGGTGAGGGTGTGTGTGTGTGTGGAAGAGATGGGGGTGGGGGTAGAGAATGGGAGTTTTCACTTTAGAGTTGAATGTGATTGATGGCACACCGTTAATGATTGATGGGAGCCCAGAAGCCAACATATCTCATCCAAGAGCATGTCAGGATGATGATGTGAACCTGGCACATCAGTCTTGAGAATCTTCGCCCAGGTGGGTTCCTGGTCAGTAGTGGAGCTCCCCTGACATATAGGGCTCTAGCCAAGTGTTAGATAACTGGCTTTGATCCTTGGCTGTTCCAGTGAATGAAAATTGTTGAGGAAAACCCACTCATGAAATCTCGGTGGACTGCCACCTGTTGATGTGCAAAGGGTAGATCAACCTGGCGCATCAAAGTGTAGCAGTTTACCAGGATTTGCACATGACCGGTTAATACAACATTTTAGAAGTCATTAATAAAAAGGGGTGCCATTACTAAAAGGGGGTGGCCCGAGGAAAAAATTGTAATGTTTAGGTTTCAAATCAGAAGCAAATCTGCAATAGTAGTACTAGCCAGTCTGGTGCAAAATTTGGAGAGACTTGGGCAAATAGTTTTACATTTCTGATTTTTGAAAATCAGAACTTGATGAAAAATAGCCATGACAATTGCTTTGGTTGGTGAGAATACGCGTTGTCGGTGTTCAGGCTGAGCTTTGCAGTGTAAAGCCTGGCATTCTGTTCTTTACTAACAATAGAAGTCAATAATACAAGGCAACTTTGAGCCGTTTCCTGTGTTTTGAATCATGGACAGAGAAGCAACATTCCACATTCATAAATAAGAGATATTTTAAAGGATTGGAATCCTTATTCTTTGGAAAGCCTGGGGAATATTGAGATTGTACCCTCCTTGACACATCTTGGAGGCACAGAAGACTTACAGTAAATACATTTGGTAGTGAGCTTCAGCTGTTGGATGTTTAGTTAGAATCTAGGAAAAGTTGGTAAAAGAGACATGCAACATGGAGCAATGCCATGCCAGTCTCACTCACTTTTTCTTTCTTTCTTTCTTTCTTTCTTTCTTTCTTTCTTTCTTTCTTTCTTTCTTTCTTTCTTTCTTTCTTTCTTTCTTCTTTATACATTTATACATTTATGTGCCACCAGTCTTCTAGCAGGAACTCTGGGTGGTTTGCAACAATCGTAAAGTATAAAAGAATAAATAAATCAATTCTAAATTAAACAAATAACTAAGAAAACTAAAAAAAATCTAAAACAAAGCAGCAGGCAAATTTATAATCCCCAGGACATGAGCCACAAAACAACATAACATAAACAAAGCACATTATTGGTCGCTGAATGCCTCTTTTAAAAGCAAGGTCTTAAGCACTCTCTTAAAGGCAGGCAGGGACTGTGCCGGGCGTATCTCGCTGGGAAGTTTATTCCAAAGGGTAGGGGCAACCACTGAGAAGGCCCAGTGTTGAGTATCCATTTTCCGGGCCTCCCTAAAAATTGCTGCCTGAAGCGAGCATGCCTGCAAAGCTCTGGTGGGCCGAGCCATAGCTGACTGTAGGGAGATTCGCTCCGTCAGGTACTCAAGTCCCAAGCCGTGGAGGGTTTTGTAAGTCAAAATCAGTACCTTGAGCCTTATTCTGGAGGCAACAGGTAGCCACTGCAGGCAGGCCAGAACTGGGGTCATGCGGTCATACCTGCCCACACCAACCACCAGTCTGGCCGGTGAATTTTGCATCTGCTGAAGTCTCTGAACAAGAGTCAAGGGAAGCCCCACGTGGAGAGCCCGCGCAGAAATGATATTCATTAACTAATTTTGCACCCATGTTCAATTGCTGTGAATATGGCCATCAACTTGGACTGAGATGGAACCTCTAGATCCCAGCTAGCTGGTCAATATGCTGGATGAAGGGGGGCAGTTTAGTTCCCCCATCTTTCTTGTTGTCATATATGATCAAGTCAGAACAAACTTTTAGCAGCCCTAGTAGAGTTTCCATGGAAAGTGAGATATTTAAGGAGCGATTTTTACCAGTTGCACCCTTGCAGTGAGTTTCTGTCACTGAACAAGGGATTCAAATGCAGGCCTTACTCTGTCACTCTATCCATGACACGGCACTGGGTCTCCCCATTCTTCTTACATTCTAATAAACTGCAGTGTCTGCCCTGACTAGAGCTTTGAGTCTAGAACTTTTCGATATAATAACACTCCTGAGGAGGTTTGATGAAGGTCTTCTCTATTAAAATGGTAAAATCGGGACTGCCTGATAATCAGGAGAAAAATAAAAGATAAACAGAGAGCCGTATTTTGAAATGCCCGTGTGATAGCTGCACACAGGAAAGGGAAAGCTCTCTGTCTGCAAGGATTTAGAATATCTGGGGCTGGTAATTAAAAGAGAAAAGTCAAAGAGATTGCTGCTAGGGTCTTATGTAAAATCGATAACCCATCTCAGCCTGCCTAAATAACAAAAGAGAAAAGTGTTGCTGTCTCCGTGACATTCTATTTTACAATCATAACATTGAAAAAAAACATAACCATAAAATATGTTTGAGACAGAAGGAAGATGCCATTTTCCACAGAATGACTCTTAAAGATGAGAGGTCGTGGTGGGGAACCCTGGAGTTTATGTACGGATATCATACAAACTGATATGTAAACAATTCTGGTTTACCTTTACTGGAATCCCCTTGTCCTAAAGCGTGACTTTTCCAATGCTTGCCAAGAAGGGCCAGATTAGCTCCACCTCTAGAAGGCACCATTTCCTTCCTCCTTATGCCCTGAACACAACACCTGCTGGAACCCCCTGCCCTCTCCTGCTTAGGGGAGCCTGCAAGGTTTTCCAATTTCTCAATGACAATGGTTGGCAGGCACACTGTTAGAGAAGGAAGGTGGGAAGTCAACTTGCTGATCTTTCACATACACACAAAAATGGTATTTCTATCCCACAATGTTGCATAAAATTAATAGAAGGATCTCTGATGCATGTTGGCAAAATTGCTAGTGTAAGGGTTCTTTAGAGCATATGTAGTTGGCATGCCCAAATAAGGTTATTATCTGGATAGAGAAACTAACTAAACAGAAAATAAATCCAAATGAATTGTTATTATTCTCATTATTTCCTGGAGAAAATTAAAAACTAGCTAATAAATAGAGATGGACAGGAAACGGATAAAAAATCATTTCATTATTTGTTATTCATTTTGTTAGGTAACAAAACAAATAACAAACAGCCCCTCTAAGGAAAAAGAAATGAAACAAAATGGAAATTTCCATTTTGTTCTGTTTGTTTTTCATTTCCCCCACTCCACCGGCATCTCTTACCTGACATCTGGTTTGGGGGGGCTCCAAAGGTGGTGGTGAGGAGCTGCTGGGGCTCCGGAGGCAGCAGCAGCAGTGCAGTCCACCACCATCCAGTGTGACCTCTGCTGCCAGGGCCTTTCGGGTCACCACTGCTGCTGGTGGTCCTCCGGAGGCAGTGGTGATGCCAGAACCCTGACTGTCACAGAACCTGACTCTGAGGGGTTAAATGGTGAAGAGCTGCTGGAGGAGCCTTGCAGCTCAAGTCAGCAGGCAGCTGGGTCTGATGACTCAGCTGAAAACATATCTTCACCTCCTAGAAGGGCCATGAGCAGGATTCTGCAAAGACGTGCTACCAGGAGAGCTAGGGAAAGGGTCTTTGATGCTAGACGGGGAATCAGGTCAGGAAGCCTTGAGTACTAGCAGAAGCCTTTCCAGATGTAAGGGTGTGTTCCCTGTTTTGGGATAAAGCAGGTAAGCTCACCTTGAGCTCTCTGTGGGAGCAACGCGTCATTTGAACTTGCAACCACGTTCCTGTCTGTTTCTGACCTTGGCTCTGTTTCCTGATTTCGGACTGGCTTCCTGGACAATGGCGTGATCTGTTCCCTTGGGTTTGGCATCTGGTTTCTGTGAGATATTCTGGTTTTGACTTGGACTGGTAATTGCTGGGAGTTGGATTCTGTTATTTATCTGGCACTTGATTGTTAGCAAAGGACTTGAACTTGCCTGGCTTTCCACTAAAGATCTTGGCAAAGAACTGAACCCTGTTTGTGTGTGTGCTCTGTATGCAGGGCTTGACAGTTTGCTCCCACCCAAACTTCTTCAAGCAGAATGGAAGAGGAGGGGGCTGTTGGGATGACACCACTGGCAGCTTTGCAAAACCAAGTGCTGCTTTTGTCTCAGGCTATTGCTCAATTGCAGCAAGCTCCAGCACCAGCTGGGTTGCAGCCCTGTTGCCCTTTGCTGCCTCCTGGCTGGTTTGAAGGCAAGTTAGAGGAATTCCCTGCATTCTTGGCTCAATGCAAGCTGTTTATTGAGGTGTGTGCTCAAGAATTTCCTACTGAGAGGTCTAAGGTCTGCTTTATCATCAGTTTGCTGAAAGGACAGGCAGCTAAATGGACTATTCCTTTACTCCTCAGTGGCTCACCTCTACTGGATAATTATCAGGCTTTCCTGAATCGCATTTCTTCAGCTTTTCAGAACCCCATGCAGGCTGCTACTGCCAACAGGAGACTCAGAGCTCTGAAACAGGGCAAAGATTCAGTGTTTGACTACACCACTGCGTTCAGTTTGATAGCACAGGATCTGCATTGGAATGAACCAGCACTGATTTCTCAGTATATGGAAGGATTGGCAGATGAAGTGCTTGATGAACTCTCTATGGTGGAACAACCAAGCACGTTACAGGAACTCATTACCCTGTGTCTCAGGATAGATGGACACCTGGAAAGCCATCACCTCTCCCGAGGCAAGAAATACAACCAGCAGCCTCTGCCAGCTGTGCCTAATCTGCAATCCGGTGAAGCCTGCAGAATGGATCCAGAAGCTATGCAACTGGGAGCTGCTCGACCATGCCTCGCCCCAGAGGAAAATGCAAGACAACGCTCTCATAATCTCTGCCTGTACTGTGGAGAAGGAGGACATTTTGCCTCCATATGCCCTTTGAAGCGCTCCTCAGTAAGTACTGCTATGTCTTCAGCAGTAAAAGGGCAGCTCCATCCTTGAAGGAACCCACAGGAATGGAGCATACCGAAGGGTTCCTAGACCATACCATCACACCCCAAGGACCTTTCCTGGTACCTGTAACTCTAGGGCTTCCTGATGGCCGGAAAGTACCTGTGTATGCTATGGTAGACTCTGGGGCAGCTCACTCCTTTGTGGATGCTGGGTTTGTGCGGTGCCATCGGATTCCAGTACAGAACAAGGAAACTCCTTTGCTGGTAGAATCCATTAAGGGTCGGTTACTTCGTTCTGGGCCGATAGCTCAGGAAACCTGTCCACTTACTCTTCAGGTAATGGACCTCAATGAGCAGATTTGTTTAATGTAACTCGGATGCCCCGGTTTCCTCTTGTCTTGGGACTTTCCTGGTTGCGAGCTCATAACCCATTGGTGGATTGGGTGCAAGGGGAATTGGACTTCAAGGTTCCTTGCTCAAAGAAAAATTTTTCTACCATCCTGGCAGCTGCCCATGCTACATATGACCGTGTCTTGCCCCAGGTATACCAAGACTTTGCTAATGTCTTTGAGGAAAAGGGGGCTGACAAGTTACCTCCACATCAGCCCTATGACTGTGCCATTGATCTGATACCTGGGGCACCCCTCCCTGTGGGATGAGTCTATCCTATGTCCGAACCTGAGTTAGAAGCTTTGAGGGCTTTCCTAGACAAGAACCTTCGACGTGGGTTTATATGCCCTTCCAAATCACCATTGTCTGCACCGGTGATCTTTGTAAAGAAGAAGGGAGGGGAGCTTCATCCTTGTAATGATTACCGGGCATTAAAACAAGATCACTATTCGGGACCGGTACCCTTTACCCCTAATCTCTGAAATTTTGGACTGGTTAAAAGGGGCAAAGTGTTATACCAAGCTGGACCTTCATGGGGCATATAATTTGGTGCATATCCGTAAAGGAGATGAGTGGAAAACCGCGTTCCGGACCAGGGTATAGTCAATATGAACATTTAGTAATGCCTTTTAGACTGACAAACGCACCCAGTGTATTCCAGCGGATGATGAATGACATTTTCCATGATCTACTAGATAGTTGTGTGGTCATTTATTTAGATGATATTCTGATTGATTCCGCTGACCCAGCTCAGCATGTTCAAGATGTTCATCAGGTCTTGCAGCGTCTCCGGGAAAACGGACTATATGCTAAGCTGGAAAAATGTGAGTTTGACATTAAGGAAGGTGAATTCCTGGGGCATATTATTTCTCCTCAGGGAATCCGCATGGACCCTAAGAAAGTAGAGGCTGTGTTGTCCTGGCGGCGACCACAAAACTGTAAGGATTTGCAACGGTTCCTTGGTTTCGCCAAATACTATCGCCAGTTTATTCCTGCCTACGCTGACATTGCTGCACCTTTAAACTGTCTCCTTTGGCCCAAATACCTTTTCCAGTGGACTCCAGAAGCAGAAGAGGCTTTCTCTACTTTGAAAACCCGCTTCACCTCGGAACCCTTGCTCTGTTATCCTGATCCACAATTACCCTTAGTAGTAGAGGCTGACGCATCTAGCGTTGCTCTGGGAGCAGTGCTATCTCAACAGGATGATCCCTCCCAAACCCCGCATCCCTGTGCCTATTACTCTCGGCAGTTAAAACCTGCAGAGAAGAATTATACTATCTGGGAGCGTGAACTGCTGCCCATCAAGATGGCTTTGGAGGTATGGAGGCATTACCTCGAGGGAGCTCGAAACCCTGTTCAAGTATTGACTGATCATCGAAACCTTGAACATCTACAAACAGCCCGGCGATTGACTCAGTGACAAATCCGGTGGTCATTATTCTTTTCCCGGTTCGATTTCCATATCAAGTACATTCCTGAGGCTCAGAATAAAAAAGCTGATGTGTTATCCAGAAAACCTGAGTATGCAGCGCCTGTGAAAGAGACATTAGTGGTGCCCATCTTGCCTCCCTCTGTGTTCGTGGCCACAAATCCATGTCTCAGCTTGGCAGAAGAAATCCGTGAATCTCAAACTCACGATTCATGGACTCAGCAACGTATTCAGGAACTCCAGAATGGGAGTCTTTGATGCTAGATGGGGAATCTGGTCTGGAAGCCCTGAGTACTAGCAGAAGCCTTTCCAGAAGTAAGGGTGTGTTCCCTGTTTTGGGATAAAGCTGGTAAGCTCACCTTGAGCTCTCTGTGGGAGCAACGCATCATTTGAACTTGCACCCACCTTCCTGTCTGTGACCTTGGCTCTGTTTCCTGATTTTGGACTGGCTTTCTGGACAACGGCTTAATCTGCTCCCTTGGGTTTGGCATCTGGTTTCCGTGAGATATTCTGGTTTTGACTTGGACTGTTAATTGCTGGGAGTTGGATTCTGTTATTTATTTGGCACTTGATTGTTAGCAAAGGACTTGAACTTGCCTGGCTTTCCACTAAAGATTTTGGCAAAGAACTGAACCCTGTCTGTGTGTGTGCTCTGTGTGCAGGGCTTGACAGGTGAGGCCTCCTGCTGCCCACTGCCCATGATGCTGGGTCCCTGGAGAAAGTGGTGGTGTGGTCCACCACCACCCAGCACAGTTGCTCCCAGGAGTCCAGAGGCAGCAGCAGTGCAGTCCTCCACCACCCGGCACAGCTGCTGCCGGGGCTCCAAAAATTGTGGTGAGGCCTATCGCTACCCAGTGAGGCCTCCTGCCATCCAGCGCAGCCACTGCCTGGGCATTCCAGGCCGCCGACGCTGCTGCAGCCATGGCTGCCACCAGGGTCACAGTCCCCGCCATCCAGGTAAGCCGAACCAGTTCATTTTGGTTTGTTTTTTCTGATTTTTTTTAAAAAAGTGTATGAAACAAAACAAATGAACTGGGGGGCGAAACAGAACGAACTGAACCATCGGCTTTCTGTTTCGTGCCCACCTCTACTAATAAAGAATTAATAGCAATTATCATGGGTGTGGCTAGAATGGAAATTTCTTGTGATTGGAAATATGCCCAGGATCTCTCATTCACAAAATTTGTAAACAGAATATGAGAAGTTGCAGTTATAGGAAAAACTAACTAGTAGTTTTAAGCCATGCAGGGGAGGAATAAAACATGACAAATTTCTGATGTTATAGAAAAAAACTAAATTGGATAAATGAGAATATGGACTGGACTGTTGGATAGTTTAAGAATGTTTAATTCGACATGTTATTCGCTATTGTTTGTATAACAAGCTATATTAGATGGTGTGTATTATCTTATGTAGATTGTCAATAAAAATGGGGGGAAAGCAGCTACCACCTTAAGTGGATTGTTTAGGACATGGGAAAATGCTGATCTTTAACACCACACATACATGGATGTGAGTGAACTGAGATGGAGAACGGTTGCCAAATGAGGAAAGAAAATGCATTCTACTCTTAATGCGGCTCATAATACAATACAGAATAATGATGGCTGTCTGACAACTCATCGGATTCAAACATTGCCATTATTATGAAGTACAGTTATCTCTTGGCATCAGATCAAGTATTATCCTACATGTTACCCTATTTTTAGGTAAGAAGAAGGCACAAGACTGCCGCCTTCAACTAATTCCTCTTGTTCCTCGAGACTGTTATTTAATTTAATTGTAAGAGCAAGAAACCCAGTTCCAGTTTTTGCTCTCTTTCCTCCGGCCTCACATTGAGATCCAAGAAAGTGAAAAATTCTGAACATTGGCATAATTATACCCCATGATATGCTATGTTTGATATGATATTTGCCATTGTTTTAGGCTGCAAGCTTTACATGTTGACTAAACAAAAATAGAGATAAAAATACCCAGCTATTCCAGTATGTGAAATAGGGAGAATAGCCATCTGTTACTGGTATGAGCTAATCAAATGTTTCTTGAAATAAACAAATGTGTAGCCATTTTTCATTTTCCTAAAGTGATGGCATCTACCAAATACACCTTAGTCTTTGATATGGAATCCCATTATTTGATATGTAACTGTCTTGTGGAATGTGGCAGAATAATTCCACTCCTCACCAAAAAAGACACCTATTTTTGATTTTATTTATTTACGGTCAATGACCAAACTAAAAAGACACCTATTTTCCCCTCAGTGCTTTTCACGATGGTTCCTGTGCCTTGTTCACACAATTATATGGCAACCCCTTTTCTGTGGTGAGCAGTTTTCCACTACAGTTCCAGTTTGCCAGCAGTGCCCAGCTGATGTGGAGGGGATGGTGGAAGAGTAGGAACTGAGCAAGAGTATGGTGTGTGCCTTCCTCCTGAGGGAGGGAGGGAGGGAGGGAGTGCTTTGCACATACAGTACAACCCCCGTATCTACTGATTCATTAACCACTGATTACGTTATTCAGTTGGCAGAGGGAAAAAATTAAATAAATAATTCAGCAGCTGTAAAGCAAGCTACTGTCACAATCAGCAGCTGTAAAGCAAGCTACTGCAGGGGTGCCCAAACTTTTTGTAAGGAGGGCCAGATTTGGTGGCTGAGAATGTATCAGGGGCCGGTTGTTCCCCCACCCTGCCACCCCACTGCAAGCGCCACACACTGACCCATAAGCCCCACCCACTGACCCCTTGCAACCCCACCCGAAGGAAGGAAGGCAGGGACCAAGGGAGGGAGGGAGGGAGGTGGAAACCAAGAGAGGAAGGAAGGAAGGTGGGGAACAAGGGAGGGAGGGAGGTGGGGAGGTGGGGACCAAGGGGGGGAAGAAGGAAGGTGGGACCAAAGGAAGCACAGGGAGCTGTGGCCACCACAGGGGAATGTGTGGGTGAAGGAGGGGGAGGGAGGGGTGGGCCGGCCAGCCACGGATTTGGCCCCCAGGCCGGACTTTGGGCAGGCCTGAGCTACTGTCACAAAACAGCAGGGTTTTTTTTGGGGGGGGGTTGGCGTTCTCTCTTATCCATGGTTTTCATTATCCATGGGAGGACCTGGAACCAATCCCTAGTGGATACCAGGGTCCTACATTAAAGACCCACTACAGCATCCATAATGGCAATGCTGCAGAGTGCCTCTACATCCCAAGTCATAGCTCTTTGTTTTCCTCATGCTCAGCTCCCCATGATCTGAAACATACAAACACTTGCACAAATTCAGGGACAAAGCACCTTCAAAGTACCGGAGGGTGAATTGGTACTGATCTGTACACGAAATAATGTTGGTATATCCTACAACATGTTCTCAGTTCTTCCCCAGTACTCTAACCTATATCTTTCCATACCATTTTTTAAAATGTTATATTGTCTCATCATAGGTTTTGAGGCATAAAATATTCAGATGTCAGTTACCACTGCTACTTTCTGTACAGCACGAACAAGAGTTAGCTTGCATGTCACAGCTATTGTTTGGAAAGGGTCTCTACTAGTATCACCTTCCACTACTGCTGCCCCATAGTATCTGTCATTCAATGTGTTTCCTTCCCCCAGGTCATCACTGGAACTACCAATTATCTTCTGCTGATGAGACAGTTAATTCCTGAAGAAGATGGATACATCTTAGTCTTGTCTCTTACCTTTGTCCATTCCACCTTGCGTGACCTTGAGAGAAGTTTAATGGAGTCTCATCTCCAATTATCCAATTGATATTGCTCTCGGCTTCCCTGTCACACTGAAAACCACTCACTCTTCCAAGATGTGACCCCAAGGGGATGAATACACAGAAGAAGTTAAGTTTTATAGAAATATTAATCCCTAATGCAATGCAGGAAACTACAGTACAGTGTGTATGGTGTAAGGGATGTATAATATAGCCAATATAAATATGTTCAGTAAAAACAATTAAGCAGTATGGCTTAATTATCTTACTCTGGCTGGCAAACAAGCAACAAACAAACATTATAATGTTCTATATATAAACACTATAGAACAGGCATGTCAAAACTTCGGCCCTCCAGATGTTTTGGACCACAATTCCCACAGTCCTTTGCCTTTGGAAATACCACCTTGGAATTTTGGGAGTTGTGGTCCAAAACATCAGGAGGGCCGAAGTTTGGACATGCCTGCTATAGAACAAAAACATCCAAGAATGTTAAAAGTAAAATCAAAATTGAAATGATTTTGTCACTATGGGTTTTCTTCAGCAGTATAATTTAAACTCCTAAATAATGGATTATTCTGTAAATACACATAGAACCCAATATATAGATGATTCAATTCATCTTTTAGCAGTGCCAGCTCCTAACTGGACACCAGAACTTTTGTTATATTGGTATAATAATATCATATATGATGGTATACAACCAGGGGCAGAAGAAAGGAGATATTATTATTGCCTGCACTACAGGGTCGTCAGGGTGAGCAGAATGTGTAGAGATTCAATTATATTGCTTTGAAAGCAAGCTGAGGTCCTTCGGCTTCCTGCTGTTTGGGGCTGGGTGAGATAAGGTCCCTTCCCTTGTTGGTGGGAATATTCCCTCTAGTTCTATCTACATTGAGCGGATCACCAAAAGTCATTGGTTGCTTTAGGTGGTTTTTAAATCTTGTATTCAATCTCGGGCAATAATGCATATTTCTCGGATCATCTCTAGTGCTACCTCAGGATGAAGAAAGAAAAGGGGCCATCAAACATGGAATTAAAGGCTTACATTTAATTATCCTCTGCAAGGGGTAGTGAAATATGATTGCTTTTTTTTTTTAATCAAGCGGAAGCTTCCACAGGGAAACATTCGGAAACTGCTTGATTCTAGAATAGAATAGAATAGAGTTTTATTGTCATTATGCATACGCAAGATATGCACAACAAAATTACAGTGCTGTTCCACTACACACTCTAAACATACAAAACACATAAAACACATAAAACACATAAACACCATACAAAATATTAAAAACTCTTAAAATTGCTTACAAAATTTAAAACACTACTTAAAAACTGATTAATATGGTGCTAAAACTGTCGCATTTAACTTGGATACCGCTCTGTGATAAAAACTGTTCTTTAGTCTATTCGTCCTTGACCTAAGAGTCCTGTATCTCCTGCCAGACGGCAACAGTTCAAAAAATTGGTGGCCAGGATGCGAAAGGTCTCTCAACTGAGGGAAAAGACGAAGGAAGGGAGCTGGCTGCAGGCCATTCTTCTTGCCCAGTGCTTCTCGTTGTCCTGAGTTGTTATGAGGAATTGCAGGGGCAGGATGATTTATTTATTTATTTATTTATTTATTTATTTATTTATTTATTTACCGCTCTATCTAGCTACATGGCTACTCTGGGCGGTTTACAAACTGAACAGAAATCAGACCATAAACAATAAAATACAAGATAACAGATATGGATGACCATATGGACATTGTGACCCCAACACAACTGTGCGCTGAAATAAATCCCAGTAGGTTTAATGGGTTTTGCTCCTAGAAAGAGATGGGACAATCCTTTCCTTTTAAAAAAAAATTCAATTAAAAATATAGAAAAATATACATAAGAGGAAATATTAAAAAGGAAAAAGGAAAGAAAAAAAAAGAAAAAAATAGTACACATATGATTTTTTTTTACAGTATAACATATCTTGTTCGGTGATTCTCTGACATTGACATTATGCTGTCTATTCACTCTTCCTTCCACTTTTTTATTTAATACTGCACTGCTTTAGCCTTCCACCAGTTATAAAAGAGGTCCCGACTAAGACAAAATTTTGATTCTTCTTGTCACTTTAGTCTTTTAGTTAATCTATTCATTTCTGCACATTCTAATATTTTTTTAATAATCA
Organism: Phrynocephalus guinanensis; assembly: GCA_037367245.1. Lineage (NCBI taxonomy): Eukaryota > Metazoa > Chordata > Lepidosauria > Squamata > Agamidae > Phrynocephalus > Phrynocephalus guinanensis. The sequence continues at coordinate 175,928,196 of CM074733.1, read as the reverse complement.
TCTCATAAATTGGGGGATTTTATGATTTCCAGAACTGGGCCCATAATAATCTAGCTGTTGTCAAAAGATGTAGTAATAGACAAGAATTTTGTTTATCCATCATATTTGGCAATAAACCTAACAAAATATTTCTGATTTGAACTCTAGTTCTACTTTTAAAATTTGCTTAACCCAAGTATGACTTTTAACCCAGTAAGCTTTTGCTTTAACACAAGTCCACCAAGCATGATAACAAGTTCCTTCTTAAGTTTTGCATTTCCATGGGACAATCATTTCTCTTGTACTTGATTATTTTTAAATGATTCAGTTCAGAATCAGAAAAAATACAACAGCAACAACAATAATAACGACAATGAGAACGATGATGATGATGGTGACAACGACGACGACGACAACAACAACAACAACAATGGTGATTATGACAATGGTGAGGTAGAGCTGAGTATCGTCAGCATATTGCTGACTCCTCAGCCCAAACCTCCTGATGACCTCTCCCAGCGGTTCCATGTAGATCTTAAACAGCATGGGGGACAGTACTGAGCCCTGTGGAACCCCATGACGTAAACGCCACGGGGCAGAGCATCTGTCCCCCAGAACCACCTTCTGGACTTGGTCAGCCAGGAAGGATCAGAACCACAGCAAAGCAGTGCCTCCAACCCCCAACCTGACCAGCCTGAATGAGGGTGAGAAGTACATTTGTGTATAGTTAAAACTATAATGCCACCTATACCCATTCTTTTAAAGGCCTGATCTGGCCAGGGTGATGCATGCCTTAGGCTGCGGTCACACCAGCGTTCTCTGCGTATATAAATTTCATGCACTTTTTTTGGGAGGTCACATGGTTTTTAATGTGCAGTTAGTGTCCTCTCTTCTGCGTCGTATTTTCCTAATCTGGTTCCATCTCTACCTGCCTACTTCACATTTTTCCCTTCTTTCCTGCTCTATTTCCCAACCCTCCATTGGTGAAAAAGGGGAACAACAGTTTGTCTGTGAAGATTCTCAGTCATCCAGGTGAGTTTATCTGGAAGTTGAGTCATGGCTACTGGACTTTCCCCCCCCCATCTCTCAAAAAAGAAGTCCAGTAACTAGACATGGGCACGAATCGGTGAAATCCTCGTTTCCGTTTCCATTCCTTGTTTCCGTTACGTAACGAAACGAACGACAATTAGTCCGCCAGAACTCGAACTCGAACCGACTAAAGAAAAATTGGGTCTGATTTGTCGTGGTCGTTCCTGGCGGCATCGCAGCGATCGCGCGATGCCAAGCGGCACAGGAAAAAAGTTTTAAAAATAAAAAAACTGATTCGCGGCCAAAAAAGCAGGTGAAAATATGCCTGCCTGAGGGCACCTACCAGAGGGGTGGTTTCTGGGGGGGGGTCCCCGGACTCCCCCCCTCCTCTCCTGGGCTGCGAGTTCCTGCGCATGCGCATCCATTCCTCATCGTCTCGCCATTAACTCGCCATTCGCCAAGCGGCGCGGCACAGAAAAAAGTTTTAAAAAACCCGATTTCCGGCCAAAAAAGCAGGCGAAAATATGCCTGCCTCAGTGAGGGCACCTACCAGAGAGATGGTTTCTGGGGGGGGGGTCCCCGGCCTCCCCCCTCCCCTCTCCTGGGCTGCGCATCCATTCCTCGTCGTCTCGCCAACTCGCCAATCGTCATGCCATGCGGTGCGGGCAGGGGATCCAAAATGGGGCGACCGCAAAATATTTATTTATTTTGAAATCGTGGTGGTCCAAAAACACACCAAAGCACCACAGAAACATGCGAAAATAGCTATTTTAAAACTGCCTGAATTTTTACAGTAGCAGCAGTGGGTTTTTCTTGCAACAAAACGTCTCCATTGATTTTATTTTATTTTATTTTTAGTTTATTTTTTTACACTTGCGCAATGATGGGCTGGCCATGGGAGTGGACCATGCAAATTTTTGGAGCCATTCCACCAATTGCATGGCCACTTGACCAGGTTTTGACCGAGACTTCTGGGATGTGCCTGTCGGGCATAAAAAGGCCACTAACCGTAGCCCGAACCCTAACCCAAACCCTAACCCTAACCCATACGCCAGTACACTGTCCTTCTTAGTGGGTCAGAGAGGCACCCAGAGGTGCACCCCATGAACTCACCCTAACCTTACCCGTAACAACCCTAAGCCTAGCCCTTGCGCTAACCCCCCTAACCCTAAGCCAAATCTGTACTCGCATTGCACACACGCAAGTACAGTTTCCTTCTTGGTGAACCACAGAGCGCCGAGACTGAGGAGGAGCCTTCCCCCAGTGTGTGCACTGTGACACTGCAGTTAGCAGTGGGCCTGTGGTCAACAGAGAGGCACCCAAAAAAGAGGTGCCTCGAGTCTCAACTTGGTATGCATATCCAATTGGCTATGCATGCCATTTTGTAGTGGGCCAGAGGAGGCACCCACCCCAGAGAGGTGCCTCCAGGAGCCCGCTCCCCCCCCAAACCAGTACTAACGACAGACGAAAAACCGACAAACGAAACGACAAATTTTTGGAAAATTTCGCAAAAAACGGAAACGAGCCAAAACGGGCCGGCTCCGACACATGACAACTCGAAAACGTCATTTTCCCTGGTCGTGCCCATCTCTACCAGTAACCATGACTCAACTTCCAGAGGGGAACAACAGTTTTTACTGCATATTTTCGGTGTCCTGTCATAGTTATAGAAGCAAATAAGTAAGCATTTTCGAGCGAAGTCTCTAAATCCAGCCCCTGGCGGTGGTTATTGAACCTTTGCTGAAACTGCTGTTCAAGGGGCGTGGTCGACCAGGGCTCGAATTTACTTCCCTTCATGGTTAGGATGCGATATTTTTCTGCGCAGTTCGCCAAAGGAAAACTACAGAGAAAACGTTGGTATGACCACGGCATTAGCTTCATTTTTGGCTGGATTACTGTAATTTTTCTCCATGTGGGGCTGCCTTTGGAAAGTGTTTGGAAACTCCAGTGGCTACAAAATGGCACAGCCGGATTGTTAACTGGGGCTGGTTACAGAGAACATGCATCTCCCCTGTTATAACATTGGCTGCGCTGATCTGTTTCCAGGCAGAATTCAGGATCATTCAGGAGTCTGCAGGGAGTGATTGCCCATTTTCTCATCTGAGAGAGAGCTTGGAAGTGGTCATTCATGAGGAAAGAAATCCCAGTTTACCCACTAACTGGCCTGACTATAGGGTGATGGGTGTTGTAGTGTAATATACAATGAATTACACACACACACACACACACACACACACACAATCTTTTTGCCAGATTTGGTTTGAAAGATGCTTGGAAGAAGCTGACTGGTGACTCTGTAGGGCTGACAGAAGTCCAGGGAAGTCACTTTTTGGTGACTGCCTAACGATCCTTCAGTGATCATGCCAAGGGGAATTTGTCTTCAGAGGCCACTGTGAGAACAATGAGTTTCCCTCCTTGGCTAGATGGCAGGTCTACACTTAAGTTCCCACTCCTTTTGGCTAACCGTGGGGCAAACTGACAAAGGTAATCTTTGTTATTTTCTGAAGGCTAAATTTCATGTTCCCTAAGCCAGGTGTTCACATTTTCTCCCTCATTGGTTGCTAAAGCTCCATGCATCATTGTTAGAGAACAGGGTTTCAGAACCGGCCAGGAATTAGATACATTTTTGGAATTCTTTTTGGGTGGTATAAATTGCCAAATAGTTAAGAATCAATAATCACTATGCTGAGGTACCTGAACCCCCCTTTAAAGGGATATTATTGTGTCCTTGCAGGAAAGTTATTTTTGTTCTTTGCAGAGATGTTCAGATATGATTCTCAATAACACAGTTTGGTAAGATGTGAATGACAGCTGGCCTACATATTCTCTCTCTCTCTCTCTCTCTCTCACTCACTCACTCACTCACACACACACACACATGCTTTTCCTTTGAGTGGCCTGTCCTTTGGAATGGCATTCAAATTAATAATTTCTAGTTTACTCAAAATTCATCATTTGCTCAAAATTAGAGTCAGAAACTCGCTTGAAAACATGACATCTTGCTCTGGCTCTGCTTTGCTGTGGCTACTCTAAGAATTATTTTTTAATAAAATAAGAATAAAACTTGTGTATCATGACAAGTTTTGGCTAATGCCAAACAAGTAGTAAGACATGCAAAGAAGCCTTGTATTTACCTTCTAGTGAACAAATGAAATACATTAAAGGGAAGAAATGTAGGTGATGAAGATGCAATGTAATAAACAGATGTCATTCTGCAATTGACAGATCATCTTTTCCAAACACATACTAAGTGTCTAGTTTAACCTTCTCTTTTTGTAAAATGCAACTTGGGTGGGGCTGAATGGGGTTAGACTCTACTTTCTTGCTCACAATGTCCTACACTTTCATGGAAGCATCACATTAGAATAAAAGAAATTTGATTGAACAGATGCCTGCTTGCCTAGAATAGATACTGTGCGTGTTTTTGCAGTAGTGACCATAACGGAAGCTGCAGGCATCTGCCTCACATAATGGCCTTAGAACATTGAATTGCTTGCATTTTTTGGCATGATCCAATGATGGTGTCACTTCCTTGTTGATTTTGGGTGCTTCTTGGTTCCAGTGCTCTACCACATACCTCTTGGGCAGTTATTTCACATCCGTTTTGTCTCTGTAAGTGTTGTGCTTCGGACTGGTACAAAAAAAATTTCATACTTCATGTCTGTCGCACAACAGCTGAAATGTCTCAACCACGCCCCCAGAGTGGGATCAGAGCATAACAATAATGTACCTGGCGATGGGTTGGGGTATTCTCTTGTCACAGTTTGTTCCTCGTTCCAGTTCCGAGACAAGGGACCATGCGGTAACAACTGTCATGCAACAACCAGTGTCCTCCTAGTGGTCAGTGGCTGAAGCGTCATTCAACATTAGTTTCCCTATGGGAAACACCATGCAGCGCAAATGTTTATTAAAGAAAGTACTGAAAACTCTGTAGCATTGACGTGTAAATCCCGGAAGACCAGTAAATTGAAATATCAAAAACGTTTTATTTACGATATTTTTAAAAAAGGGTTAAGAAAGCAAGACAAATTCAGAATTTGTCACGGAACAAGACCGTGAAGTAACAGTTGTCACGAGACAAGTTATTACGACCATGAGAAAACGGAAACAGGGGCTAAACAGGGACAAAACCACGTGATCGCGACCAACGCTCTCATGGTACAACACAAGTCGTGGAAGAAGGAAGGACCTGAAGTAACCATCTTGGGTAGCTATGAAGGTTGAACAGGTAAAATAAGTTTGTGTGCACCACACCTATATTTCTCTTCATAGACAAAGGGGGCATCCACAGCCAGTGGTAGTTTTCAGATGGGCTTCTCTCATGTTCTGCATCTCACTCCAGCTGTTCAGATACACAAGGCAACATTCTCTATATGTTGGGAATCCTATTTCACTGCTCTGGCAGCAGCAAATCACCTCTGATTAAAGGCTTCCTCTGGCAGTTTTGGTGTGCATGTGTTGCATTGTGGACAAGGCGCCTGCATCTCGAAATCACCATAAAAAGACTTTATTCAGGTGGTGCTATGTCACTGTTGATGACTTCATTCAAGCGGTGCACACGGACAGGCTCAGCAGCATTCCAGCCACTGTGTTTTAAATATATGGGTTCAGAATCTAAGTTCAATCCTTGTTATGGGTGCATATACAGCACAAGTAGCCTCAGCGGATAAATAAACCTGTTTATATAATAAGATATTGTGCACTTGTAAGTATTACAGAGTGAACCAAGAATCAATAGGCATTTAGCCCATTAGCCACTCTTTCAAAGGCTTGTTTTAATGCATATTTCTTATTATGAACTAAAAACTCCTAGGGCTGTGTTCTGGGGATGACCCAATAAATAATAGCCAATCTTTGGATCTTATAATGGCAGTTCGTCATGTCAATGAGGGCTCAGGGACTCCAGTCAGCAAAGTATTGGCATTTTACCTAGGAAGAGCTCTTTAAGAAGCTATTATGGGCTTCAGAGAGGAAATTGCTTCCGAAAATGAGAAAAAATGAAAAGGTTTACAGTTCATCCATCAGCATTTAATTAATTCCTATGCAGCATTGGTAAGCCATGATGCAAACAAATAAAAGCCTGATCTATTGTATGATGAGAGGCATTCAGCAGGGACAAGCCAGAGGTTCACACAGCTTTTTCTGCTTCTCCATTATTGGTTAGCCATTTCCTAGATCGGGAAGATGATAAATACATCAGAGATATATTTTACTGCCAAGTGGCTGCCATCTTCTTACCTTGATTCCGAAAACCCCCACTTGTGTCTTGTTAAACAGAGGCTGAGACTGGGGGGAGTGGAGAGGAGACTTGACGTGGGGAATTTGAATCAATTTCTGTCCAGACCTTTCCGAAACCAGGCTCAGGTCATGAGGAATTTGAATCACAAGCTGTGTTCACATGCATGGAATGCAAAGAGGTTTGTTTCTGGTGATTTATTTGTTTGTTTGTTTTGTTATACAACTTATATGCTGCCACCTACCCGAAGGTCTCTGGGCGGCTTACAATTCAAAATTAAAATGGACCATTAAATCAATTTAAAACATTAAAATACAGTACAATATAATACAACAAAGTTAAAATACTTTAAAATAAAATACACTAAAATTGCCACCAGGACCCACAATCTATGTTGTATCAGTTAAAGAACTTCTGGAACAGGAAGGTTTTTACCTGGTGCCGAAATGTCAACCAACATCAGCACCAGGCAGATCTCACTTGGTAGGGCGTTCCATAGCCTGGGGGCAGCTGCTGAAAAGGCCCTGTTCCTAGAGGCTATCCCTCTCACCTCTTTGAGGGACGGTTCTTTCAAAAGGGCTCCCCGGCTAGATCATAACTGCCAGGTAGGTTCATATAGAAGGAGGCATTCCTTCAGTTATCCGGGGCCTAAACCTTCAGTTATCCAGAGCCTAAACCTTCACCTTAAGCACTTTGAAATGGGCTTGGGCAGCAACTGGTAACTAATGTAGCTGGTAAAGAATCGGCATGATATGGTCTCTGACGGCCCCAACACTTTCCAGCCATGCTGTATGATTCTAGACCAGTTCCAATCACCGGGCTGTCTTCAAAGGCTGCCGCACGTACAGTGCATTGCAGTAATCAATATGGGATGTTACCAGTGCTTGCGTAACTGTCATGAGGCTCCATTCGGCCAGGTAGGGGCACAGCTGGTATATTTCCCACAGCTGAAGAAAGGCACCCCTGGCCACCTAGACCACCTGAGCTTCCAGAGTTAGCGTGGGATCCAGGAGTACCCTCAAGTTGCAGACCCTGTGCCTTAGAGGGAGTTCAACCCCATCCAGGACAGGGAGATGGTCCTGTAATCTGTCCAGGGAAGCAACCACTAACAGCACTTTTATCTTGTCTGGATTGAGTTTCAATTTATTAACCCTCATCCAGTCTATTATTCAGTCCAGGCACGAGTTCAGCACAAAAACTGCCTCACCTGATTTGGTGGAAAACGAGAGGCAGAGCTGATTAGTAAAATAATTAGTAAATTATGCATATGTAATGTACATAGGAAAGGTTATCAGAATTAAACTTAAAACAGTGCAAATGTTGCTTTTGTGGCCATTCATTCACCGCACAATTCACCCACCATTGCAACTGATTACACAACCTCCTATAAAGGAAAGTTCATCAGCAACTTTTACCATTGTTATTTTATAACAGAGGTTCTCATGTCCTTTACATTCAATGAAAGACCTGCATATCAAAGACATTATGCTCACAATGTTAAACACCCACTGACTCTCTTCCCAACCAACCACAAGCTCTGTATTTCGGATTTCTCTGTGTTGATCTCTTTATTTTGATGCCAGGCATAAATATTACGTCTGAGAACATGGATGTGTCCACAAAAGCTCACATTATAATATAGCAATCTTCAAGGGGGCACCACATTTTACCTTTTGTATGTGTTCTTTTTACTTTGTTGACCTATCATAATATAAATTGGTTACCCTTCGAGATGCTGTAATACTTTTGGTTTGGTTTGGTTTTTTCCCTGTTTCTCGTCCTCACCCAATGCCAAAATAGCTATTCCACCGCAATCTCTCTAGATAAGTTTCTTTAATCTATTATTTTTCCCCCTTTAAATATCTATAATTGAGATGCTCTTCCTGTAGATATATAGGAAATATTTTAGGGGAAAATGCTATTTGTTTTCTGCCTAATTTCACACTCCACCCCTTCTTTGTGGGTAACATTTAGTGGCAACTGTATTCTCTCCTAACCTTGGTCCCTGTCTCACGACAATTTTGCTGCTCTTTTTGCTGCAAATGGTTGTGCAACAAAAGATCATGCCTTCACTCCGAAGAGCAGTATTTTGGTACCCCAGCTGACCATGCCCCTGGAAGTGCATTTTAACTGCAGCATCTTGTACCACCGATAGGGGTTGTGTTAAAATACTTCTGTTATTGATGCACACTTTTTAATGCCTTGAACGAGGTGTTACCCCAGAAAATTTGTACCAATTAGATTCGAACCCCTTTTTCTGCCACTTCCTGTAGTTCTGCCTTGGTAATCATTTATGCTACTGAATTTGTGGCATACCGGCATGCTGGCACAATTTTTACTGGCTTTCCGCCTGCAATTACAATCGATTTTAAGAAGAAAAACTGCTACCTGGCTGCAATGCAGGTATTCGCCAGAAGGGGAAAAAAAGAGGTGAAAAGGTGCAGTAAGCAAGTCGGAACAGACCCAGAGAAGTATAATACTCCCCTGTCATTGGGGCACTAACTGTGCATCAAACGTCACATGACCGCCCCCAAAATAGTACGCATCATATTAAGATGTGCAGATAACGATAGTGAGACCGGGACCTAAATGAAACAGAAAGCTAACTTTGATGTGAGTGAGAGGCCCGACATGTATTTGTTATGTGGTTGTTGTTATGTGCCACCAATTCATTCCAAACTTATAGGAACCCTATGAATTACTGACTTGAGCCAGGTCAATATTGTCAATATTGGCTCATCCAAAGCTTCACTTCAATCAAATTACACATATGAAGCATGAGCGCAGATAGGCATCTCCATTCATGTCAAGAGGAGGCCTGGGATCACGTCTCCTGCCATTTGAGTGAATGGGGAGATCTTTCAGAAACAGAGAACCAAACCTGCATTGACACGAAAATGAAACATTGTTGGAGGGGTGGGGGTTGGGAATGGCACTTCCCCTGGATGTTGAAAGGTTTTTGTAATCACAGCTGCATTCGGGAGCTCTGTCAACACTTGCTCCTTCCATTTGGAAAGCTAATATTAATATTAATTTATGTATCACATCAGCACAATGTTACATCAGCTCCATCAAAGCATCCCATTCTTTTCAACCTGCTAATAAATTAGTTAATTAAATGGTGCAAGTCAATTGGAGTGCACGCCACCATCTTTGAGCAAGTCAACAGATTAAAGTTTCCGTTTATTATCTTCAGTTGCTTGTTCGGTAATTGAACCAGTTTGTACTTCACAATTAATTCTAATTGCTTTCAGTTTTCAACATTGTGGGCAATAGTTCCTTGCAGAGAAGGCCACCCTGTCTAATTAAGAGTCTCACACAGATTTTGTTTGTTCGTCTCAGGCAGAGACAGACAGAGAGAGGGAGAGATAGAGAGAGGATCTTGAAACCCTAGTCTAATTCATCCAGATATGTTGGATTAAAATCCCCATCATCAGGATTTTCTGTGCCCACTGAAGGGTTCAATCAGATGTTGTACTCTTTGAAAAACTGAGCCACATAGTACATTGTATTCTACCAGCTACTTTAAAGAGATAATCATCATCTACCTCCAGAATCGGAAGAATCCTGGGAGAGAAATTGTAATAATGGCCATTCATCCATTTACTGGGCATGGAAAAGACAGCAAGAATATGTCTCAGCATTTTCTGCTGGGGGGGGAGGTGAGAGTGGGGTGGGGATAAACTAAATCATTTTAAACAATATTTTGATTTGAGTTCTTTGAATCATTTGTGTGTGTGTGTGTGTGTGTGTGCGTGCGTGCGTGCATGCATGTTGTGTCGTTACAGTTGTCACCGACCCTTCGTGACTCCATGTCCATGGAGTTTTCTTGGCAGGAATAATGCAGTGGCTTGCCAGTTCCTACTCCAGGCTGCCTACAGCGCCTGGTGTTCCCTGGTGGTCTCCCATCCAAGTACTAACCAGGGCCGACCCAGCTTAGCTTCCTCAGTCAGGCCAGATTGGATGTGCTTGGGGCATCTAGGCAGCTTTGAATGATTTAGATCATTTCAAAATCATTTTGTCATTTTCCAGCAGAAGATGATGCCAGCTTCATAGATATTGAACAGGTTTTTAACAGCTAACTGGGCACATGTTAATCTTATATGCTGGAGACTGGTGGTGGTGGTGGTGTGTGTGTGTGTGTCTACTTTACATGTGTTTGTAAAATCAAAGTGTGTTGCTTATATACATTCCTATAGCACTTAAAACATTCCTTGGGCAGTTTACAAGTAATCATTCAGGCTACACATTGACAACACACACACACACACACACACAGACACACACACACCACCACACAAGCTGAGTGCTCATTTTACCAACCTTGGAAGGATAGACAACTGAGTGAACCGTGAGCCAGCTACTTCAGGTCATGAATCACTGGTTGTGAGCGCAAGTTACAGCTACAGTACAGCAGCCTGGGCCACAAGGCTCCTGAAAAACTGATTTTAAATGTTTTAAGAAACTGTTTTAATATAGTTCTATATTTGATTTTTAAATTTTTTTTAATTTATTGTGATTATAGTCAGTCTCTTTTCTTCTTCTTCATTAACCTATGAGCTGCCTTGAGTCTCTCAGCTGGGAGAAAGGCAGCATATAAATTTAAACAAATCAATAAATCAAAACAATCTGTTTGGGCCGTTGTGAGAAAAGAAAACTCACCAGAGAAGTCAGTAACATCAAGAAATGTTGAAGGTAGTAAGAAAAGAGGAAGAACGAACATGAGATGGTTGAACTCCACCAAGGGAGCCATGGCGTTTAGTTTGCCAGAGGTGAACAGAACTGTTAACGATAGGACTTTTTGGAAGTCATTAACTCACAGGGCTACCACATCTCACAAGTAAATTGACAGTACGAATGACAAGATTCAGGTCAGTAAGAACTGATTCGGAATATCCCCCTTTGCAGGCAACCCTCCCCCTGTCCAGTTGCCATTACTTGACTTCCAGATAAACTCACCTGGATGACTGAGAATCTTCACAGAGGTATTAGAGATACCCCATGATGAGGGGAAAATAGGTTCTTAATTAATGTGAGGTTCTGAACTTCACAGCCCAAGTTTATCTAGCTTCAAGGATTCAGCAAATGTGCCTTGCTTTGTTTGGCCTTTAGGACTTGAGGGGTTCTTCAGGAGGCTGAGTTCAGAAGCACGGACAGATGGATTTTTCTCTCACCAAGCAGCCTCAAAGATCATACAACAACGGAAAGCCATGGATAACCATTACTTGCCTGGCTCAGCAGTGCGTTTAAGGGATGTCTCTAAATTGTGGGAAAGCTCACAGAGAACAGGAGAAGGGGGAGGATCAGAAGAGCCCGAAAACATTTTTTCTGTTACAAATGGCAATGCTGATCCTCATATAGCAGTGGTGGTGAACCTTCGGCACTCCAGATGTTTTGGACCATAACTCCCAGAACTCCAACCTTGTATTGCCATTACATAAGAACATAAGAATATAAGAAGAGCCATGCTGGATCAGGCCAAAGGCCCATCTAGTCCAGCTTCCTGTATCTCACAAGTGGCCCCACCAAATGGGTCCGGGAGCGCATGAGACTAGATATATGCCTCCTGATACCACTCCCCTGCATCTGGCCCTTGAAGTACCCTGGTTTTAAGCCTGGAGATTACACATCTCCATCATGGTTTGTAACCTGTGATGGACTTTTCCTCCAGGAATCTGTCCAATCCCCTTTTGAAGGCATCCAAGCCAGATGCCATCACCACATTGTGTGGCAGGGAGTTCCATAGACTAACAACGCGCTGGGTGAAAAAATATTTTCTTTTGTCTGTTCTTGCTCTCCCAGCCCTCAATTTGAGTGCATGTCCCCTAGTTCTGGTATTTTGGGAGAGGGAAAAGAGCTTCCCTCTATCCACTTTACTCATGCCCTGCATTATTTTGTACGTCTCAATCATATCCCCCCTCAGGCGCCTTTTTTCCAGACTAAAGAGCCCCAAATGTTTTAGCCTTTCCTGATAAGGGAGGTGCCCCAGCCCAGTAATCATTTTGGTCGCTCTCTTCTGCACCTTTTCCAGTTCCACTATGTCTTTCTTGAGATGCGGTGACCAGAATTGTACACAATACTCCAGATGTGGCCTTACTATTGTTTTGTATAATGGCATTATAATGTTGGCTGTTTTATTTTCAATCCCCCTTTTGATAATCCCTAGCATGGAGTTGGCCTTCTTCACCGCTGCCACACATTGGGGAGACACCTTCATGGAGCTGTCCACCAACACACCAAGATCTATTTCCTGATCTTTCATGGATAACTCAGAGCCCATGAGTTGATGGATAAAGTTTTGATTTTTTGCCCCAATATGCATTACTTTACATTTGGCTACATTAAAATGCATTTGCCATTTCGTAGCCCATTCCCCCAGGTTGGAGAGATCCTTCTGGAGCTCTTCACAGTCTTCTCTGGTTTTTACCACACGGAAAAGTTTTGTGTCATCTGCAAACTTGGCCACCTCACTGCTTATCCCTGTCTCCAGGGCACACCGCTTTTCAACTCTCTCTATTGTGAAAATTTCCCATTGACACCTACTCTTTGTTTCCTGGATCTCAACCAGTTCTCAATCCATAAGAGGACCTGCCCTCTTATCCCCTGACTGTGCAATTTTCTCAGCAGCCTCTGGTGAGGGACTGTGTCAAAGGCCTTTTGAAAATCCAGATAGACTATATCCACCGGTTCACCCAAATCTACCTGCCTGCTGACCTTTTCAAAAAATTCTACAAGATTTGTCAGACAAGACTTGCCCTTGCAGAAGCCATGCTGATTTTCTCTCAGCAAAGTTTGTTCTTCTATGTGACAAAGGACTGTGGGAGTTGTGGTCCAAAACATCTTGGATTCCCAAAGGTTCACCACCACTGTCATATGGCCTGGTGAAAGGGATGAACAGCTGTTGTGAAAAGACTCACAAAGCTTTTTGGGGAGCTGGCCAAAGGATGGCCCATCAACCATTGGGTAGATTTAATGCTGTCTTATTTCAAAGCCGTCTCTTCATTCTGGGAAGTAAACAGAATCAGCCCTGCATTTTGAGGCCAGCACATCTAGCGTGTTCATTTAGGAAATGATGACTCTAAATCAGTGGTTCTCAACCTGTGAGTCCCCAGATGGTCCTGGACTACAACTCCCAGAAGTCTTCATCACTAGCTGAGCTGGTCAGGATTTCAGGGAGTTGCAGTCCAGGAACATCTGGGGACCCACAGGTTGGCAACCACTGCTCTAAATATTTCTAAGCAGATGTAGGGCAGAAGAACAGTTGTTCCTAGAAGGCTCTTAAGACAAGGCATTGGGCCACAGTGTTGCTTTTTGACTGTAGTTTCACTACCACATGAAAAATGATGCTGGTTGGAGAGTTTCCGGGTGCTGCAGGACAAAAAAAGTTACTTTTCTGAACCCTGTATTATGGGGTGTAGGTGTCCATTGTCTGCTTAAATTGAATTATTGTCCCAGATGACAACTTCCATCTAGCCCTACGCAGGCTTTGTTCAGCTGAGGGCTCTGAACTCCGAGAGTGCCAGGTCCATTTCCTCCATTACCACTTTCTTCACAGTTACAGTACTGGTCTGAAAAAAGGAGGGACACATTGTTTAAAGCCCTCAGATGCTTCTGGGACCATTGATGGGCTTCAAAAGAAGCTCTTCACATACTGTCTTCAAAAAACAGCCTCTGTCATAGAAAAGACATTTGCTGCTGTGAAGCCGAAATGCAGTGGCAGAGCAGAAAAATCGTTAATACGAACCGCCTATTTCGCTGCAGCCGAAGGACTCTCAAGAGGCTTCAAGGGGGAGTAGGGGAGGCTGGCTTTCAGGAAGGAAAGCTTAGGGGTGGAACGAGAGTCTCTCCTTCTTTTTTTCTCAGTTCCTCAATCCCACTGCCTTTATGAGGCTCAGGACTAGAGTAGATATGGGATTCTGTTATCTGGAAACTGAACTCCCTCAAGTGGTGATGAGGAGAGGTGTGTGGCTAATATAAAAGCACGTCACAAGGAGAAGTGCCTCCTTGATGGGGGCAGCTGGTGATCCCTAGAGAGAGAGCCTTCCCAGCTCTGCCATTCTGAAATGATTATTATCATTAGGTTTAACGTGGGAACATAAATGCACACTTCTTTGGCATGTCTAACTGGTGAAACATATTTATTTATTTATTTTAGAGTATTTTTACTCCACCTTTCTCCTTGGAAAAGGACCCAAGGCGGCTTACGGTAATGAGGGATAATATACAGTCCAGTGCAATTAAGACATGTTCAAGGATTTGAGAACAAGGAATTGAGGGACATCTTACATCATTAATAGACTAACATTACATTAAAGCAACATGGTTACAGTAACCCCCCACCTATCACAGGGGTTAGGGACCCACCCAACCTGCGATACATGAAAATCCACGATATGTGGAAGTGGGTTGGGTGGGGGCGAGGGGCGATCAGATGGGCGGGTGGGGGCAGCGGGGAGCGATGCGATCGCTCCCCGCTGCCCCCCCATGCAGCTTCGACGTCTCCCGGACAGGTCTGGGGGGTGAGGGGAGCGATGCAATCGCCCCCCGCCGCCCCCCGCAGGAACTGCGATCCCGCGATATAGTGGGACCGCAGTACCTGAACCGCGAAATGGCGGGGGGTGACTGTATAAGTAGACATAAACACATATTAAATACACGTGGTAGTCCATCATTCAGGGAAAGCTTGCCTGAAGAGAAGGGTGAGCAACATGCATGACAAAAAGCTGTGGTATCACTGGAGGGAGTGTCTAAGAACAGGAAATGGATATACCTCTTATAAACTAAAAACAGACCCAAGGCCTGTGGTATCTTTAAGACTTTTTTAAAAAAAAAGCATTTCAGCGTTACCGTTTATGAACTGAACTCATTCGACGAAAGCTTGTGCTGACATGAACATGATACTGAACCTGGAGACTAGATAATACTTTGTTTAGTCCTGGTGGCTTCAGACAAAAGTGTGCTGTTCCTCAGAAAACAATACATAACTGGTCTCAATGTGCCCAGTTTGTTTTGGTCCTTGGGTTATCTCCAGATACGATGCCCCTGATTATTAACACAGTTAACACCATGGTCATAGAGAACAAATAAAATATGCTGTTTCTTTGACAACTGGCTAGCATGAATGATAATAAATTTAGTGGATCCAAGTTATTTATTTATTCAAACTTACATGCGTCAAGGATGAAGAAATCATTACACCTTGGAAAACCCCATTAAAAGTTGAAACCTTCTCAGGCGTAAATCCTTGCGGCCAACTATCTGCCAGGCAGTTTAACAGCAATGTATATTTCCCCTGGTAGAAAAGCTATTACAGATTTGAAAGTGTACTCCAGGGTCTAGAGATTGTATGCCAGTGTTTCCAAAGCTACCAGAAGATCACTCCAAGGAGGGGGGAAAGGACTGGAAAAGAAATTTCTGCTACATTAAGAAAGGATTGAAGTTATTGGGGAGGTTGTGGGTATCTCAAATGCCCCATTGCTCATGGATCATCAGAGCAATGGAAACAAAAATTAAACATCTTTTGTATTCACTTTGAATCCAAAGTTGTGTAAAACATTTCTTTGTGGTTTCAATTTTGAAATTATCCAATTTCTTTTATGAGTAATCTCCAACCCTCCAAGTTTAGGGTAGACTGTTCACTGTGCAAATTCACGTGTGTTCTAAAATCACCAGTGGGACCAAGAAATAATAGATTTCTTCATTCAGTCTGTTGGTAACATCGCTATTGTGTGACACTAGAGAACCCAGCTGAAACTGTGGGCAACTCCTCAGGTGTAATAATTGGTGGCCAAAGAGGTGGGCTAGGACCACTTGTTATGGCCTGCTCAGACCAAATGTATCTGCCCTGATCAGTATTCTGCACCAAAATGTGTAACCAGATAGTAGATTACTACAGAAAACCACAGGAACTATTAAAATATATTAGAATCCCATTCTGACCCACAACACGGTTCTGATATACATAAAGAAGCAGCAGCACAGCTGTATTTTCCAATTTACATGGTACCCATATTGGATAAAGCCCATGAATATGTCTGGACTCTCTCCCATCACAGTTGAGTAATAGCTGAGATCCTAAAATGTTGACGTTGCCAGAATCTCAGGAAAGTCATTGCTAGTGCCATCCCATGAAGGAACTAGCCCTCTGTATGCGGATTTTAGGAGCCTGCCATTACTGAGGGGAGGTGACGTACGACTGAGACAGATGGGTCTTCTGTCTTTCTCGGCAAATATTCTTCTGAATTATCTTTTAGATCACCAGTGTAGAAAAAAGTGATTTCACACTTTATCTGCTTCCCTGGAGAAAATGTGTACGTTTAAAGTTTATGATTTTTCTCCTCTTTCCCCCTTTATGGTGTTCAGGAAATAAAGGTTCGCCAGCCACAGAGTGGCATTAAAATGTTGAAAATGTTCTTTGGCTTGTCACTTTGTCCCCCCCATTTTTTTTAAACAGAGGGAAGGCAACCACCCTGAGCTTGAAAATGACAGAGGCTGATCCTTGCGTTTCTGAGAGTGCTGCTGAATATCGTTTGTAAGTTCAGGTCACTGTCTAGTTGCAGGGATGACTACAGAGCTCCTTTGATGGGGAAACCTCCTGGCGAAGGGAAGACTTTAAAAAAGGGACTGCTCTACATTAACCACGAGATAAAGCCTTCTGAGGGAATCAAATGCCAACTCCCCAGCTATTTTGTTTTAAAAAAATACCATGTTCCACTGCCACTCTCGCATGTAAGATGGATGAGCCTGACAATACACTTCCAAAGTGTTAGTTTAGTTAATAGTCACCTTTATTGGCATAAAATAGTCATTAAAATATTTACAATAGGCAAACCTCTCAGCACCTGAATAGCGACCATATTAATCTGGGGTTACCCTAAACCAAACTTAAAAGGAAGCAGGGCTATTCTTTTGAGAAACTAGTAATAAATATTTGGCTACTAGCTCTGTCACGCATTTATCTTTTTCTGCCAAGAGAGTAGCAGTAATAGTCTCAGGGGTTGTTGAAAATTTGGAAATAATAGAGCCAGTTAACTGTGGTCGATTAATATGATAGCAGGGACATCGAGTCAGAATATGTGCAACAGAATCAGGTTCCAACCTGCAGAATTTACAGAGTCTGCTCTTGTAAGGCATTTTAGAGTATCTTCCTAGAGTGACGGTGGAAGGAAAGGTGTTCAGTCTTGCCAACATAAATGCCCGTCTCTCTTGAGGATTCAAGAGATTCTTGAAATAATTTGAACCAAATTCTGGGTTGAGGGTTAGGCCATAATATAAAGGGGAGCAAATTGGATTAACTCTTCCAACAATATTCTGTCTCTCAATGTCCCAAAGTCTTTGACGAATAAAGTTGTATAAGAATTGTTCATTGCAGTTGGATAAATAGTCTAGATCAATTCCAATAGATGCTATCTTTATGCAGATGATCTGATACCATTTGGATGTATAGGTGTCACTTAGTAGATCGTTTAGCAGGGAATTGGGGTGCATTTGAAAATGGATGCATAACCAATACTTGATAGTGGCCGTCCACACTAGTGTTGAGGGCAAGTGAAGCCCAAGTTCACAGCATATTGTTGGTAGGTTGATCGAGTTTGGTACAACCAAGATACGACATAAAAAAATAGCTGCAATACGATCTACTTCCTGATTGGCACCCTTAATCCAGATTGGAACTCCATACAGGAGTTGGTTAGTTACTTTGGCCATGAAGACTTGGAGTGCGGCTGGAACGTACTGATTCTCAGAGTGAAAATGGAACCTTGAAATTGCCAGGAGGTGATTTTTTGAGGCAGCTATGGTGGCTTTTCGGTGGGATGACCAGTTAAGTCGATGATGGAACAGGAAACCCAGATACCTAAAAGTTGTAACTTGTTCAAGGGGTTTACCTCCGAGTGCCCATGTCTCCTTAGTCCAACTTTTGGAAAAGATTAATACTTTAGATTTTTCAGTATTGATGGTGAGCTTGTTAAGTACACAATATTCCGAAAAGGCCGTCAATAAGTGTTTAAGTCCTACCCTAGAAATGGACAAGAATACAGTGTCATCTGCATACAATAACAATGGGACTGGGTGGGAATTGATTCTAGAAGCATGATTTCCTGCTTTGACTAGATGTTCTGATACATCTGACATAAATATATTAAAGAGTGATGGTGCAAGGACACATCCCTGCTTAAAACCCTTGGTAATTGGGAAGTTCTCAAATAGATGACCATTATGGTTTAAACACACTTTGAAAAACCAGTTCACTAGTGTTAAATGTTAAGGACAGAGAGATGAGCTCAGTGCTGTTAAGTGTTTTTTAAAGCTAGGACTGTGCCGCTGATTCAGAAAACTCTCAAGTAAATCAGTCTGAGGGCTCTATCACACATCCTTTAAAATGGCCTATGCACACATTCAAAGCATCTTTCACTGAGTTTTCTCATGATAAAGATCTGAAAGAATTTCACAGAATTCATTAAGCTGAATGTTTATAATCCTTTTTATTCAATAATCTATTGGCCCCACGTGTTATGTATGGGGCCGAGAGACATAGATGGTTACTTCATGTCTTTGCTTGTTCCAAGATGATATTCGTTGCATGATAACATCATTTGCGGTCACAAGGTCTTGTCCTGGTTCTGTCCCTGTTCCCGTGTACCCCCGGCCTGATTGATGGTATCGTGATGACTGTTACTGCACGTCCTTGTTTCGTGATAACATATGTACTTCCCTGCCTTCGTTTGCTGGGTTTTTCTTTTCCTACATTCCATTTTTCAATATTTTGAATGTCTGTAACTTTCCTTCCATGTGTTAAAAAGCAAAGTTTGAAGTTTTATGTCTTTTTATCTCTCTGCACTGCATTGCTAATGCCATAGGGAATGTAATGGCAAATGGCACTTTGCACTCCTGCCACTAGATGGAGAATGGCACGTTGCGTGACGAGCCTTACTTCACAGGCACTCATCTCGGAACAAGAACCGAGACAAGCAGATTCCTGAGGCCAGGGAGAGGTATGGCTCATGACACTTAAATCCCAGTTCATGGTCGGAACGAACTCCTGTCGTCACGCAATGGACGTGCGGTAACATTTCTTCATACTGGTCCCAAGCAGGATGGCGAACAGCGATGAGAGGGATGTGAAGTAATTGCCATAGTAATGGTGATGATGGCAGCAACTGCAGCTTTCTCAACTCCCAAGTCTGGGAGTTGTCTTGGATCCGGCTCTGTCCCTGGAGTGTCCCAGGTGGCAGCCATTTCCAGGTCGGCCTTTTACCACTTTAGGCTTATCGCCTAGATTCACCCATCCCTTGATGGGGACTCCTTGAGAATGGTTGTGCAGGCACTGGTCATCTCAAGGATAGATTATTGTAACACTCGCTACATGGGGCTTCCCTTGACCCTTGTTCAGCGATTGCAGCAACAGGTGCAAAATGTGACAGCCAGAGTGGTGGTTGGTGTGAGCCGATTTGACTGCATCACCCCAATACTGGCCTGCCTGCACTGGCTACCTGTTGCCTCCCAAATAAGGTTCAAGGTACTGGTTTTGGTTTACAAAACCCTCCATGGCTTGGGACCTGAGTATCTGGCAGTGCGAATCTCCCAAAGGCCAGTGTCAGCCCACCCCACCAGGGTATTGCTGGTGTTCTCGCTCTGAGTGGCCACTCCCCAGGAGGCCCATAAGGTTTCTACCCATAATTGAGCCTTCTCGGTGGCTGGCCCGGCTATGTGGGAAAAATGCCTTGTGAGATTCGCCAAGCAGAGCCCCTACTAGCCTTTTTAAAACATTAAAAACCTGGCTTTTTAAAGAAGCACACGGCAATCTGTAATGTAATGTTGTGTTGCTCCCCCAGTGTTGGTTGTATTCCCCCCCTGCTACTCTTAGCTCTTGTGGGGTTTGCTTATTATTATCATCATCATCATCATCATCATTCTTCTTCTTCTTCTTCTTCTTCTTCTTCTTCTTCTTCTTCTTCTTCTTCTTCTTCTTCTTCTTCTTCTTCTTCTTCTTCTTCTTCTGTTTATCTGTTGTTTTGTTCCATTTATTGATTTTAATTCTTGACTCTTTGGCTTTTGTGTAAACTGCCCAGAGTCTCTCTGGGAAATCGGAGTGGTCTAGAAATGCAAAAACAAACAAACAAACAAAGGATCATCCACTAGTGTCACCCTCAGCTTCTACTGCTGCTGCTCAGTAGCCACCCTCACAAATGTTTCTGCACCTGCGTCCCCATGGCAAGTATCCATTCTCTTTTGCTGATGAGGCCTTTACTCATAGAGTAGATTAGAGATGGGCACGAAATGAGCAATTTTTCATTTTCGTTTTCATTTTTTCGTTTCGTTACATAACAAAATGAAAAATGAATTTTGTCTCCAAAATGAAACGAACCGAACCGAAACAACAGAAATTTTGTTGTGCGTTTCATTTTCGTTGCGGCAAATACATTGAACTGTAATGAATGCTAACGAAACAGCAATTTTTCATTTTCGTTTTCGTTTTTTCATTTCATTACGTGACAAAACAAAAATAAATTTATTTGCAAAAAATTCACGAAAAATGAAAATGAACCGAAACGGACCCCCTAAACGACAAACAACAAACGAAACACCATTTTTTTGAGTCGTGCCCATCTCTAGAGTAGATGCATCCTGGTACAGTCCCTTAGCTGTGAACATTCCAGCTTGGATGTCTCTACTAGGACTCTAGGCTTGTAATAGAGTCTAGCGTCCTGATCTCAGCTTCTCTGACACTCTCAAACCACCCACCAACTAAGGCAGTGATGGTGAACCTTTTAGAGATCGAGTGCCCAAACTGCAATTCAAGACCCACTAATTTTTCAGAAAGTGTCAATACAGCAATTTAACCTGAATACAGGTTTCTGTGAAGGGGCGATGTTGGGTGCCCACAGGAAGAACTCTGAGGGCCATCTTTGTCACCCATGTACCATAGGTTTGCCAACACTGCACTAAGGTGTGTGTCGAAGGAGAGGATCAAGTCCAATATGGAAGCCACAGTCTTGCCCTTACAACAGCTAAGCAGTTCTGTTGAGGAGAGGCCATTTTGAAGGTTACTCATTCCTAGAATCGGCATTAAGTCAGAGATGACTTCAAAGCATGGGACAACAGCTCAGATCTGCTACTCTTGAAAATGTGATTGCAGTGATAAAATTCCAGCAATAAATTGTGATCATATTCCATCACAATTTGGAGAAAAGGGCAGTTGATTTCCCTATGCTCTTTATAATCCCTAATTCTCGAGGCTTTTGAAGGCTTTGGCAGTGTTCAGAAAATTACCTTTGGTTTTGATTATTTATTTAACCTCATAGACATCCGCCCATTTCCCTGCTGTAGATAAGTATACATCTATTGATAGCTAGTCTTTTATTAAATCTTTAATAAATACTGTAATAGTTTATGTCGAAAAGCTGAGATCAATACACTGCACTGTGGATAACATCATTCCTGACCTTTTTGTTTCATATCACTTTTATTAAACTTAAAGATGCTTCACATTACTTCAGCCCAAATCAGAGCACCAACTTAGGACAGGAAGAATTTCAACAACTGTTTTGTGACAGAGTGAACTAGGATGTTAAGGTGGCTCTCCAAGGAAACAGAAAATAAAGGGGAGGAGGAGGAGGAGGAGGAGGAGGAGGAGAAGGCAGTGGCACAACAGGACACAGGTTTGCATATGATATACAAGGTCTTCATGTATATTGAATAAGAAATATAAAGACCATAACTAGTATTTTTTGCCAGTTGGGGCAATTAATGCTATCTCCCATCTTCTCCACTTGATTGATTGATTGATTGATTGATTGATTGATTGATTGATTGATTGATTGATTGATTGAGAGAGAGAGAGAGAGAGAGAGAGAGAGAGAGAGAGAGAGAGAGCACGGGAAAGGAATTGGAGATTGAGCTGTTGATGGTTATTTCCCTAACATTCACCAAGAGATTCATCTCTAGATTTTGGTGCTGCCCAAATTTTGGTACCTTGAATGAAAACCCAGTTGCTCCATCTTATTTAGGTCATGGAAATTTAGAAATAATTGCCATAATTTAAAGGAAGAGTCGGGGGTTGTGCCCCTTCAGATGCTATTGGATCATGAGCCCTTCATGCCTGGCCTCTGCCCATCCAGGCGGATGCTGCTGGGAGTCCCAACCTGAATTTGACAAGTTCAAGTGGCCGGTTCAAGGTTGACTCAGCTTTCTTTCCTCCTAAGCTTTCAAAATGAGTACCCAGCTCATTATTTATTTATTTATTTTAGATTATTTTTACCCCACCTTTCTCCTTGGAAAAGGACCCAAGGCGGCTAGGGGGCAAAGTGTTCCTTGCATGTTGTAAACCACACAAAGAGGGTCGCAAAAAACTATGGGATGGTATATAAGTAACAACAACAACTATTGCTAAAGCAACAACAGCAACAGTCTGTGGAGGCTCATAGATTTCCCCAAATGGATTCAAACACAAGTGTAGAAGAACATCCTACCACAGTCTAGAGGTGAGGAGGGGGCTAAAATCTCCTTAGCCTGACGGCCATGTGCTCAACATTGCTCAGCCATGCCATGCCAAGGCCCCTTTGTATGGTTCTTTGTGTAACAACAACAACAACAACAACAACAACAACAACAACAACAACAACAACAACAACAACAACAACAACAACAACTGGAAGTTGAGTCATGGCTACTGGACCTCTTTTTCTTGAGAGATAGAAACATTTCTCTGCTCATCCAAACAGCTTCATCAGTCTCAATACAGCTAGTGCGAGTCCTCCATCTTATAGTCAGTCAGCTTTGACCTCTTGTCACCCTGGTCTGAATTAGGTTCATAAGATGAACAATGGCCTGAATAGACTCGTTAGGGAGACAATACTATCCATAGCCTGAAGGTGAAAAATGGCCTAAGGTGCTGAAAGTATGTAAAGTATGGGTCGTTAACTATGCCCTTGATGGTGAAGGCTTTTTGATTTGTCTGGGTACGGTTGAAAGCACACCCAGATAAGTAGCAGATAGGCTATGCCTCGGGCCACCACCTCTTTCATCATCATCATCATCATCATCATCATCATCATCATCATCATCATCATCATCATCATCATCATCATCATCATCATCAATTGCAATTGATACAAACCTGTATGGGTGTCGTCCCCCCCCCACACACTATAAGCCAACATGAAATTACCTCACTTGTATCTGAGGCTGGCCATCCTCTTCTCTTGCACCCTAAGGGTTACTCCTGTGGTCTAAGAAAAACATGTTGTTGATTTGAGAGCACCGGCCACTGGTAAAAGCTTGCCCTGATCATTGATAATACAGATGATGATAATATAAAAATAGTGCCCTCCTACATAGGCCTAACTATGATGATCATGATAATGATTTTTTTCCTTCCTCAGAGCCAGTGCTTTCTTCTGCCGCTGATGCTAGTTGTGTGGAGATTAATGTGAAGCTAAAGGTGCCGTGGTTGGTTGCACAGGTCTAAGGGTGGTGGATTTTTCTTCCTCATGTAATGTTGTTGTCACTCACTTCTGGATGAGACATTTCTCCATTGCCTTGTCTCTGCTTGTTTTTAAGTTATTTTGAGTGTTCCAGAAGGCTTAATTTGTTCCGTCTCCAGAAACAAAAATGGAAGAATGCCAAAACAGCCTAGCCCTTTCATGGTTAATGAAAAGGATCAGAATTTAAATGACCCCAAAGTGAATGAGGTAGCCCTGAAGGAATCCAAAACAACCGAAACCCTAACATTTTCTTCGATGGCACTTATAACTGGCATCTGGCGAATTAAGTGAATGCAAAAAGAACAATCAGATCCTGGTCTCTGTGTTTTCTTCCCTCAGTGAAATGTGTGCATTTAATTCTCTTACGCATTTTTCCTAACATGATCACTTATTTCCACACACCTTCTCCCTATCGACTTTGTTGTTGTGTTTTTGTATCATATTACACTGCATCTCCATTGCAAGCCTCCCATACCATAGCTTTGAATTCTCCCAGGGCGAGTGTATTTCTTGTCTCAGCAAGTACTGAGAGGCGTGAAAAGCCTGCTTTTGGTTGAGAAGAGGGAATCAATGAAATCCCTTCCCCCTCCCTTAATGCACAGATAACAACAACACAGCAAGTTTCTCCATCGGCCGTCTTAATGCAAAAATTATAGGCATATTTTCCTTGGAAATGAGATCCAGTTCAATGAATGAGATTAAGTTCTTAGTTGGCTTGTTTAGATCTGGAGTGCCAAGCATAGGACTTAAATTCACATCGGTATACAACAACTAGAGACTTTTTTTTTTTGCATCGCAGAGTGTTAAGTGGGGAAGAATTTTTCACAGATGACATGGTGAATATAATGGCTTTAGATTGACATTTTTAAGTCCATTCGTTCCACAAGGCTTAACTGTGCTTCGGTTTGTGGTGGATTATGACCACCAATACCACCACAATCCTTTCACAGGCAGGCTGCTTAATATCCATCCAATTCACTGGGATTCTTTACGCAAGGTTGCCGTTATCCATATTTCTGGACCCATTCGGGTGCTGGGCCTGGAGTAAGGGTGGAAGACATGTTTTTGCCAGAGCAACTGGCAAAGCAGCAGTTGAAGTATTTCGCTGAAATACATCTGTTTGCTACTAATTCCAACAAGTGCACATATATTTGAGGGATTAACTGCTTCTTTCAAATGGATTTCAGAAGAATCTTAAGTGAAGATTTTTCTGAAATCCATTTGATTCTCATTAGCTGGTTATGTAGCAAGAGGTACAGCAGATGCAGGTTTAGAAGAGGTATCCGGGTACGTCTGTGCTCGTGTGTCAGAGCCAAAGGAAAAGAAAGAGAAAAAAGAGAAAAAGAGAGAAAATGTTGTGGCATCTTAAAGACTAACTGCTAATGTGAGCTTTTGTGGGCTAGCTCATTTCCTCAGACGCAGGCATTCTGAACTGGAGTCAGAGGGACAGGGAGAAGGAACTCCCATGCACTGACTGAAGGTGAAAGATCTGGGAACTGAGCAGAATTTTGTTTGCTTTGCACCTGGAAATAAACTAGAATCATAGAATCATAGAATCATAGAGTTGGAAGAGACCTCAAGGGACATCTAGTCCAAACCCCTGCCATGCAGGAACCCCCATCACAGTATTTCCGACAGATGGCCATCCAGCCTCTGCTTAAAAACCTCCAAAGAAGAAGACTCAACCATCCTCCTTTGTGGCAACATATTCCACTGCCAAACAGCTCTAACTATCATGAAGTTCTTCCTAATGTTCAAATGGAATCTCTTTTCCTGTAGTTTGAAACCATTTCCCCCGAGTCCTAGTCTCTGAAGCCATGGAAAACAAACCTGTTTCCTCTTCAATATGACGTCCTTTCAAATATGTAAACATAGCTATCATATCCCTCCTCAGTCTTCTTTTTGAAAGGCTAAACATTCCCAGTTCCCTAAGCCATTCCACATAAGACATTTCCTCCAGACTAGAGATGGGCACGACTCAGCGAAATTTTTGTTTTCGTTGTTGTTTTTTGTTTCGTTTTGCAACGAAAATGAAAATGAAAATTTTGCAAAAACCAAAACGGAAATGGAAACGAAATGACCAATTTTGCCGTGTTTTTCGTTTTCGTTGCGGCAAATCCATTGAACTGAAAAGAATGCTAACGAAACAGCAATTTTTCATTTTTGCTTTCATTTTTTCATTTCATTATGAACCGAAAACGAAACGAAAATTTTTTCAAAAACAAAACGAAAAACGAAAATGAACCAAAATGGATCTCCAAACGAAAAACGTTTTTGAGTCGTGCCCATCTCTACTCCAGACCCTCAACCATCCTGGTCACCCTCCTCTTCACCCGCTCGAGGTTGTCAACATCCTTTTAAAACTGACGCGCACAGAACTGGACACAGTACTCCAGGTGGGGTCTGACCACAGCAGAATAGAGTGGTACTATCACTTCCCTTGAGCTAGACACTATGCTTCTGTTGATGCAACCAAGAATCACATTGGCTTTCCTGACCGCCACATCACACTACTGACTCATATTCAATTTGTGGTCCACCAAGACGCTCAGATCCCTTTCACAGGTACTATTCTCCAGCCAAGTATCCCCCATCCTATATCTCTGCAATTCATTCTTTTTACCTAGATGTAGCACCCTACATTTTCCTCTGTTGAAATCCATTCTGTTAGCTTTGGCCCAGCACTCTAATCTGTCAAGGTCCTTTTGGATTTTCATCCTATTCTCTAGGGAATTAGCAACCCCTCCCAATTTGGTATCATCTACAAATTTAATTAGCATACTCTCTATTCCTTCCTCCAAGTCATTAATAAAGATATTGAACAGCACTGGGCCCAGAACAGAACTAATCTGGACCCAGCACAGAACTAATCTGATCAATGCCTTCCAATTTCATATACAGGCTGGAAAACAGACATCCTTCCCAATTCAAATTTTGTGTTTTTTGATGTGAAAAATAATTGAAAGAAACTGTATTAAAATGCATAATTTAACATGCAGATGAATGGTAGATTTTACTATATACAGTGGACCCTCATGTAACAAGCGGTTTGTTTAACAGAAAATCTGCTTAAAGGAAAAAAAATTCCAGAGATAGGGGGAAAGCGCTTAACAGAATCACCTATGGGGCGAATCCGTACAACAGAAAAACATTCACAATCAGGGATTGTGAATGTCAATGCATTCCTGTGGGAAATTTGTACAAATAAAAATCAGAATCAGAATACTTCTATTGACAAAGTGTGGTTGGACACACCCAGAATTTGTTTTGGTAAAATATGCTCTCGATATAAAGGGAAATATAAGAATCAGATAGTCAACAATAAAAAAACAGTACAACAATACAATATAACCTAACCTATTACTAAAAAAGGAAGAAGAGAACTAAA